>CM017323.1:20957307-20976198 GCA_006937295.1 Carpinus fangiana | reverse complement strand
TAAGGGTAATTTCGTCATTTTGTTAAAATTAAGGGTCCATTGTCATTGTGTTGGTAGTTTGATGAGCAAATTGTCGCAATTGATAGTTTATGGAGTATATTGTCATTGGGGTGATAGTTTAAAGGGGTTAAGTGAACTTTATTATGGATAAGTCGTTCCACCCCTTGTCCCTAAAGATGAAGCATAAGCTATTTTCCCCCCTTTGTTGGCAAATTTGTTGTTGATTTGGAAATCATTTTCTGTTCACTAGAAAAATGGAAAAATATTTTACATCAAAATAGATAACCTTAAATCGATTAAATTAACCAAACTTTACTACCACCTATTGGGCAGTAAAGTCTTGGCAATCTCCGATTGAAATAATATTTTGCTAACCACAGGAGAATCATTGCTACCAAGAAATTTGAAATCCACAACTCACTTGAAATCTAGACGGAAAAGAGGCTTAACCATCCACAACTCACTCAAAGTCGAGATAAGTTTAAATTAACCTATTAAGCATGATTCTCCTGTGGTGAGAGCAAACGTAAGCTCACGAACCCATGACCCGCTTTAAAAATAGGATGAGTTTATATTAACCTACATAAGAGCATTTCTAATGGAGGAGCTAAATTTTTATGTAAAATACTCACTTTATCTGCTTTAACTAATAAATTTTTACATGTCTCCTACATCCAATTAATTATATTTTTATTTATATTATTTAAATATTATTATTTTTTATTTTTTTATAAGGATTGTTTTTTTTCTAAATATCATATTTTTCAACTTTTAGGAAAAAAATGATGTGGAAGAGAAATAGCAGAAAAAAAAATTTTTGGGAAAAAAGAAAAAGGGACGATAAAGATACAACTTTTTTGCCCAACTGTTGCTTTTTTTTTTTTTTTAAAGTAAAAAAAAAAAAAAAGTGTCTAAAGCAATAATTTTTTTTTTTGGTCCTTTTAATTGGAGTTTTGTTTTTGTTTTTTTTTTTAATACCAACTAAAAAAATGACCAAAAAAAAATATTATTACTTCAAACACTTTTTTTTTTTTAACTTTGTTTTTTCTTTAAAAAAAAAAAAGACAAAAGTTGAACAAAAAAGTTGATTTTTTAGCATTTTCCAAAGAGAAAGCAAGTGAGAAACAATAAAAAAAATAAAAATATATAGCTATTTGAATAGTACATTTTACCTTCTTCGTTTTTTTTGCTTCTTCAATGCAGGGGTATTTTACAAATTTAAAGAGTTATTTTAAATAAAAGTATCATTTATCTCCTCCATTGTGAATGTTCTAAGCCAATAAATATGGAACTTAAAGTGCAAGGAAAGTCACAAGCAATGCATACTAGTCCTGATTTGTATAACTAACCATCTTCAACTATGGTTAAAGAGAGAGGCCATATCTAATAAAAATATAGTAAACTAGCTTCAACTGTGGGGTTTTGCTTTAAAACATGGATACAACCAGGCACATTTGTATTCCTTCCAATTGCAGAGAAAAACTATATGCACAGCAAAACAAGAGCCATGACCCAAATTATGTGCCGACTAATGCAAATATATAGTCTTTTACACGTAGAACAGGAAGATCCATAAATTATACTAGCTGTTGCCAGATATGGAAACCTCGGTGCTGCAAACAGGGCAGACCTGCAATCACAGGGCAGGTCAAAATTTCATTATCATTATTTTTTGTAAGCATTCGCAAGCAACTCATATGTAGCACACATCCTGCTTTAGCACCCTTTACCTTTTAGAGCACACATCAGTGATTAATTCAAATGCATAAAATATTAAGATCTAAGAGTTATTGAACAAAAGTCAAAAGTACAGAATCAATCTTGAGAGACAGAGAGCACATGTTCAGAATAATGGTACACTGCATGAATCAAGAGTGCCCCAATGGAAAACAAATTAACTTGGAGGAAACAATGTCTATGTTCCAATTTCTCAACTATAAATGAATTTTTATTTTCATTGGTAAGTTAAGCACCCAATGAACCTTGGCACCATAAATGAATTGAAAACACAGATGAATTATTCTTATTGCAATTCTTTTCTTCTTTTCTGATAAACGCCAATACGCCATTGCATATTTTCAAGAGTTTCTATAATCATAGGTATTGAAAAACGAATATAGTAGAGACCTAGATATAGAGCTCATTTGTAATTCAAATTTACCAGCGAAACATATAAAATGGTGTATATATAGCTTTCAAGCGCCTAACACAGAAGGGTGATCTGAAGCATCAAATACCAACAAAAATATTGTCTCAAACAGTTTTCTTCTATTAAAAAACATCTTAACATACCTCTCTATCCCTCCCTCCTACTTTTTTTCTTTAGAAGAAAAATACATGGATATAAAATTCTTATTTACAAAAAGATTAAAAACCAGTAATTGTAAACTAATAATAGGTTATCTCAAAGGTTGGACTAATGAATAAATAAATAAATCCATTTTTGGATAGGGAAAATGGTCATATCATGTATAAGTCATGCACACAAAGTTGAAAACGAAAAAGTTTTAAGGTTGGTCTATTGAATAACTACGAAAAAAACAGAAGAAATCTATTTGATGATGATGGGGAAAAAGATCACACTATCATGCAAAAGTCATGCCAACAAGTGAATAGAGGGAAGAAAAAAATTAAGATTTAGAAAACCCATTCAACTGTGTTGACGGTCAAAGCCAAGGTGATATTAAACATGCCATTAAAACCTAAGTTATTAGGGGAGCTTCTACGTTAAGTGGAAGGAAAATGTTAGGAGCTACTTTAGCACTTGCTCAAAAAGATATCAACAGAAATATAGCACCATGTGAGAGAGAGGGGTGTAGAAGCAACAAACAGAGGTGTGGAAATAGGCACTCCCTGAGTGAAAATGCTGCATTAGCTTACTAATGAGAAGACTAATACACATCACAATACTCGTAAACTAGATGAGTGAGTAATCCCCTCCAATGATTTGAGTAAGACTCGGTTCCAGCAAAAAACAAATAATTGGAAATGTATCAATTTACTGTGATGATGCTGTGTGACGATTACATACTCCAAATAATATTCAGCAAAGAACAACAGACCACCTATTTCACAGGAAGCAGCAAACTAACAAGCAAAAAGCCTCTCTCCTATTAGCCAGTCCTGCCTTGACTTTTTACTCATTAAGGAGTTTAAACACAACGTGTAAATATGACACCATGGCAGGTGCAAACCTTGTCCATAATGGGAACCAAGAGTAGAGAATTAAACCTTTGTATACCAACATTCAAAAGAATTTCAGATTTGAACTAACCAAGAGCAGTGCAAAAATGTGGCCATACCTTGCTGACTTGGTTTGTTGAAATTTGTGACGTTTTTCTTTCCTTTTGTGGGTATTGAAATTTATGATTAGTTGCACTTCATTCTCCCTATTTTCCATCTATAGCTTTTATTTGTTTTCTTTAAATCTTAAATATTAAACTTGTGGGTTAGAAGCTTTAGTCTGTTCAAGTGTACTGGTCAAACACAAAAGAAAAAATAAATAGATACCGAAGACTTCATGCAGATATTTTAAGAGGCTAATTGAAGGTCGGTCTAATTTGCAATGGAGTGGGAAACAGTTTTAAAAGTTTTCTTTGAATCACTTAAAATTGTGCTTATTCCAAGCTTACCTTTTAAGGTTCCATAAGTTTGAGTTTCAGTCTATTAGAATTCACAGAATTACAAGTATGTCCTCATATTTTTCATGAGTCCTCAACACGTGTATTGTGCAAGTTATTCTCTTTTGAAATCAAGCATAGGCTTGTTCCCTGTTAAAAGGTGCTGATGGTTCCACGTCTAATGAGTGAGGGATTCTCACTGCCATCCCTCTCTTCTTTAGCCAAAACCCCACTGTTTCCCTATCTTTTGCAGCCATGCCACATTAGTTTCATTTCATTAGCTCACTCCACACTAGCAGAACATTCAACGCAATAACAGTCTTAGTATTCTTCTTGATTCTGAAGAATTAGGGGAAACAAAATAAAATCTTGCATGGAACCAACAATTTTTGATTAGTATGGAACCACAAAACACTTAAGAGACCATCAACCAAGGCTTGCACATCTAAAAAAAGCCACAAATGCATAACAAAGGTAAGGAAAACCAGTACAATCAGAACTCCAATGCAAAAAGAATGAATCATGCACTAAAAAACCCAAATCTGCAGTTATGGTCTCTGAGGGAATAATAATGAAACTTTAATTTACCGAGAAGTTTCTTCACAGAACTATGCTTAGTATATTTATAGGGAATGTAAAAATCAAAAGTATATGAGCATACCTTGTTTATTTTCAACCAATTATTAATGCATTCAGAATGGTAGGAATGTTTGCAGGAAAGCAATGTCAACGTTTCACCATCCTCATAGTCTAACCGGCAAATGACACAGCTGAAACAGGAGCACATAAAATTCATTATAGCAAAACTGGTATATAACTTTCAAAAAAGAAATCGTTTATTGAGCGTACGAATCATTGCTTCCATTCTGACTGCTTCCAGACTTGTAATTTACTGAAGGCAAAGTGGCAATTGTATCAGCGGAAAGCCCTCTGCTCTCCGTCCCAACTACTTCACCCAGTGCAATCAACTCCTGAGATAATTAAATTCATACTAAGAGAAGGAAAATAAATAAATAAATAAAGAGCTCCACCAAAGGCACTAGGATCCAAACCCAGTTTACCTCATAGGAAAGTTCATCAGGGTCAACCTCCTCCCATGTATCCTGTAAAAAGTAGGCAAATGAATTGATGTAAAGTAGACTAAAATAATACACAAAAATAAACAAATAACTAATAATAGTAATAGTAGGCTTTAGTAGCAGCAGCAGTGGTAATGGTAACATCTAATTACTAATAACTAATAAATAAGACAAACTTCACAGTTACAGTCCTTAACGAGCAAGCTTTACCCGCCCCATTGCAACAACATGAGCACTGACCTACTAATTCAACAAACAAAAGCTAAAGGGCTGAAAATCTTGACGTCGTCAGAGTATAAAATAAAAGACCAAGCTGTAATTATTGAAATGAAAAAAGAACCCCATAAATATAAATTATATAATACATCCTTTGATGCAATATAATTGGCTAGACTAATTGCAAGAGCCAGTCAAGAAAATTATCATATAATCATCACATTTCCGGCAAAAGAATCTTAGGAAAATATTGATTTGGATTACAATGAGAAAAGATAACCAGACAGAAAGCAATGAATCTAAGAATAGAGTAGATTTTCTAATCAAACATAAAGAAAGCAAGGCCTCATAGGAAGTACAAGATTTTTTTTTTTTTTTGAAGCAAATCAAATGAATTTCATCATCTCAAACATTTTGAAAGCCATTGATTAATATTGACCAAATGACATTATTAAAGTTGGCAGAGCACAAAGCTAGGCAAGAGCATCAAATAGAATTCACACAAAGAAAACAATACTATATCCAAGTACATGGCATCAGGTCAACCCATCAAGCACATGGCTTTACCAAATATGTTGATGTCAAAATGCATCAATTATTAAAGATAAATATGTTCCTAATATTTGAAAGTCCAAACTAGTAAACATAGCAAGAAGATGAAGAAGCAAGGTTAGGATTCCTTTCATGTCCTTTAGAGTTCTAATTGTAAGTTGTAAGTGATAACATATATAGTCAAACATTCTAGTTAGTTGACTCCTGTATATTTTCAGTGTAATTAGGGGCATCCCACACTTTTAATAAGATTGGTTTATTACTTATCAAAAAAACATATATAGTCAAAAAGCTGAAAAACAATAATATGTACAAAATTCAATAAAGATAAAATGAAAAGCAAACCACAATCGCAACAAGAAAATAACCAACCTATCAAACTATTAATTAATATGAAACTGAAAAGAAGTCTTTCTTCTTCTTTTTTTCATCTTAAAAATTGTAAAAGAATGGATGCTTTTGTACCAAGTTGCATCTCACTAAAGGTGACTCGCTCAGGGCATACCAAGGCATTTCATGCAAGCTTCACTGAGCATTGGGCTTTCAAGGCCACTTTGTGTACCCACCCCTGTTAGGTTAACCTCGAATTCCTTGACTCTAACACAGATCGGGTATTCGGCAGGTTAGCATCAAGGAATTGTTTGCGCCCAAGGAGATTCAAACCTTAGACCTCATAGACTACCACAAAGACCAAGGCTCTTACCACTAAAGCCAACCCCGTGGGGTTTAAGCACTCTTTTAATGCATATCGATCAGATAATTTATATTGTTTAATACCTTTTGATCAACCTGCTACAATTGTCACTATAGGCTCAATCTTAACATTGCTAGAAAAGATACTAGAGAAACATAGCAGGTACGCCTGCACTCACACGGACATATAACAGCAAAATACTAGGAAAAACATGCTGATAAACAAACAGGCAGGCAGGCCAGCGCACACTCAGACGCATATCAGAAATTATATCAGCTCCAACAAACATGTTTGAGATCTGAATGTCAAGACATTCTAGGTAAGCATGTTTGAAATTCCAACAAACATGTGACGTACTTTTAACTTTGTAAATTTGAAAACCACCAGAGGCCAGATCCCACAGCCATGTGATCAAGCGAGATGCATATATTTGGTCTATGCACATTTGTGACCCATATTAAGAAAGAAACAGATCCATCCATATGGAGGAAACAGTCAAACCACTCGGAAATTCCAATAGTACCATCTAATTGAGCATAGCGTGTTAGCAATATAACAAAAAAATAACTTCTCATATTTGCCCTGAATCCTGAATACCATTATGCATCAGCTTCTAGGTTTCTAGCACTCTTTGTCCCTTGTCTTGCCACCTATAAATTAAACCTCTTTCTGACTTTTCCACATGCTTGTATTGTAAATCCCATATTATGGAGCATGATAGCATTACACATTCTTTTTAGCTGATATTTGCCATTCATAACACCCCAGAATAATTTATCCATTTAGATTTTCCAGATGAGATTGAATATGCCCCCATGCTCCTCAATCTCTGCCGCAATATGGGTGATTGGAAAAAATAACAAAAACTCAATTTTTGGGTATCATTGGCATAAATCTTTTTGGAAACTCATGTTTCTACTAGGAGTTAAAGGATTGTTATATCAATATACTACGTTTGTCTTGCTTATCTAAAAATGTTTTGATTCTAAAGCATGCCAAGAGATCTATCATGGTAAGCGTGTTCTCCTGAAACTCATCAAGTAAAATTCAAATTGAACTTCAATCTCAGGGATTTAGTTGGTTCTCATCACAAGCTAATCTATTTCTAGGCAAAAAAAGAACATTTTAGAAATAAGAAAAAGGGAAAGACAGAAGATGAAAGTTCAACTAAAAAGACATACTTCTACTACTTTCGAGCTCACTTTGATAAGCCAAATAATGGTCAGTCCAGGCAGGAGAGGAGTGCTCACAGCATAAGAGCAGCTTATGACATCAAAATCTCATGCATCACTAGAGAGAGTGTTTTGAGTTTTTACTAGACCTATGGGTTGATTTAATCTACTGAGACTTGAACCATCTCAGTTTGTATTATGATAACAAAAAACTCAGTTCGAGTGCAAAAGCACTTTTCAAAATTTAAATCATCCAACTCTATAAAAAAATCCCTCTTCTTGCCATTCCACCACTAGAATAGTGCTGATACCTATCTATACATGCAATTGAGTTGATTCTATCAACCTCTCACTTATCTATTGCATAAAGAAACAGATGGATATTGAATTGAAGTACAAGATTTCCTATCCTATCCAACATATGCGTAATGCCTATCTACTCCCTAATCATAAGGGGATAATAGACCATGATCAAAAAATGATTATTCTTTACACGATACTAGGCTATAATCATATGTAAGTGGGTGAATTAAGACTGCTGAGCAGAGTGTGTGAGCACGCTTGTGCGCATGTGCAAGCATGCCGTGGAAACAAAACCACGCCTTTTCTGCTTCCACTGTGATAGAGATGGATACCTGAGAGTTACCACCATGATCCTCTATGTAATCAGCTTCCCCTGCCACCCCCAAACAGTTATAGAAGTTATATCCATTGCAAAATATTAAGAACTTCAGAGAAGCAATACTTAACAGAGTGCTATAATAGCCCAGAAAACTCACGATCATTTATCCCTGCAAGGGCGAACAATCTAGCAGCCATTTCTCTCTCTTCAGCATCCTGCAGGGCTCTTGCGTAAGCCTCGTCACTTGAAAACACAGCTGGGTCGAATTCAATAATGGGGTTATTATCCCCCCCAGCTTCTTCATGAGCATGCACATCGAAAGCATCTTCATCATCATCAACATCAACTCCATATCTCTCCTCTCCCTCCTCGTCGTCATCATCATCATCATCATCCCCATCAGTGTCATTATGGGGATCTTCAAAATCATCCTCATCATCATGCACATAGCTTCCTGCTTCCCAACTTCCATAATCACTCCCTTCATTGTTCATTCTAAGCATCATGTATGCCCTTTCCTATTCCATAACCCAAACAACACCAATTAAACCACAAGTGTACAAGAAAACCATCACAAAACAATCGACAGCACTCAATTACCAGTAAGAAATCAAAGAGACGAGTAAGCAAAACTGAGATAAGACACTAACCCCACTTTTCGTGTGCCGAGGGCAAAATAAAATTTGGAATAATACGTTTGATTGGGTTTTTTTAAGATCAGGAACCAAAATACAAAATATTACCACATCTTTCTCCCAACATTTTCTCAAGAACCAAACAGAACCTAAAATTGCCATTTTCATTGAATTCAATAATGGAATAACTTCCAAGCCACGAAACTGATTACGTAGTGAGTTGTGTTTGATTTCTGAAAAAAAGAAGAAAAAAGCACCTAACAAATAGTCTATCGAGCTCAGTACTTTCCAACCATAGCATTAGTCTCAACCGAACTGATTGTAGAAATTCAGGTCCAAGAAAACCAATTCATTGAGCCCCCAACCCCAAAAGAATAAAATTTGAAAAACAAACAAAGCAAAAGAAATTGGAGAAAGTGGAGGGAAGGACCTGTTCTTGAAGGGTACGAGCGAGAGCGAGGTCAGCATCGACCTGACTGAGATTAGTAAAGGGGGTTCTCGAGGGCTGAGAGGGCGGCTGAGGAGGCTGCTCCACGTCGGATCCACGTCCCTCTTTCTCCTCACCACCATCATCATCATCATCTTCTTCTTCTTCTTCTTCTACTCCGTGTTCTTCCTCTTCTTCTTGTTTTTCCTCAGCATTCGCATGATTAGGGTTCTCATCGTACTCCTGCCCGTCGTCGTTATTGTGGTTGTTGTTGTTTGGTTTGGGTACCCCGGTAGCCGCCTTGGCGTTGTTACCGTTGCTGTTGCTGTCGTTATTATCCATGGAAAGATGGAAAGAAAG
Organism: Carpinus fangiana; assembly: GCA_006937295.1. Lineage (NCBI taxonomy): Eukaryota > Viridiplantae > Streptophyta > Magnoliopsida > Fagales > Betulaceae > Carpinus > Carpinus fangiana. The sequence continues at coordinate 20,966,821 of CM017323.1, read as the reverse complement.
AAAGAAAGAAAGCAAGAGAAACAAACAAAAGATGAGCCAAGGGATTGGAGGAGATCAAAATTAAAAAGGAATTCGGTGGAATAAGGAATTATTCAAGAATCTGAGACCCAGACGGCGAGAGAAAGTAGGTGTTTACTGTTTAGACGAAATTTGATGTGGGAACTGGAAATTTTTATTTTTATTTTTATTTTTTTAAGTATTGTGGAGTGTAAAGGTGAACTGGGATCGGCTACGCTCCTATGTAAAACACACCGGTTTCGGTTTTCTAATTCTGCCCAATGAAATTGAGCCACCTAGCAAACCAATTGAATAAAAAAAAATAACTCTAATAAGAAGGGGGCATTCCGAGAATTGAACTCGGGACCTCTCGCACCCTAAGCGAGAATCATACCACTAGACCAAATGCCCAACACGCTAATCTAACGGCTCAGACTTCTAGTGGCTGTCAAGTGTCAATTAAGCTCTGGCTTTGAATGTCATCCATCATTTTAAATTTTTCAAATGATTGTTTTTTTCTTTTTATTTTTGAAGTGAAGTTCTAATTAATTAGTCACCTATATATAACTATTAACTATAACAACGTTAATTAGATAGAAAAGAAAGTTGCTGATCGAGTAAAAGTTGGACTGATGTCCACGCCACATCAGCCCGAGTTGGACGCTTGTGAGACGGCTAGAATTAATCTTGCTGATCATATTTATTTATTTATTTAAGTGAAGGTTAAAAACAAACCAGCTGAAATAAAAAAGAAACAGGGCTTAATTAATTATAATTAATTAAGTGGAGGTCTTATTGATCTACTACGTGTTAGTGTACACTAACAACGTACAACAGAAGGTAATTAAAAGAAAAACACAAAGAGAGAAGTAATAACTAAAAAAAAAAAAAACAGACACGTACAATTATGACTGCATGCAGTCGTTATTGATTTGGGCGGCCTCCAGAAATATAAATGTTTTGCACAAATTTATGTAACAACTTTACGACTAAATTGGCACCACCGATCGTAAGAAAATTGGAGATTGGGCCAATCTGAAGCAGCTACGGCGAAATCCTGCAGCCAATTTGTGAGGATGACTTCTTGATCCCCCGCCGGCAAGCCGGAGAGTACTTCGTCTATTGCTCTCTCTACTTCCATCTTTTCAAACCTTGTCAGCACAGGATACACCAGCCCGTTGCTTGCATGGCAGAACAAGGGCAGCCAAAACAATAGCAACCTGAACTTCACTTGGCTCGAAATTGCCATGCCTTCTCCTGCACTCAGGTCTCGGCATAACATGGCTACATGTGCATGTGCATGTGCATGAGAGAGAGACAGTGAACGGATTAGTGAATCATTGTCTAACCGCGTTTTTAAAATATTTAGACCAGACATTATGCATTCACTATAAGATATAGTAAATAAAATCCCACATCATGTAGTAGTACTATGATGTGGGGCCTTATGATCAACAACAAAAAAGGAAACTTTAATAAGCCGATAAGGAACATATAGCAATCCGAATGTAACTATTTTGTATTAGAGTATATCATAGAGTTCAAGAATAAAGTCACAATTTAAGACTATTAATTATTGATTTACAGTTAAAAATACCACTGAGTCACACTTAAAACCTATCACTGTGTTACAATTAAACTCTAGATATAGTTAAAGACTATCACTTAGCTAATCTAGCTAGAGTAGATGTCTATTTATATGTCAAGAATAATAGTCCCCGTTTAAAACTATTACTAATTTACAGTTGAAGAATATCTTTTTTTCTTTTTTTTGAGATAGTTGAAGAATATCACTGACACTCTAAAACTATCACTGCGTAATAGTTGAAGTCTAGATATAGTTAAAGACTACCACTTCGCTAATCTATCTAGAATAAAAGTATATTTATGATTCTCCTATAACTATGGATATAGATCATAGACTAAACCATTTAAATATTACTATATTATTATTTCGGCATTATTAGTTTCTTTCATTTCACAGTTCGTACGCAATTTGGTGGCAAAAATTAAGTGCTATTTATATATAATCAGTACTCATAAATTTATTTATCCTCATTTTTACTATGTAACATCAAATTGGCAACAAAAATGAAGACGAAGTTTATACACATACTATGATGTGCGGTGGGGATATCGATGAAAGATTACCTGAGATCTTGACCATGAAGCCTTGGACCCTGACATTAGCAGTGAGAGAGAGGGAGGCTAGACCGGAGGCAAAGCTCCATTGCACCAAAGCTTCATCCACGGCTCCATAATCCCTAAGCTTAGTCGTTATCCACAGCAGCTCCTGAGCCAGCTTCTCAGCCATTAGCTCCTCCACCTCCCTCTCACTGGCTACCCCCAGTTGCCTCTTCTTCTGTAACTGACACGTGCCAGCATTGGCCACAGTAGACACTATGGCGTTTACGCAAACGCGGAACCCTTTCATGTAGGCGGTCAAGTTACTCAAGTAAGACCCCATAGGAAGCGCCCGAATCACGCGTGTGGCCCACGCGCCAGAGTTGGCGTCGTCGTCGTCTTCTGCTTGTGTGCGTTCCAGAGCGCGGTGTAGAAGGTTTGACGTACGCGCGAATGCTGAAGCGAGGGCCATCCGATTGATCTGGAGAAGCGCCGCGTGGCCGTATCTGGCGTTCTCGTCCATTACCCTTTCGGCCATCGCCATCGCAAATTGGTATTTCCCGGACGTCGCCGGGATGTCGTTGAGGAGGGCAAGTATCTACACCGTAAAACAGCCAATAAGAATACAACACGTACGTACTCTGCCATTGCCATGTACATTATTTGTTTGTATGGTTGTATTTCGGTGAATTTTCCGAAAAAAGAAAGGTGGAACCCAAGGCTTGAGTAACGTTCTGTAACAATTTTACGTGGCATGGCTAGTAGTTATAAAGTGGTGCATGTAGTCCACCTGTACCCTAATGCATGCAAAACTGCCACCTAGCTAGCAATCAGCTATCCCTGCCTTCTTCTAATCATTAGATTTTGGTCATCAAATTTGATGATTTTGGATTCATGAGCCGATTTTGTGGGACCCAACAACAAAAGTTCTTCTATTCGTCTCGGGATTGATGATTATCAGCTCGAAAATTATAATATAACAATAAAATTAATCAAACTTAATTTTCAAGTAAGGCAGGCTTACTTGTGAGAGCGCTCTCCCAAGGGCTTGGACGGAGGGTCCATCAAGTCCTTCATGAACAACCAAATCAAACGAAGGAAAGGAAGGCATTAGAGATGATGAAGATGAAAAGTCGAATGATCCAACTGTGGGGAAGCCTGCAAGGAGATATTGTGGAGGAGGGCCTATGGAGCAAGGGAAGTAATCCATAAGAACCCTAAGAACCCACACAGTCACCCAAGTCATCAGCATGACCACAAAGCGCAAATGGTCCGTGGCCTTCCACTTCTCCGCCTGTTCAGTTTTGGCCACGGAAACGAGCGTCTTTGCGGCTGCGTTCACCGTGGACATGAAAATGGAGCTCAAGAGAGACGAAGGCCTGGTTTTGTAGCCATATGCTATGTCTAGCTCTGTTCCCATGGCTAGCTAGCTCCTACTATACAGAATGCCCTTGTTCTTTCTTTCTTTCTTTCTTTCTCTTGGAGGTGGTATATATGTCAGAGGGGGAAAGAGTAAAGTGGAGCTAGGGTAGTTATATGGGAGCCATGGCCAAGTGTTCGATATTTCCATGGACATGTAGAAAGGGTAGGGAGCATAAATGGTACTTATGTGAGATTGTGGAAGGCATTTGTTTTTGTTTTTTAGGTAGGTTTCCAAACTGTCGAGGACAGTTACTTTAATTTTCTGTTTTGTCTGGATTTGGAGACCTTATTTATTGTTTACTTATAATAATAATAATAATAATAATAATAATAATAATAATAATAAAAATAAAAAATAAAAAATAAAAAAATAAAAAAAATAAAAAAACTGAAAAAAGAAAGAGAAAGAGAGAGAGTACCTAATTACTAAGGATAGAAGAAAGCAAAGAAACGATATCATGCATGTTCATGTCATCTTATGATATCTTATAATCGAACAACATATTTGACGTACATTATCTTAAGATGTGTGATATTGGTGAACAATAATAGAAAAAGGAGGATGTTTAAGAATTTTGTTGTGGGAAACTAATGCATGGTATACGTACGTTTGATATGAATGAAATAACTATTGTGATGGAATGACTATTTTATAGTTGGGTAAGTTTTGTAGTCACATGAATAAGTATTCCATATGAATATCTATTAATTAAAATTATGAATTGTCATTTCTCTGAAAAAAAAAAAAAAAAAATTGAGTAGAATAGCTATTTTTTAAGGTTAATTATTAAATGTAGAACTAGTTTGAAAAATGGTGCGTAGCCTCCACGGAGACACAAAAAGAATTTCTAGGCGTCTAACATTACCCCTGTATGTGCCGTTGGAAGAAGGCACAGTTCTGGGTCTTTTTGCTGAAAATTCGAGTTCGTGTTATAAAATATTTCAATGAAAATAATTAAGATTCTCTCCGGTTCATTTAAACTGAAGAATATTCAGTTAGTTATATTGAATGAATATTTTTGTCTTATCAAAAAATAAAAAGACAAAAATAATAATAAAATACTAATAAAATATAACTAATCAGATATTTTTCGGTTGATTTGCACAAGAAATGATCTGCTCCCAAGGAAATGTGCCGTTTTCTTGGTGGGCTAATCAATTTTCTGATCCAAGCCCAAGCAATTAAGCTCTTGAATTGGCCCAGCTTTCCTACAACCCAAAAGGGCTTGGGAATCTGGGATAGAACTGAACTGTTGTAGCTCTTTACCGTTTGGCAATTGTCATGCCTTCCCTCCAACTGTTCAAGCATTTGAACGTGTAGTAAATGTTGAATCTGTCATTGCCTTGTAAAAATGCCAATGTAAACCAAACTTTGATTTCCATTCTTGATCAATGCAAGTCGATGCTTGAGCTAAAGAAAATTCATGCTCTCATAACCACTCTTGGTCTCTCCCAAGATGACCCTTCTGTATCGAAAATTATTTCTTTCTCTGCACTCTCTGATTGGGGTGACATCGAGTACTCCTACCGGTTATTTTTACAGCTTTCCAGTCCAAGAACTTTTGTTTGGAACACTATCATAAGAGGCTACTCAAACAGCAAAAATCCAAATCCTTCAATATCAGTTTTTGTTAAAATGTTGCGTGTTGGCGTCTCGCCGGATTACTTGACGTACCCTTTTCTTATGAAGGCGTCGGCGCGCCTATTGAAGCGGGAACTTGGGGCGGCGGTGCATGCCCATGTCGTGAAAACTGGGTTTGAGTCTGATAGGTTTATTCAGAATTCTTTGATTCATATGTACGCTTCTTGTCGGGATATCGTGTATGCACGTCAGACATTTGATGGAATGCTGACAAGAAACTTAGTTTCATGGAATGCAATGCTGGATGGCTATTCCAAGTGTCGGGATGTAAATTCTGCACGGGAAGTGTTTGAGTTGATGCCAGAGCGGGATGTTGTGTCATGGAGCTCTTTGATTGATGGGTATGTCAAGAGTGGGGAGTACAGGGAGGCTATAGTTCAGTTTGAAAAAATGCGTGGTGCAGGGCCCAAGGCCAATGAGGTTACTATGGTGAGTGTTTTGTGTGCTTGTGCGCACTTAGGTGCAGTTGAGCAAGGGAGGATGATGCATCACTACATTGTTGATAACGGGTTGCCTTTGACTTTAGTCTTGCAAACTTCTCTTGTAGACATGTATGCCAAATGTGGGGCGATAGAGGAGGCTTTGATTGTCTTTCGTGAGGTTCCAATGAGACGAACTGATGTGTTGATTTGGAATGCAATAATTGGAGGGCTTGCAACACATGGATTAGTCAAAGAGTCACTTGAATTGTTCACCAAAATGCAAGATGTTGGGATTACCCCAGATGAGATCACATACTTGTGCTTGTTAACTGCCTGTGCTCATGGAGGATTAGTGAAGGAAGCTTGGCATTTCTTGGAGTGCCTTTGTGAACATGGCAGGACACCTAAGAGTGAGCACTATGCTTGCATGGTAGATGTACTGGCACGTGCAGGTCAATTAGCTGAGGCGTATCAATTTATAAGTCAAATGCCCATGGAGCCAACGGCTTCAGTGTTAGGCGCTCTACTTAGTGGGTGTATGAACCATGGAAAATTAGATCTTGCAGAAATAGTTGGAAGGAAGCTTATAGAGTTGGAGCCGGATCATGACGGTAGATATGTTGGCCTTTCAAATATTTATGCAGTTGAGAAGCGTTGGGACGATGCAAGAACCATGAGAAAAGCCATGGAGAGGAGAGGGGTGAAGAAATCTCCTGGGCATAGTTTTGTGGAGATCTTTGGAACCCTTCATAGGTTCATATCCCAGGATAAAACACATCCTGACTTGGAACAAATCTATGTGATGCTGAAGTTTATTATAAGCCAAATCAAACATGAAACCAATTATGAAAATCAAGAATATTGTCTGTACTATATGACAGATGTATGAGTGTATTGCAATGAATCTTATTTGAAGTTTATAACAATGATTCATTATAAATTTTAAAAGGGTCGTTGAAAAGAACGTACTATTCCAACCTGGTAATATTCAATTTTCTTTGCTTCTGGTATTTTCTCTCATTAGAATGTATTCTGATCTTCCATGCAGGGGTTTCTACCAATATCAATCTGCCCTCTCCTACTTTCAATTTAAAAAATTGAGGCCCAGCAATTTATATCCTGCATCATTGGCTTTGCCACTTGAGGCCCAGTAATATATGATTTGGCTTTCTTTAGTTGATCCTAACGATTTGCAACTTTGATGGTGTGACAGTAACTAGATCCAGCTAGTTCAGGGCAAGCTTTATTGATATCTATAATTGCTGAAGCCAAAGTTTCCTGATATCTTGTGAAGTTCATCGTCCAGGAGCCTCACTTGTTAGTTTATATATGGGTAACTAATATTTCATTTACATTCAATTCAAATACATATGCATATTTTTGAATACTCATACAATCCTCTTGGTCAGAGTAGAACACAAAGCTGATCTAGAGAAAGATTCACTTGGGCCAGTTAAAAGGCTTTGTAAGAAATGGGCTAAAACATGGACATGGTTCATTTATTGGGCCAATTAAATTTTGCTCATTGGATGGGCCTGGTTAAATTTCTTTGGGCGAAGAGAAACAAAACCACAACAAAGTCGCTTGTGGGCCTCATAGCCTATACCGCCCCTAATATTTATTCAGCTTTAACTTCCTTTCTATTTTATAGTACCAAGCTTACCAATAAATATCTCCCCCTCTCCTCACAAACCAAAAGAAATCGAAATGCTTTGCAAACAAACAACCTGTATTAGAACTCTACCAACAAGCTACTTATCCAAAAAAAAAAAAAAAAAAGAACTCTACCAACAAGCTGATAAGACAAGGGCACTTTTGTGAGCAATGAATTGATGGTTTAGATTTATTTCTTATACACTAGTTTAGATTTATGTAGGCACTCTTACTAAGTTTAGATTTATTTCTTATACACTAGAATTTTTCTTGACAAAACTTTCTAGCCAGAGTAGAGAAGATTTAAGTGAAAAATGTTTATGGGTTGTTGCATTGGATTAAACTACTATAATGAGAGGTTTTATGATTTCAATTAGTCTGATAATTGCAAAAATTTTTATAAAAGAGTACCTCAAATAGCTGCATTTACTCAATTCAGTTATCAGATTTTATGTAGCTAGACAGTATAATGAACTGAAGCTTCATTGACTCTGCTTTTAAAATTATGATTACTCTTCAATGACAGATTTTCTTAGGAAATTTTGTTATAAATATTTTCCAAAATTAAGATTCTGGAGTTTGGATCTAAAAGTATTGACCTTAAGATATTTTATTTTCTTAGTGTCTCCAATAAATCAAAAATGAAAGAGAAAGTACTAAATCATTGTCATACCACACAAAGTGATGAATTGGAAAGTTATAAATTCCTTTTGGCAAGTAGAGGAGCAATATCATTGAATGATAATATCATTGACATCTAGGTCTGTACTTCTCTCTCTAATATGATAGTTGCTATAGTGCTTGGAAACTTAAAAGACATACTTGAGTCAAATCCTTGGTATAGAGTTACTTCAATAACACACATAAATTATTTTTTCTTTAGCTAATTAAGTAGGTTCAAAAACATAAAAGCTGTCTGACTGTAGAATCTCCCATACAAGTAACATCTAGTAGAAACTGTAACCCTTCATCTTGATAACAATGTGAAACTATTATTCCTTCATCCCCCTTCATGCTAGAAACCCATCTCACTGCAAAGTTGTTAATTAATAGACATATCAGTAAGACATTCAAAGAAGAACTGGTGCAATTTTAACTTATGACAACTGAGAAAGAATATGGATTGAATCACCAATCTTGTTGATTATTATTGACTTATTTTCGAAGAGTTACTTTGGCCCATAAAAGTAAGAATAGAGAGGTACTAATGACTTCTCCTTCATAAGGCTTATGTTAAATACTATTTTTAGGCTAGTTTTACCAAGAAACCCATCAAGAAAGTTGCACAATCATTTCACCAATAAATTCACTCAATATGCATTAGTTTATATTTGCCGCCTGTTGCTGCGGATGTCTTGGAAACTGTCTGATGCCTCCTAACTGAATTCCTAGATAGCAGTCTAACCCACATCTCAACGATTGATTTGTTTTGATGGACACAAGCCAAATTTATAATCAAAACTAATGGCTACACAAAATTGCCTGTTTTACACCTCTTAGAGTCTGCAATTGATTCAAGCTTTTTGAAGCTCAGTGAGCCTATTAAATATGTGCAGCAATTCAGTTGCCCAAAATCTGATTTCATTTCTAGAACTATTATGTTGAAGATGATGACAAGATTTATGATGATGATGCCATACCTGTGGAACCAGAGACGAAAGTTAATCTTGAAAACTGGGCTGAGCAAGTTGAAGATGATATGGCTGAATGTCAGGAGGGAAAGTGGCAAGTTGAAGCACGCTACAGGGTTGCTCTCCATATAACTGGAATTGATCTACAACTTGATGATTCTCCACTGGCTTTGCCTCCATTGCTGCTTGCTGATACTCTATGGCTGCCCGGTGCTCCTGAATCTGTCCATAGCCACCAACCAATGCAAGTAATTACTTTGAATCTCCACTGAACTATTTATTTCCTCTACGATTTAAACTGTTTTGATACTTCTGCTAATTGAAGCAATCTCACCCCATTAGATGGTCCAGATAACCTAAGTATATAGGATGCTTTAACTGGACATCCATAGGGCTCTTTTGAAAATCCTTTACTTACCCAACGGTACATGCTGCTATTTTCGTCCTCCAACATACGCTCCTAAATATTTACAACAAAAGAAAGTTTAAAATCTCATATTGGTGTGTTTTTGTGTGTGTTTGTTTTGCAGAGGGAGAGAGTTCACCTTCCTTCTCAGGTTGTCCAGCTGCTGCTGCAAGAGCTCATTCTGCGCACTCAAACAAAATTGAAAAAAAAAAAAAAA
>CM017323.1:20843377-20956631 GCA_006937295.1 Carpinus fangiana | reverse complement strand
CGATGCAAAATCAACACAAAATTAGCTAGTTATATATGCTTGAAGGGCCTGATTCATTTAATCAAATGAGACAATCGAGTTAGGATTATCCTATATAGACTTATACCCATGCCTTAACATGATTAAAGTTCGACATGTAAATACAAATTGTCACCTCTAATTTTATCATGAGCATCAAGAAAGATGTAATCTGGAGACATAATTGAAAATAGTAGAAAATTAAGAAAGATATACCTTCCGATCTCGAACCTTGTTAAGTGAGCGTTCGAGTTCCTTTTCAAGTTGATCCAAATCCTCGTATGATCGCAAGGAACTCAAGTCCTCTCCAGTGTAGCGTTGCATGCTTAGTTGAAGACGATGAGTTTCTCTTCTCAGCGTTGTCATTTCAGCGTACACTTCTTCCTACAATGCGATTCGCAATTAAAAGGATCCATCAAATCAAATCTCATATATATATATATATATATATACACACTTGAAAAACATAAATTAATAAGTATATATATATATATACCCGGCCATCATGCTCAGGAACACGAGTGCCCGTAACCTTTTCGTACCTTTCTATCAGTTGCTCCATTCTGTGACAACATAAACAATTTTGTTCTAACCCATGACATTTATCTGCAGATCATATATCTAATTGAAGAAGAAACCTCCGAGTACTGTTTGCATGCAAAACTAGAATAATTTTACATGATTATCTGTATATAATTATTAAATTACTAGTCATTTTCCTTCCTACTGAACATGGGTATTAATTTGTGGCCATTGCTGCTTGATTATCTACAATTAAGTGTTTAATATTGGATATTTTAAATGATAATTAATTACCAGCCATTCATCTTAAAATTGCTATCAATAGATTTTGTTTTTTTTCTTTTTTACTTGGTAAGAACTAAGAAGAACCTAAGATTACTTGCAAGTGCGAGCTCACTGTCCTAAAAGTTCATGTTGGCAATATCCATAAATAGGAGACAACTTCAACAAGATGTCACAGGAATAACCATAATTAATTTTGCTATATATATATATATATATATATATCTTCAGGTTCAGAAATATTCGTTGAGGAAAGGTTTTATCATGAACAACCTTTTTATTAATTAATGACACTATTTTATTTTTCCTTAATTAACAGATTGAAATTAACAATAACTCATAATAAAGACTTCAACTGATAAACATATTTAAATAATTGAAGTTGTAAGTTCATCACTGTAGTGTTCAGTAAATTAATTCAGGTACAATTAATATTTGTGATCAATCTGGTAAAAATAGAACAATCTTTTCCAGTATCTTCAGTAAATTTAGTGTAGGACTATAAGTACCAATTTATGAATGAATTTCCACATGCAAATTAAAATTAATTAAAATGAAAAGGGAATGTTGTAAAAGAATTATTAGCATTGAATGTATATATTTGAGCTACAATTTTAATTTGCAAACAAAAGATAATGTAGTGATGTAGCAAAACTCAACCAAACTTGCTGATTAATTCATCCCTAAATTAATACCGCAAAATATTAACAACCTACTAGATGGACCACACCCAATCACTTATAAATAATTTTGAGTAACGCTATTTAGTAGACTTTTATTAAAAATACCATATAATTAGTCAATTAAAATCAACCCTTATATGTCACTTATTTTATCTCACAACTATCTTGTAATGGTGACGTCACAATTCCAACCACAACAATTGATTTTTTAAAAAAAAAATTTAATTAGAGTGTATTAATCTAAGAGTTGATTGAAATTGTCACACTATTGTCATTATGAGATAAAAAATGTAATATATAACATTACTCTATAATAATACATTAAGTATTGTTGATTGCGTCTTCACCCATTAACAGCTCTTTTTAAAAAAAATTAAAATGTTTTAAGAGGCCATAAATCTCAATATCAATATACTGGAGTGCAGTTTAAAACCCATGAAAATTATTAACTAAGAAAAGTAAGCAAGTTTTATTGTTAATTATCAGACGTGTGTGTGTGTATATATATATAAGTATATCACATTCTACTATTAAAAAAAAAAAAAAAAACACAAGTAGCACATGCATTCTCTGAACAATGCGGATTGAAAACCAAGGACCACAAAGATTACAAGCTAGTATTTGTGACTTGAAGACGAAAAAAGAAAAAGAAAAAGAAATTGTGGAGAAGATTATCAAAGTCCCTATTATAGCTGTTGACTGGGACTGCAACTGAAAAGACATGATCATAAAGCTGCTTCAGCAAAACATAAATCTAGCATGATATATATATATATATATAGCAGGAAAACCCTAATCTGTCAGAAGCATGAAACTAAGAGCGAGTCAATGCACTCAAGCTGGTCAATCTTTATTTAATGGGGGTGTATTCGCCTTCAATCACACACACAGAGAGAGATTTTGAAGAAGTAATTACTAAAATGAAAAAACCCTAGCAAGCAAGCAAGGTAGCATGAGAGGGAAAAATACAGATCGATGATGCAAAAGAAATCAAACAAGTTAGTTATATATATACCTAAAGGGGTGAGTGCAGTACTGGCACATCTTTCCAGTGCCTGAGAAAACGATGAGCCCAACTTGTGCATCACAGAGCACCGAAAGCTCGTGAGTCTTCTTCAGTAGCCCTGCCCGCCGCTTCGAGAAGGTCACCTGCCTTGTCGTCTGGTTCTCAATCCTCTTGATTTGTATCTTTCCGCGTCCCATTTCCAACACTATTTCCTTATAAATTTATAGCTTCCCACTCAAATTTAAACAACAAAACCAATTATTATTTCATTCATTTCCCATGTTTATTCACATTCTTAATGAAATTCCAAAATATTAATTACTACTGCTCTCTCTATCTATTCTTCCAAGATATATATAGAGAGAGAGAGAGAGAGAAAAAGAAAGAAAATGTATACCTGCTGTCTGCTGATGAGAAGAAGATGTTTCTGTTCTTCTTGCTTGTAAATCGGAAAGAGTATTGAAGCTTATATATATACATATGATCAGCTACTCTACGTGCTGATTACCTAAAAGCCCTTCTGTTTCTGCAAAACTACCCAAATGCACCTCATCTTGCATGAATCCATCCATCCTTCCAGGAATATTATACAAAGCCTAGACAGACAGAGAGAGAGATGTATTTGCTGAGGTGGCATTCTCAAGAGCATTTGGTCAAACGAACGGACGGTGATGATGCGACGGTCCCTCGATCAGGCGCAATTGCGATATGGCTGCTGTACGTAACGTAATTATTTTGCCAAGGGAAAAAAATATGAGTGGCAAGACTGTAATTTGAGGGAAGAAGGGTGGTCCTTGGACAGACTCTACGGATTGCTGTGGCCTAACCACCACTGCTGTGGTCCGCAAAGCAACCCTGACTTTTTGCCGATTATAGTAATAGTTGGACAAACCGGGCTTACCATAAATAGAAATCCCGAGAAATAATAGGAAACGACAAAGGGTAACAATCCGACTTTCATTTATTGATATATCATCTTGCATGCCTTTCTAATTAATTATCCACCAGCCTAATTTAATACTTTAACATTTCCCTAACGCTTTCTTAACTTCAATACCCACACCTAATTAAGTTCTTTTTTTTAATTAAAAAAAAACAAATACAAGCTAAACTGAGAAACCTAATCCAGATTTCAGACAGATTCCTAAGAAACCAAAAAAATAAAAAAAAGCACTAGCAAATGCAGTTGATTAAAGCCGTGACGTTCTAGGATAGAAAAAATTATCTGAAGTAATAAAACCCCTAAAAGATTAAATCTTGACAAGTTTTCAAAGAAAATGAGAAGATTTAACAGAAACCAAACAGTGGAAAGAGGATTTCCTTCATGGACACTGAGTCTGAGGCCTAACCGGTTCAGGTTTTGAAACAAAACCCATTCTAGACAAACCATTAGCACCTCAATGACCAGAAAAGAGACCCAACAAGTGGGAAAAAAAAGTACCCTACACAAACAGAGTCTAAAGCCCAACCGGTTGGGATTTAATTATTTTATGTTTTGTTTATTAAGAGTAAGTTCAAGCATGGAACTGATTCTAAAGGCTTGAAATAGTCCATGAAATAATGGTGTGTTCTCACTGCGGAAATATGCCTAATAATAAGTAGGCTATTTCTTTTTTGTTTTTTTTTTTTCCTTACTTTGAAGATTTTTACGTGAAATTTTTGGTTTGTTTAAAATTAGATGGATACACTTATTATGGCATTTTCCAAATATATAATAATATTCTAAGGTCCATTTTTAAATTTATTTAGTGAACAGAAATAAAATAAGCTTTTTTTAATTAGACATAATGTTGTATCTAAAGTAAAATGAAAGTAATTGATGGCAAGTGCTTTTATTAAATATAATATTACATCTATCAAAATAAACTTCCTTCTCATTGGTAATTAAGAGTTTCCTTTGATTTCTTGAAAGTGTGATGAGTCAAGGAGTGATAGTGGAATAGGGAGGCAAAGCTTAGTCAGACTAACACGTCAGCAACTTCAGAAATAGGTAGTTGGTCCCCCACAATTTTGTCTTTGAATCTCATTGTCATCATTATGATATATTCCTCCTAGCTACCTCCTTCCTGTCATGTAGTTTTTCAGCCATAGTCTCTCTTTCTCAATGGGGACTATTTCACAAATGCTTAGGTGGAATATCTGAATAAATGTAATATGTAAAGTAAATAAATAATATATATATACATATACACACACATATACAATATTATCTCATTAGGGCCTATTGGTCTGGATGTGAACAATTTTCAGTGAATTGAGTGTATGAAACAACAGGGGGTAAAAATGATTTTACTACCATTTTGCTCAACGGTTGACACCATATATATAAACACATCAAGAGAAAATTCAGGTGCACAACAATTGATTCTTTCAACAAAAAAAAAAAGAACAAAAGAAATTACAACTAGCACAATTACCAAAAGAAAATGAAATCCAAAGGCCAATACCACTGACTAGGATATTGACAGAGATCCCACTGATGAGTTACTTGAACAAAATTCGCCATGACCTTTTCTGTTTGTAGGCAACTAGATGTATGCCAAAATACAGAAGATACTTCTTATATTATACAAGTATCACTGTTGCAAAAATCACCACCAATGAAGTTGAACCTACTTTGAATCTTCTAACAAGGAAGCAGTAGCTGTTTCAGACCTGAAATTCAAATATCCAGAACCGGTTTTTTCAGCAGATATCCGTGTGTGCAAGAGCATATAATGCATGGGCAACGTAATGAAAGATGCACGAGGAGAGACAATTATCAAAACATTAAAGTATTTGTTATGCAGATCTGATGAATTTCATAGATTGAGAAGCAGCCTGTTTTCATCAAAACCTACAGGCAAAAACTTTTTACACTATATGTGAATCCATGGTGATTAACTAACCTTGGTTTCTGATCCAAATTGTCCACAACCTCCCTCATCGCATGAACAATGATTTTCTTCACCTGTTTCAAGCAGAGCAGCAATCAAAACCTCAAACACAAGATTCAAACATAAATGTTAGAAAGAAACTATTTCACATAATATAATTATCATAGCACACAGTCCTAGCTACTGCGTATTTCAGCCAACCCAATTGTGCTGAGCTCATTCCAGAATAAAAATAAAGTTAATGCACACCCAAGTCAACATTTATCCACATCAGCATCATTCAAAAGTGGATGTGGCAATTTTGCTACAATTTATTGTGCACAGCAACAAAGTAGGTGCCAGTGCATTAAGCAAACTGCACACAAAATGATTATATATAACAAAGTGGAGGTAGAATCATGGTAGTGGACCGCTGAAGGATAAGAGGTGATTTCGGGTGTCATACAGATGCAGTTAGCTCGGAATGAGAAATGATGTATCACATAGTAGCAGTTGTGGGAAGAGGGGAACATTGTGATGGCAACAATAATAGTGATCCGCAGCAGTAAATGAATAGTATTACTGAGGTTTCTTTGTTAACACTTGAATGTTTTATTAAAAATAAAATGATAAGACCCTTTAATGATGATATTGTCGTATTGTTACAAACATTTTTTAGCCGTTGGTCATTAAAATTGCTCCAAACGTTTTTCAGTTTGATATTAAAACTTTTTCATGAGTTTTAATGAGGAAAAAAACTATACTTTAATTGGTTTTACCTTGTTGACCGTTGGACTTTATAAGCTTTTATGGCTTTTGACCATTTGCTAACTAACATAAGTTTTTCAGTTTTGACGTTGTGACCATTTTGTCATAAGATTTTTTTTTTGGAAAACCCACTAGCACCATATATATACACACATCACCACTTCTTTGGTTTAAGAGGCTTTTGAAATTTTTTACTACATTTGGTTTTTCGTGCATTGTATTAGTATCCGTTGCCTTCCACTAGCAACTACTTTGTTGTTATATTCCATCATTCACTTCGCAAAAAAAAAGGCTGTTCTATTAACTTTCATTGCAATCTTAACGAAGGTAGATGCTATAGTCTAATTTTAAGAGGTTGCGTGTTAAGGGATCTGATCATACCGAATTATATATTCCGAGAAGCACAAATCAACCTTTAAGGACGACGCTCTTGCGTGATTCTATAGCATTGTGAGATCTTTGCATTCACCACTTTTCATCTCTTATATTTTAAATATCATATTGTTAATTTTTTAATTAGTATTAATTTATTTCAACATTTTAGGACCATCCATAATTTTGAAAAGGCCTAAAGTGAAACAAATAAGATCTAAGAAAAGGCAGTAGGATAACAAGATCTAATTCAATTTCAGGAACCAAATTCTCAGCTCTTTTTCATGAGTAAAATAAGAAATTAAACTCTCAGCAGTACTCATGAAATATCAAACTATTTGCAAAATTGTACAATAAGCTCATTTGGAACATGCTATGGATAAATGCAATGACATACCTCCAACTTGTCCTCTTTAGCCCTATGATTCTGAGGAAGTGTACGGAATTCCTCTGTCAATCGGATGCACTCACCAATATTTTCAGGCGAGACAAAATCTAGTGCAACCTTTATGCATGACTGAATAGAAGAAAAAACTTAAATCGATCAACATACATTTATATGTGCATATGGAAACATATATATCAATAGAAATCAATTAGAGCAAGGAGCATTATCCACTAAACCATTCCATTCCAACATGACTCTTTGTACAAAGCCTAACAATAAGATTATCTCACCGCAAAGTGAAGATACATGTATTAGCTTACTGCAATTGTACATTGGGTAGAAAATTCATCATAATAAAACTATTACAACATATACACCATAATAGACCCCCGGATTTTTTTTTTTTTTTAAAAAAAAAGAACTAGAGATAACGACATAGATGCAAGAAATACCATACACAATGTAATTTAGGTGTTAAACATCGCAAGCATACAAATGCATTGATCCAATTGAATACCAATGTAACATTTGACTCCGCCTTGGATTCAAGTTCGTGGTTGTGGCAATGCATACATATATAGGTGTGCATTTGGACATACACGTTTGAATTGAAGCATCTAGCCATCAACAGATGTTAGCTTTATAGTGGAAAAGAGGTGAATATAACCATGATAAGAAATAATTTAAGAAAGCAATTCCTATTTTCAAAAATGAAGCATGAGGTAGATAAGCATGTCAATCAGAAATATGAGGCAATTCCATAAGTACATCAATTTAGGCTTTGTATTAGAATGAATATATGAATGTGTGTAGAATGGTGTGTAATTTTCCAAGGGTATGAGGAGTGGTTTGTAAACCTTCTAGAAGAAGACTAGGTGTCCTATAGCTGTCAAAATATTCCCGCACAAACACCTATAAATAAAGGAAGGGGCTACAAAATGGAACAGCTTCATTTCATTTTCATAAATTATCTACTTTCATTTTATAGAATTTGTTACATGGTATTAGAGCATGAAACAAAATGTGCCAACAACATACTCTTGGGCGCCTCATCTTCTAAAATCTCTATGCCTGATAAGGTAGGATCTTACCTATTAGACCGGATAGATTGGTCACCGTCAAAACAAATGTGCCAAATGTGTTTGAGCATAGCCGCTCAGTCCAAACTTCAAAATTTGTAATCCTAAGACCACCCTCCTGCTCAAGAAGAAAAAATCTCGCCCAATCAACCTTTGCCCCACCATGGCTGATGTCACTCTCCTTCCACGGGCAATTCTGAAGAATTTGCTCCACCATTAATCATACTTTTAGGCAAAATGAACAAGGATGACCAATATGTCTGGATGGCAAAAAGGATGAAATTAATTAATTGCAACCTGCTTGCGCAAGACCTCCAAGATATGAAAGGTGCTATGAGAAAATAGTAATAACAAGCCATTAGATATTTTCTCTCCCTCAAAATGGCTTATAAACTGGAAATATGCTTACAGACCCAATTCGCAGCCCAAGGAAAGCATGAAAAAGAATGGCCAATAGGGCTCATTCGACCGACTGAAGGAAGGGAGGATACTTCATTTTTAGTCGCCGAAATTCAAAGAGACATCAACGCCTTTTTCATGGGGATACTCTGCTCAATATCTATAGCGAGCAGCCAGAAACCCCACTTATTATAGACTTCAAAGTAAATCCAAATACTTTTGAGGCTACCTGAAAGCAATAAGTTGGCCTAGTCTCTCGCCCATCCTTCGCCTTCTTTGGCAGACAAGTTGAAGCATTCAACAGTTCTTCAGCCAACCACCTTTCCTTTTCAAGGTTGAGCTTGTTCAATTGAAGTTAATGTTATGCTACCCTTCCCTTGTTCAAGAGAAAGCAAGAACTTTCTTTTAGCTACCGGCCCAAACAAAAGAGATTAGCCGCTTGATTGATCAATTGATTGGATCAAAGTACCAAGGGGTTGATGGAAGTGTGAGATCACCCCAAGACTAAGACTGTGCAGACTCCACGAAAACCAGTAACCACAACCAACACTAGAAGTAACAACCAGCAAGCCAAAAATACAACCCGACACCAAAAGATCAACCAGCAACTGTCAAATTTTAGCAAAAACAAACAACCAGAACCAAGAAACCAGCAAACAACCAAGCACAACCAACAGCAAAGGTCCTGACCTGACTAAACTAAATGTGCTGGACGAAACAGAAGAAATAGAGACTAAAAGTTTCTGACCTGACTAAAACTAGGTAGTATATAACTACCAGAAGTCTGAATTTGGACATAAGTAGGTACGGCTTGGACGAAATGAGAATGTACCAATTTAAATCAGAATAAACTGACCAAGTGTAACACCCTAACCTAGCCAGAGACCCCATTTTTTAAACCCTATATCTCCTCACTTGTCAATCCTCCTCAAATCTCCACTCATCATATCTCCTCATCAACCCCGGTCATCAAATCGTCTCTCTTGTATGGTTGTCCCTCTTGGATCTCTTGTTAGAAACAAGTAACAATTTTCATTTTTTTATTGTTCCTCTATTTTCCTTCAATTTTCTTTTAATTTTTCATGATTTTATGCTGATTGGCCTTCTTGTTGTGATATTGTAACGTTTTGTGGTCTATTAGTTATGGGGTGTGTTTTTTTTATAGTGTTGGTTATAGTGGGTGGCAGGTATTGGGTAAGTTTGATTATGGGGCTTAGTCCTCCAATCATGGGAATGCACGTGCAGAAGATTTGAGGTCATGGAGGCCGAAGGTGGTTCATGGGCACTAGTTGGTCTTGATAGGCAAGTCTGAGGGTATGGTTGTTGCGGCATTTGGGTATTTTTCAGCCATCTCTGGGGTAAGCTCACAAACCACCCCCAACCAAGAGGACATTTTGACCACCCCTCTTCAAGCCCCTTTTTTATTTTTTATTATTATTATGCATGATGTGTCATAATTTCATTCGATTTGACATGGCATACTAATGGAATTCGTCAAATTTTTTTATGAAATTTATTAGTAAGGAATAGTTTGTTATTATTACATACCCTAGAGAGCTCTCATAACATTTTGATTCTACAAGAAACTTATTACAAATCAAGTAAACCATATAGACTAATTTTGTAATTTTCCTTAATTTTATGACAATGTTGTTTTAGTTTTCTTTAAATTGTTGTGTGGTAGCTATTTGTTTAATAACCACTTATAAATTAATGGCTTTAATAGAGGGGCGAATGAGAGGTCTGAAAAAGACTTATAAAGAAAAATGGTTCAATTTTACAAGGAAACCTGAATATTTACTGCTGCCAGATTGTGCTCAAAATAACCTACGCTATTGCCTGCAAACCTAGCTAAAAAAAAACTGATTCTTTTTTCAGCCGTCAGCCTGCTCATGCATCCTAATTAAAACCATCAATTTCCCATCAGCTGCCAGTACTGTCAGCCCCATATACACCCAACATGATGTCTTTCTCAGTCATTTGATATGGTACCTTCTATAAATGCATTTGCATGACATTTGGACTCATTTTGTGCATACTGTTTCTGGCTTGGAGACTCTTACAATTGACTCAATGATGAGGCCAAACAGAATGACATTGGGAGAACAAAATTTCCACAAAATACAACTGGCAAACCTAATATGATGCAAGCAGTAAACCCACTGCAACAGGTAAACTGGACCATAAGATGATAATCAAGCTGTCAAGGAATATTTAGTTTTCCACTGGAATGGGTACATCAAACCATGAATTACATTGGGGTAAAGAAAAACTGAACGTTACAAGATGGAAAAAATAATAATAATAATAAGCATATATAAACCCACCAACTTCAAAAATTCTCTAATTTCACTTATATAGGCCATCCTTTGTCAAGCTTAGAAAATAAATAAGCATGAGAAACGTATTTTGAGGGAAAAGGCAGCACAATAACAATTTATAGCCTCTCTTTTTGACATGTGCGCACAAGAGGAAGGGGATTCGAACTAGTGACCTCTGCGTCATTAAGCTACCCCTTAGGAACGATAACAATGTATAGCTAATAACTAGGCACTTCAAATTCATATCCCATTTTCTATAAACTAAAATGAAAAAAAATAAAAAAATAAAACATGATAAATTTGCTTTACCTTTAAGTTTCTTACTTGATGAGGACAACCAGCAGGAATAAAGACAGCATCTCCAAGTTTTTGGACGAATGTCCATGGTTCAATTCCTATATGATAGCATAGTAGCATTAAATTATGAAGATGATAAAATTAAATAAAAAATGGACTGCAACATTCAATCCCTATTACATACACGTGAGAGAGAGAGAGAGACAGTCTAAAAGGAACTAACCATATTCCTCCTTGAGCTTCCTTTTATGATCCAAAGTGAGATAAAAGGTCTGATCATGTATAGGATGAACAACCTATTCCACCAAAAGATATGATAATTTCCATTAAAAAAAATCTAATAAACATTTGTAATCAGGCGCACTCACATGTATATACATATCAATCAGTTTTACTGGCTGAAACCACAGGAAAGATAACTCCTATCCACAATTCATGAAATTGACCTGAATTTTTCCACATAATGACTTCTTTTCTTTATTCAGCTCTCTCTAACTCCATCACTGCTATATCCCAATTTGTGCTATCCAATTCAAATTTCCCATGGTTCTCTTTTATACAACAAGATAATAGCTATTTTAAAAGATTAAGAATATTTTTAGAGGAAAATGACATATCTAGACTTGTTTAAAAAAAAATGTAATATCACTTACTAAAAATACTTTGTCACCTGCTTGGAGTATTTCCAATCAATAGGTTATTTGAATCATTACGAAAGACAAAGTAAAGCACCATCATTTCTCTTTTGTAAAATTGTAAGGTAAGCATCCGGTGAGCTCAAAACCACAACTTCATCATCAAACTATTAAAAGGGGAGAATGTGCTATTTGAAGTTGAGCCCATTCACAATGTCAGGATGATTGACCAAAAGAATAAAATTCTCTGAAGTAATTTTACCACGACCAATATAAAGCAACACTCATCAAGAAGAAAAAATTAGTTAATGCTTCATCATAATTCGAAAAGAAAAAATCATTGCAAAAATATAATTAACATTGCCTGACTAAGTTACCTGCTGCAATGGACAACAATGAATGTGCCTAAATTCCTTGAAGTGCTTTTTAAGATATTCCTGGAGCTTAGGAACATCTTGTCTCCGAAAAATGTCCCACAAGGCACCACCCTCAGAAGCTTCTAAGCCTTCCAACTTATTTCTAGAAACTCCAGGACCACCACTTCCATCATCGTTATTTTGATCGACTTCTGTCTCAGTCTTTTCCAGCTCTGATCCCCTTGAAGAATCATTCTCATTCATCCCAGTATCACCAGTACTACCAACAAGTTGAAAAATAGGAGCAGCAAGTTCTTCAGTTACATCTTGGTTTTGATCACCAACTTCACTAAATTTGTCATCGCCTTTTTTACAAGATTCACCATCACAGATATTATTCTCAACTTTCTCATCCCCAGCCTTAATATTTCCAAAGAGTTCATTTTGGTCTTGCTCAAAGTGTTTCTTTTTCAACTCCTCTATATTCACAAGATCTTCATCTCCAAGCTTAACTTCAGCCATATGTGTCAAAACATTTACCTGAAAATGTGAATTTAAGAACAAAAAACATTAAAACATCAAATGAAAAAAAAATAAGCCTAATCTTTCTTTTAACATCAGATACAACCACTACAAAATACAGGGATTAACCAAGGAAATCAATTAAGTAATCAAACTCAACTATTTTATGATTAAAAATAAGTAGAAATAAAAACCTGGCCCAACACAGCCCAGCTGACCTAAACTCTGTTTTAACTTGATCTTGATGCCCATTGAAACCAAGCATAGATGTATGTGTCTAACAAACAAACTTAAAACATCTTTTTTATGAATAATAATTTATTGAAAAAGAAGAAAGGCTTAACAAACTATAAACTCCACACCATATTCAATTTTTAAAGGGTTATAAAATGTTTCTGGTATAAAATTTATCTAATTAAAGCATGGAATCATATCATAAAGCATTTCCGATGGACAATAATTGACAGAGCAGTGCAGGGTTTACCTAATGCCAGCCCTTACCCAATTCATCTGGTCCTTACGTATACTTCCTTTAACCTTCCATTACAAGTTAAAAAAAATAAAAAAAGATCCATGCAGTACCCAAACAGTACAGGAGTTTTCCTCAGGGAAAGACAAGGTAAAGAGTAGAAGTTTCCAAAAATTAAAAAAAAAAAAACATACCGCATCAGACATATCACAATGAAGTTTAGTGACAGAGTCTCCACGGCCAAGTTCCTGAGCAAATCCATAAGCAATATAGGTCTTGGGACCCAAATCTGGCTTCAGAGATTTCTCAGGCAATTTGACAATGAGGTTTAGAGGGCCATTCTGTGGATGGGTATATTCCTTAAATGGCAAGCAAGAGATAAACTCAGAACAATGACGTGGTAAACGTTTTTCAAATAAATTAGATGGCGGCCAATCTTTCAGTTTCAGTATCTGGGGCCATTTATGACGATCGGGTCGAAATTTGTTATACCCAATAAAGAACTGGTGGATATTGATCGGGCCCTGCAATTCAATACAAGAGTTCATATCACAAAGCAAAATCATCACCAACTGAAACAACTTTTACTTATCATATACATCCCAGATGGACATGAGGAAAAATGAATTATTATAGAAGCACAAAAACTCATAGAAACCAGAGAAAAGTTAATGAAACAATTACTATTAAATAAAAGAGAATGAACAGCTGGAACATGGTGGACCTAAAGTTTTCAAATAGAGACTGGAAAGGATGGATAAGAGAAGCAGTTATCATGATGTTCCCATCCAAATCAATCTAAGGAGGGAGCACGTGCAGCTGCTGATTCTAGAGTGCTAAGTATTGATTGTTAATGATATGGGATACTGATGAACAAGTTACAAGTCAGTGCTTCCTTTTTCAGTTATTTGGATTAAGAAAGGCAACTGTACTCGGCCCTTTTTTTATTTCTTCACATCCAAACCTTGTACCTGAAGAACTTCAACTTTCGAACATATTCTCACAAAAAATGATGAAGTCATCAAAAAACAATAATTAGACACAAAATCAATTATAAGCAGTTAAACATCCAAAAGTAAGATGCTTTCACATATAAAAAAGGACTAAAATGAACTAACCTCACACCAATCTAAGCAATCAATGGCCGTGACTTCCAGATCTCTATCATGCTTGATATGTTTCAACTGACGTACTGCACGCCACATAACCAGTGGTTCCCAGCTTAAACCAGATGCAGATTCAAGCACACTGCTTACAATTACAGGCTCACCTCTGCTCCA
Organism: Carpinus fangiana; assembly: GCA_006937295.1. NCBI lineage: Eukaryota > Viridiplantae > Streptophyta > Magnoliopsida > Fagales > Betulaceae > Carpinus > Carpinus fangiana. The sequence goes on along the minus strand of CM017323.1, from coordinate 20,942,379 downwards.
ATGCCACTGGAAATGCTTCAAATCCCCATGGTCTATATCTTGTGCCCTCGGACAATATAAATAATTGTCATCAAAATCTTCTCGAGAAGCCGCTTTTCTTAACTTACCATTGCTTAGGTCAACGTCACCCACCGAGTTGAAACACAAGCGCTGTTGTAAAGGAATTGCAGCCACATCCATGAGTTTGTAAGTTCTGGCTATTTCTTCTGCTTTTCTCACCAACTCTGAAACCAGGTTTTCTGCAAACATACATCTTAATTCTAGACTACAATGACCGCAACCACCCATGTATTTTGGAGGGCAAGGAATGCTACCATCTTCTTTCGCTTTCCACCAAGATTTTGGCTTGACGTGATCCTTAGGGCTAGGCTCAGTAGACATTTTCACTTTTTTCTCTTTTCCACCATGCAAATAGTCAAATCCCCGGTCAATATACTGCATAGTCACCTCCCCCTCGCCTCCCTGCAGGTGTCCGTCACGAAGCTCTTGACAACAGATAAGACAGAGATCAAAACAACATCTGGGACAGCTTCTGTGGAAATCAAAAATAGAAGTTTTGCAGTTGTTGCTGAAAAGGCAAGAGGTGACAAGGCAACATTAAAACATTTACAAAAATATAGAACAAATGGAAACATAAATCATTTCTAAAAAGAGATCTTACCAGTACGTACGCTCATCAATTGGGCAATCTGCCAGTTCTATCTTCAACTCTGGAAGTACTAACCCTACCAAATGAACACTCAATAAGCAAACCCAAGAATACATCCAAAAATAAATAAATCTTAAACTGAGTATTACGATGCAACCATGAGTAATAAAAATTAACATTGACCCACATCAAGGTTTTATCTTATAGCATTCAGCATATGACAGAAGCCAAATAATATTTCTCAGCAGCCACTAAATTAGCAATTTTTGCATTTCTGAGAAGTCAGTCTTCTGGTTACCCAGACAAGGAGAAGCCAGCCCTCCGATCTAAACAGACTAAGGAAATCTGTTCTCTTCCAAACTAACTAACAAGATTTGTACCGCAGATGAGTTTCTAAGATTATTTGACAAGGACTGAAAGAATATACCTTGTAGTTTAGCCTCCATTTCCTTCTCGATCGTTTGTTCGTCATTAATCCGTCTCAAAAATGGAAGCAATGTTTGGAGCACAAACTTATTACACTCGATTTGCACATCTTTACTGACATTTAATTCTAAGTTCTTCAAATTCTGCAGCAAAAGATAAAAAAAATTTGTCAATCTTTACAAACATAACATAACTACTTCAAAAGAAAATACCACCAATTCATGAGACGTGAGAGGAGGAAAAAGAACTAACTTTCAAAGGTACATCCAAACGCAAGCAGGCTTTACAATTGCAAATTTCACGGCATACTGGACAAGCCTCAGCAATAAAATCCTCCACTGTATCAGGATACCTATGCAACACAAACCAAATAGCATTCACAACTACAAAAACAGAAGCTCACGCGTTTAATGAAACTGTGTAATTCACAATGGATCAGCTCATTTCAAGATTAAAGCCATGATTTTCTACTGAAGTATAATAAACCAAGATCACTTCAGTTCAAAATGCCAAGACTACCTATACAAGTTAACCACACCAATTTTGAAACTGAACAAATCCTCCATACTATAAATAAATCTTCAAGAAAGAATGGCAGCCTGGCAAAACTCACAGAAACAGAAAAAGATTAATTTATTTTTTGGTAACTTGAAATCTGATTAACAGGGGAGGAGACAATCAACAAGTACAACAGAAATCTATCACAGAACAAACATGACAGGAACGACAGTCGCATCATTCTGAAATTTAAACCCATAGAAACAGCAATCATGCAACCGATGAGAGACACTAAAAGACAGGAGGAGGATGTCATCTTAGGAATGGCCCATTAAAAAACAAAAAAAGACGTTTAACTGAAGGGGCACGATACAAATCAACAAAGTTACTATAGAAAACATAAGAAATATATAAACAAACTATTTAAGAAAAAGAAAAAGAAAAAAAGGAATGAGTTACCATCTAGTCAAGCAGGGGATACAATATCGTTTCCTCTTACATTTCTTGCACCGAACAACCCGGCCATTATCATTCCTCTGACACTGATGGCACATTAAGGACTGCTCTTCAATCCACTGTTGAATACCCAAAGTAGTCAGAAACAGAGACACAAGCTGATGACACTGTAATTAACAACGAAACTTACCTTATTCCGCTTACTCATTGTAACCGTGGCTTGGTTTTGAACATTCTCCTTTGCATTGGCAACGTTGGTCTGGTTTATTTTCTTCCTTCGCTTTCCAAGAAGCTTCTTACCTCCATCAACTTTCTTAGCAGATGAAGTCTGGTTTTGCCCTACTTTCCTCCTCTTCCTTCCACGCTTCTTCACCGCAACCCGATCTTCATCCTCGTCACCCTCGCCCCAGCTTTCCTCATAGTTCACCTTCCTGGCCACATTTCTGAGCCTGTCTTTCAAATGACCACCTTTATCCTTCTCCCCAGCCCCAGAATCCCGCTTTCCCACCACTTTCCCCTTCTTCCGACCCCTCCGACCGGGCTTCTTCATCCCCTCCCCCGCAACGTCCACTTCCATTCCTTTCCCGCCGTTCAGCTTCTCCAAAACCCCCTCCTCTTTCTTCACCGCCTCCACTCCTACCCCCTCCTCCGGCTCAGCACCGCCATTACTTTCTCTCTCTTTCTCCGTGCTCTTCCGCTTTCGACCACGCGCCATCAAAAAAAGCAACTTCGAGAGAGTAGCAAAGAGAGAGTGTGGGGAACGGACTAAAACCAGTTTCGAAACGGTGGGTGTTAAATATTGATTAATTAGTTTTTATTTATAGAAAGCGGTTTAGGGGGGAAACTCCGCATGGGATTTTGAATGTTTAGCGCCCAGACTTAAAATTATTACTACAGCTTTAGGGTTTCCAGTTCCAACTAAATGTTACGTACACTTTACTTGTCACTTCAGAATGGCGTGTATGGTGTATCGTATCAACCTTCTTCTATCTATCTAAAGGAAGATAATTCTTCCGTGACGGAAGAAGTAAACATACGAAAGTAGAAGAACCATTAAAGAGATCCGGGGAAGTGAGGCGTCAAATTCTACGTGCGGTGGCGTGTCAATTGTCAAATCACCGAGTGTTGAACACCGTGCCGTGGCCTTGGAAGTTGGAAAGGACTGAACGGAGTGGCAGTGAGAGTTGGGCTTACAATTCTCTTGTTCAAAATTATTAGGTTTTTTTTTTTTTTTTTTTTTTGAAGAATAAAAATTATTAGCTGTTACCAAGATCAAAATTGAGTAATGATTTATTCTACATTCAATTAACTTAGGAAGTTAAATATTAATTTTTAAGAAGCTCAAACATATTATATGACATTTTACACTTATTTTAAGTATCAACTTTTCCTATGCCATTAAAGTATTCTTTTACAAATACTCTTTATTTTTTATTTTGTAACTTTCTCAAAGAATAAAGGAGGGAAAAAAATTTACATTATTTCTAATTCATTTGGTGCTCACCATTTATTTTGGATTAATATGGTAAAGTTGAAAATATAAGAATTTAGCCACTTTCACCAAATTTCCTTACCAAAATAACCCAAGAAAAATGTTCTTATAGGGTTAAAGTAGCAAGCAAACGAAGTTAAATCTAACAGAATCCGTTTAGTTCCAATGGGCATTGAGGCCATTTTGTATTTGGAATCACTTATTTTTTGGTTTAAAAAACATGGTACAAAGGGAAAAACAACCAAAAAAACAAAAAGATATAGATTAAGACCTCTCCTCTATCTCCAGACTCCAGCAACTAAGTGGTAGCTGACAAGTTATTTTCAGCTATGACGCATGCACCTCTACTGGGTTCTCAGAAGACATTTCACAAACTTTCCAATGACTTGTTTAAACAAAATATTACGCACAACTACAATAATGATCATCAAATTCAATCTCTAACCAAAGCTGATATCATAAAACAGTGATCAGAAACATGATTTTTTGCTAAGACAACATTAGACTAACAGAACAAAATGAAGAATTATCCGATTGTATCTTTCAAGCTCCAACAACATTGAAAAGAAAAACAAAGTAAAACAAGACCAACAAAATGCCTTTAGAAAAGAGAAGTTCCCTTTCCCTTCTTATCTCCACCAATTTCAAAATGCTTGCACCTCTGCAAATACAGGTCAACAACCAAGCATTAGCAACAACAAAAAAAAAAAAAAGGAACTAGGAAGCCAAAGAACAAATGCAATCACTAACCTTGATTGCATGCTGGGACACATGCTTGCAACTCTGGCACTGCAACCTCAGCACAATCTTCTTGGTAGTCTTAGCCTGTGGAGCGAAAAATAAGTAAATATTAAAATCCAATTTTAATCTTCATAAATTTCAAATAAAAATGACAAACTATAACTTAATTCATCTCCTAATGGTACAAGAACAACTCTAGACATCCCATATCTTTCAAGCTAAGCATCGATTCATGCAAGGTAAACAAGTGAACATTAAATTTACACCTTCTTGTGGAAGACGGGTTTGGTCTGTCCTCCATATCCAGATTGCTTGCGGTCATACCGCCGCTTTCCCTGAGCAGCAAGGCTATCCTTACCTTTCTTGTATTGTGTAACCTTATGCAAGGTATGCTTCTTGCATTCCTTGTTCTTGCAGTAGGTCTTCTTTGTCTTAGGAACGTTCACCTGCCAAACAACATGATATCATTAGATTTAACCGGGGAAGGGGAAAAAAAAGGACAGAGAACTACAGATAAAGATAAAAGCATAATCACATCCCAAAAATTTAAAGCAGCACATCATAGTACAACAAATATAAAATGACCACGAAAAAAAATATTTAAGAAACACAACCATAAGAAATCGCTGAAACAATACCATCATAAATTAAATCTGAATTCTTTTCAACATGATTAGCATTCTCAATTAAGGGCGAAAACATCCACTACTTTCATAAAACATCTTTGATCAAGTAATTCTTGTGGTTTTAACACACATCTTGAAATCTTGATATAGCACCCTTTTGGCACTATCCTCTAAAATCTGGCTAACATCTATGATCCTCCTAGTTCAATTTAAAATTTAGGACACTCTTCCAGTTAAACTGTCCACATAAACACAAGCCTTTTAAGTCATGGCTGACATTGTACCAGCAATCAAAGCATAACCCCAGGATGTCCCCCAACATTCTTATTCTAAACCCAACCTTTTAATGTTATCTTCTATGCAATTCATGAACTTAAACTCACCCCAACTAGATTATCGAATAGGTCTCTTAACTGCCTAAAACTTTTGAAGCGGGTGCTCCAGTGCACAAAGCTCAACATTTGACCATACTATTTCCAGTTATTCCATTGTTTGATAACTTTTTTGATCCCAGTAATAGACATTCATCATTCTTGTCAAAAAGGAGAATGACACTAGATTTTAAAAATCTAGTTTTTTAGCTATTCCTCTAAAAAATAAGAGGAATAGCGATTCACCATTTGATCTAGAGCTCATTGGAAATAACACTAGATTTTTTGCTCTCCAATACTAGTCTTTTTGTTTTAGCTAGCAAATAGAAGTCTTACAAACATCTCTATGCAGAAGATAAATCAAACGTAAAATCGAAACTTTGATACAAGGAATAACAAACACATGCGCAACCACCAAAATAATATCCGAGTATGGACAAGAAACAATGTTTGATTTGCCAAGAAAACGAGAAAATATGAGTTCTAACTCACGATTTGAGTTCTTTTTTAACAAAAAACAAGAAAACGAAATGGTTGTGCTCAGTTTCGATACATTTAAATGGTGGGTTTCAGCTTTATCTGCTTCCGAATATCGAAAAGCTCGTAAACAAAATTTCGGATTCATTCCCTCTTCCCACGTTTTCTCAGCAGCCAAACACAAAATAGAGGGATGCGCAAAGCAGAAATAGGAAAAACAATGACCCACTAATCCAAAAGACAAAACAGCAGATCGCCACGAAGTAAGAAATACAAAGAAGTAGTATAGATCAGACAAATATAATGCTTGAAAGGTCCGAAATCGAGAGAGAATACCATGGCGAAGAATTGAGGTCTGCGCTGCTTCAGAAAACCCTCGGCGGTGAACAAAGAGGCAGCGATGAAAATGAGTTGGGCTTTATAGGGGCGTCTACAGAGAGCGAAGGCTAGGGTTAGGGTTTTGTTCGGCTCAATTATACAACATCCGACCCATTTGTTCGGGTCAAAAATAGATCCAAACCAACTGAATAATGGGTTTTAATTATTTATTTACTTTCTTTTTTCTTTTCTTTTTTGTAAAGAGGGCAAATGTTTCTTTTTTAACTATAATTAACCTCCCCAAACTAACAAGCTATTTGCAAATAAGTCCCCAAACTTCTTAAATAAACACATTATTCTAAAACTCTATTTCTTTGTTCTACTTCTTCTTGCAAATATTAGAGAGATACTATTGTCTTTCTCTCATCTAAGGATCAATAATAATGAATGTATAATATCTTCGTATAATATATAATATATAATAATAGAAGCAAATTATGTATTTGCATTCCCTATATAGTAAGAACACATAAATAAAGACGGAGGTGAGGAGTAGCTAGTATAGGCCAAGCTAGTGAAAGATGACCAACGTTGGCAAAGAAAATAAATACAAAAAACTAATGGTACGTTTTTACAAAGCTCTCGAGAAAAACACACAAATTTTCAAGAAGTGAGCGTGTGAAATTCTTTAAATGATTTATACGCGGATTGTTGGGTGATGATCTCCACATTGGGCACTTTTAAGAGAGGTAATAGCCAACAAAATTCAAGGGTCAACTTCAATCCTGGTGCCCATTAGACACGCACAAAAATATAACAATAATAATAATAATTGTTATCCAACTGCGCACATAGATAAATAAAATTGGGTGTAACGGTTGGAAATTTAAACAAAGTTTACATACCAAGGTTTGAAACTGGTCAGAGAGTAATTCTAAAAGTTCTTCTTGTATAATTCTTGTGTCCCTCTGATAATGATGTGACTCTTAAAATTACTATTTGATCAAAATTCAATAATAATTAATCATAAGTTCAATGGTGATCTTAAGAGCCACATCAATCTTGAAATGACACAAAAGTGACACAAGATAAACTTGTAGCATTATTCATAATCCTATGATACCCAATTAGTAGGGTTTTGCCCCCTTTACTAGTAAAGTGCACTCCAGGCTTAATAGTAGTGATCAAGTCGACTTCACGGTATACTTAAATAATATAATAATAAACTAAATAAGAAGATAAATTAACACCCGAATAAAGGAGATTTTCGCAACCGAAAAAAGGTATCCTTACAATCAATATGATAGGTCTAAGTATAATCTTTAGCAGCTAACTATACCTTCAAATGTATAGTGGATTTGTTACTTTTATATATATATATATAAAAAAAAATTCTAAGCAAATGGGGAAAGGACTACAATGAGGGATTGCCCTCATTCTTGATCCGAATGTAATAAAGAATGGGAGACCAATTGGGAATGCTTCTAAACACTAGGTTGAAAGCGACCCATCTAACTAACAAATGTGCTCGAACATTAGCACTTCTAGAAACTTTACTAGCTTTCTAGTTATGAAAAGATAATAATAATAAAAAGTTGATATCCGAATGTATAGTGGATTTATTACTTATATATATATAATCATGTAATGAACAAATTTATTAATTATATGAAGTATGAAGTTATGTAAGAATTTTAATAACTTTTATTACACATCAAACATTGTTGAATAATTATAGAATTATTGTTGAAAAGATTGTTTTTCTCTTGCTGTAATGCATTTAAATAATCTTTCAATGCCTTGGAACCTTTGATCTCCATTATGTGTTGAACCATTCAACTTGATGTTTACCGAAACAATAATGATTTTTAAAACATTCACATCCGGCTCGACAAAATAGTTTTTTGGCTATTTCGCTGAGCTAAAGTGCTAAAAGCTCTCCCCGTCCGACTTGCTAAAACAACTAATGAGTTGTTGAGGAGCTACAGTAGTCACCAAATTGTAGCTCGGTTAAAGCATTCACATCCGCTTCAGTATATGTTTAGCTAAATTTAGCTAAAGAAAACTACCTTTATCTATTTTAGCTACCTATTTTTTTAAAACACTCTCATCCGACTTAACATTTTAACTTATCACTATTATTATCTCATTTAAATAATCACTCCATATCATTTAAATATTATTTCTTTATTCCTTTTTTTTTATTCTTTCTTTCATTATTTTTTTTCCTTCATAGCATCATAACCGTAGATGAGTTTCGCACATGAGCATCCAACGGTTTGTAGGCTTGTTGTAGCAGGTGCAAGGAGAGAGAAATTTTAGTGGGCTAATTGTTTAGTATTAAAATGGGATAGTGGTCACATTTTAATTTGCTCACCTACTTTAGCGTATTAGGATCCTCTCAATTTCAAAATTTTTCAATTTTTTTTATTCAGTGTATTTTGAAAGGTAGTATTGTCCAAGAATTTTAATGAGAGTAATGTATTAAATGCATTATACTCTTCAAAATACACTAAATGAAGGAAATAGAAGAATTTTGAAATAGAGAGGATCCTTTTTCCGTCTGTAGCACCTCAACAATTAAGATGGCTTATAGCCAATCGAATAGGGGAGCATTTTAGTGTTTTGGCTAAGCAGAATAGCATTTCCGCTATTCTGCTGAACCCACTATGAATGCTCTAAGAATACCAAATACTATATAAAATTTGCCGACTATCTCATTTTAATAATAAACAATTAACCCATCATGTACTACAAGTTCTCTCATATGTTAAAAATAATTTTCTCTCTCCATGCATGTGCTACAAACTGTTGGATGCTATTCTACGATTTTGATGCTACGAAAGAAAAAAAGAATTAATAAATAAAGAATAAAAATGAAATAGATAAGTAATATTTAAATGATAGAAAAAGATTGTTTAAATGAGATAATAAAAATGATAGGTTAAAATACTAGTCGAATATAAGTGCTTTAATTTAGCCAAACATTACTAAAGTGGATGCGAATGTTGTTAGTGGGTGAAAATTTGGCTGTATACAAATCCTTGACGTGTATAAATTATGATAATGATAATGATTTTGAAACGTGTTTTTAATATATATATATATATATAAATAAAGTGTTTTATGTTTTGAATGGTAGTTCATCCTTAATCGTGTTTTTGTTATTCCAAATCCGTTAAAAGAACAGAGAAAATGTGTTTTTTCTGCCACGTGGACAGCGTCTATCTTCCTTCTTCGTTTCAGTGCAGTTGGATATACGAGAACGTCGAACAATATTATGTGTCGTTTCCAGTTTCCACCAAAATGTCGTCGTTCCTTCGTCTTTTCGTTTGCACGGCTAAGGTTGAAGTCATCCACCTTGCCAGACGACAGCTCTTCGTTTCTCCGATTCATGATTTCTCTCTCAAGCTTTCCCTCTCTCCACCCTAATTTTGTGTTTTAGTTTTTAGATCTGATTCTGAAATTTCGTTTTGTAGGTGCCAATGTATGTGATTTCAGAAACCGAGTTCGAATGAAACCTTGGGGATGGGAATCCGCATAGACGAGACTCGCTGCTATTATTTCTCACGGTGAAATCTACGTCCATTCATTTCCTTTTCCATTACTTAAAAATTTTAGGATGCTATTGAATTTGGATAGAACGAAAAACAAGTCTTCTATCTCTTAGATTAAGGTGGTGGTATTTTGTAATTCTAGTGTGTTTTTCTTTGTGTTAATTAATGTGGTATTTGGTGAACATTTTTTTAAAAAAACCTTTTGTTTATGGTATTTATTTTGTTATGGTGGAGCATCCAATTTTTCCCTTATTTGTTTATTTTCCTGCATTAGTTTTTACTCACTGTAAGACACGAAGTATATATGTTTGTAACGTAGCTTGTTCTTCTTGAGCTAAACTCTATTGAGTGTTAACAGTTTGTGATTTGATTTGATTTGGTCAAGTGTTTGATTCTGTATTGATTAGGTCAGGTTTTATCAATTATGAGTACTTTATCAATCTTTATTATACCGACCGAGTTTCCTCATAATTGGGTTGAAGAATTACTTCCATGTGTCCCTTAATATGTGAGAAACGCGTGCTTTTTTAATAGCATTAAAATAGTTAAGAGGAAATTATATTAAAAAAAAAGTGCTTATGTTCCCAAAATCTTATGAATACTGAAATACAAATGCTTTGTACTTTTAATGGCTTAATAATAGCTCAAGAACTAGCCAACCAAGATAGTTATGATTATTGAAAGTCTACATTGTCTATATGATTAGCATAACTTTGAATTACATTTATAACTATACTTACATCACAACATCTTTGGTTTCTTGAAATCCCACGCCTTCTAGGTTGTATATAAAAACAAATGGTTAAATGCATTAGAAAAATTAAAATAAAATGATCAGACAGTTATCTTGTGTTCCTGGTGATTATTTGAAACTTAAAGGAATTTATGTGAGAAATTATATGCTTTATGAATATTAGGAAGTTAAGAGATTCCTTATGAAAATTGCATGCATATTCTATAAATTTTCAGTTTCAGTCCCTCACAATCCTTGGTAGATAATAAAATTAATGAGTACTGTAATATAACAAGAGTAAGTGTTTTTGCTTTGCCACCTTTGTCTTAAATTTAACAATAGTCTGTCATACTATGGTCCTGGAATTGTACATAAAAGTTCCTGCCATATAAAAGAAGGTTAGGAAGTTCTTTGCCAGTTTGAGCTCGCAGGAGTTTGGTAGAGGAGAGGCTGGATTTGGAGAAGATGATGCTTGGGAATTAGTTCAATATTTGGGGTTAAATGGCCAAAACATTTAATTGATGCAACTGAGTGTATTGTACAGTAGAGAAATTAGAATGCTAAAGAGGGAGAAGTGCTGTTGTTAATAGCCAGATGACATGTTAGCTCTCTTTATATGCATGTTATCAATTTCCCTGGCACTATGTTTTTTCTCTGTAGCTGTTGTTTCTGAGCTAGGCATCCGCAGATATGTTGAGGTTGTGAATTTGTTTGCGTAGTCTAATTGCATAGAACTTAGCTCATTCCCAGTATTCTTGTCTTTGTTTAGAAAAAGAAATGGTAAATGTTCTATTGCTTTCATTATGAAGTTGTTCCAGATAAATTCTTCCAATCCTGAAATTTATTGCAATCGTATTGGTTTTGAGGAAATCAGAAGAGAATAGTTTAACTTGCCCTGAACAAAACAAAGTTAATTATTTTTCAGACCTTTTTGCTCCATGACTTAATACATATGTTTTTTTTGGATTAATGAAAAGAGTATAGCAGCAGTAACATTTGAGAGGAAAAAAAGGTTATAAATAATCTATGTGTGAGTTAGGTGCCACTTTCTGTTTATGTTTATGGAGGGAATAGAAAATTGAAAGTTTTGTCTATTAAATTCAGTTCATTGCTGCTGAAGTGCTGATGATTTGAGTCTCTGCTTATGGTCGTTTCTGCTTGTATTTGTCAGTAAAAAGGAAGATAGCCATGGTTTGATTCTGTGAAGCAGATATGCAGGGCAAGAGTATTGGCTGATGCTGACATTTTATATACGCCTGCAGCACTTACAGGAGAAGACAAAACTATTGAAAAGATTGGGTTCTAATATTTGCCTTTTTCTATATGGGTGCCGGATTCTACTCTATTGGCGATATCTTCTTTCGACTCCAATTGGACGATACGATCGAACTTTTTGTTTGGATCTTTATGTTTTAGATGCTGATCCACAGGCATATCTAACTAAAGGCTTCTTTTGAATACGATGCATACCTTTTCTGGGGAAAAAAGTGCCATTTTTCAACTTTATGTCCTAATTCGCTCCAAAAATAATAAATAATATATTTAAATGAACAAAAAAGAAAAAAAAAAAAAAGGGTACTATCTCAGAAATTAACAGACAAAATCAAGCTGACAGAACTAGTACTATAGACATTTATGATTTTATCTGCAGCTTATTTACACAAAATGCCATGCGGTTCACTGTAGCAAAAAAATGAAATGTTAAGTATTCTTTTAATGTTCTTTCTTAAAAAAACACTAAAAAAATACATAACCTTGCCCAAAACAAATACGACTACTACAAAGTTCACCCAATGTGGCGGTTTCTTTCAAGAAATCCTTCTAAAACCACTTTCTTCTTGTACTCCTCAGAATCATAATCCTGATCGTGTGAGTTTGGATTCTTTTCCACGACATCATCGGATTTCGTCACATTTCTTAAGCGTGGCACGAAATAGAACCACGCCGACGTACAAAGAATAGCACATATCCGACCGCAAAACAACATTATTATTAAGGTTACCATGATAATAGACAGACCAACCAACGGGTCAAGTTTCTCGGCTGATCCATCTTTTTTCCGGCCTGGTTTCTTCACCGTACCTCGAGCGATCGCCGATGAGGGGTTTGCTACCCGTTTCGTTTCGGGTAGAGACGCGGTGTGCGAAATCGCAGCGGGTCGAGTGGGCTTGGGCTTGGCCTCCGGTGAACCGGGTTGGCTGGACCCCGCTGCTCTGATCGCTTCTATTTTCCGGCCGAAAGAGCACCGTTTTTGACACGTGTCGTCCTTGGAAGCATGATTCTGACGATCCCGTTTTTCAAGGATGATGTTCCGTGTTGGTCCGTATGCTGTCTGAAACAAAAAGTACCAATGTTTTTGTTCTTTTCAAAAACCCATAAAAGGAAAGTTAACAAAAAGAGAGGCACCATGTCATGTGTATGATTAAAGAAAATACAAACGAATACAGATCGCATACCTCTTCAAGTTTTTCCCGAGGGGCTTGATCTGAGGCAACAGGCACCCCCACCGGAATCTGACTTGGCAGCTTATGATTGGTTACCCGAGCACGAGGCTTCGACGCCGCAGGCTTGTCGAACTTTGACTTCGACTTCGACGCCGGAAATTTGCTCTTCGGATTCGCTTTCTCAGACAGAGTGGCTTCGACCGGCACGGTTTTCGCGCAGGAATTCTTCATGCAGAACTTGGACGGAGAATACAAACGCCAACGCGTCTTCTTCTTCTTCTGGCCATCGGATCGGATAATCTCATCGGGCTTTTGGTCGGAAGCTCTGCTAGAATATCCAAAGCAGCAGCCTAGGAAATGGGTGGTTTTGGGTTTGGTTTGATGGGTTTTCTTGTGGGTTTTGGCCATGGAACACGCAGAGAGGAATCGGCATGGATTAATGCGAAGACTACTGGCGCGGTTGGGTTTTGGGTCACTATATCTGAAATTTGCTTTAATAAATGTTGACAATGAAATTAAGAATTTTTAATCCGTAGATATTATGTAAATTAACAATTTGATTTAGTTAATTCTATTGGCAGTACGTAAATGGATTGGTTCTGGAGGGACGACTTGGACTTGGTGGCTCAGTCGCAGTCTTTACACGTTTTCACCTTCTAGGTTGCCTTGCTCCACACTGAAATGCCCATTGCGCAGCATTTCGCGCGAGTTAGATAATGACCAGTGGCGGCTGGTACAGTTGGCGATTGGTGAAGTTTTTACTTGTGCACGTGGCATCTTGATTATAAGCCACCTCCTCCTTTCTGTTAACTATCCCTTGTCAATGAACCCATACCCTGCGGAAGATTCTTTCATTAAAAAGTTTTAAACTTTTCGGAATCCCACGTAAAAGGGTCCCCAATACAGTTGAGCAATAATGATTATATATTTGGGATTTCCGTAATGACGATGAAACCAACGTGAAATATTCTAGCTCATGAAATTTTTTAGAAGGCTGTTTTTGTTTGGGTGCGCGTTTGAAGAGATTAAAATTATTTATTTGATAAAAAAAATTGATATCGTTTTTAATGGTCCAAAAAGCTTGAAAATGGTCAAAACAATTTTTTTTTTTTTCAAACATATTTTTTAAGTGTTAAACGTACTTTTAAGCTCCTTAACGTATAGCCAAAAATGCCCTAAAATAGAAGTTTTGCCCAAAAAAAAAAAAAAAACTCTATTTTTCAAATATAATCATAAACGTGCTTCATTGAGAAATTGTTTTATATGGTCTACAAAATAGCAATATTATTATTATTTTTTTTTAAAATGATTACATATGACCAATAAAAGTTTTTGACATGGAAATTATAGAATCGAAGGGATATATATTTGTTGGGTCTTCGAAATTACTCAATAAAATAATAGAATTTCCATTGTTAGGTACGTTTTAATTTCTTTCCACTCCGTTATTATCAAAAGGATTATCCAAACCTAGCTATCACATCTAAGATCCTATGTTATCTGTTATTATACAAAAACAAATTAACCAATATCAATTAATTACTAGTCGATTTTTGATATCTATTATACATTAGAAGGCATTTTAAATTTGAAGTGAATAAATACGTATGCATGATCATGATCATGATCAGTGAGAAGGCAGCTTTAAGGAGGGGGAAAAAAAATGTTGAGACGTGAATCCACGTCTATTTGAAGGGGACCGATATATATATATATATATATATGCATGCAAGGATTCAAGGCAACCTTTACACATATATAACTCCTTTTATTTTTATTATTATTTTTCCTCTTTTCTTATCCTTTAATGAGCCTTATCCATTAATCACTTGCTTTTTTCTCACAAATTATCTTAAGCAAAATCAAACTTGTTGTGGATGGAGATCAGCGCAGGGAAGCTACATATATAAAGGACAGAAACAATAATACTAAAAGTACGGAAAGAAAAACGAGGCAGGTTGAGGTTGTTGTTGTTATTAAAAAAAAAAAAAAAACATAAAAAGGACCAAGTTGCCAAATAATTCCACAATGGTAGTTTCCTCATTTACAAGATTTAACTGTGGATATTTTTTTTTAAAAAAAAAAAAAAATTAGAAATTCTTTCAGTATTTGACCAATCATTGTATTTTCATTCATTTTGGTCCACAACTTGATTTTTTTTTCCTAATAAAAAAGGGTAGGCTGAGGAAACCAATTGTAACTATTTTACATAATAGCATTTACCCGCTGGGAGCCGCACATGAGAGATCTAGACGGTGAGAACCACATGCACTTCTTCAAGTCCGACTAAGTTATAGTCTGATCCAACCTCACTAGGGCATCAATGAGAACCAATATAACTAATACTATTCAGACATATGCAGGAGTCCACAACTTGATTGATTTGTGAACCTTTTGAAATTATAATCTTTCAATTCATTCAAATGCGTGGAAATTTCTATATATATATATATATAATCCAGGGAGCCATTTTTTTAATAAATGAATTAGCCAATTTTGAAACATTATAAACAGTTAAAAGGGTAGCCAAGGTATAGGGGAATTAGCTATATTAGCCATTTTGCTTGGTTCCAAAGCAATGACTTTGACTTTTCGCCGTTTTTTATTAGGTCAATTACGTCTTTTTGTGTTCACTCAAGGACGGCAAATACTTTTGGTTATGTCAAAACGAGTTTATATATAATTAATTAATTAATTTTTTTTTTTTTTGAAATGTCCATATAAGGGAAGGGGGAGGGGAGATTCGAATTTGTGACATTCGCTTAATTAGGTGTGATCCACAGCCGATTGAACTACCCATTGAGAACATATAATTAAATTCGTGTGATATGCTTTTTGTAACGAGAAGATTCTTTAATATAAATTTTGGTCCTTTTTATTTTATTTTATAGAGCTCTTATGAAATTATATAATTTTGGATCGAATAAAAAATTGTTTAAAAACAAGACTCAATTTAACCAATACCTCTCTAAACCATTGTTTTGGGTTAAAACCGGCTTACGGAGTTGCCAACTATCCTCATAATTGGTTTTTTAAGGGTGTTTGAGCTGCCTCATAGTTTGAGGATGGTTCGACCACCTCCAAAACCGATCATGGGGTGGTCAAACCACCACACAATAACTGCTTATAATAGTTTGAGCACCTCTAAAGCTAGCTTTCGAGAACGATCAACCTATCTTCCAATTAGATCCTTTGAAATGACAAACCACTCCATATCAATCCAAAAGGGGTAGTTGAAACCACTCATATAAGCTTATGGGGTGGTTCGGTCACTTTCCAAATAGTTTTTTTGTATGATTTTTTATTTAAGGGTAAAGTTGTAATTTATAAGAATTATGCCAGAAAAATAGCCGCACATTTTACATATATGGAGGAATTATTATGTTACGTAAGCATATACCCCCCCCCCCACACATATATATATATTTATATTTATATTTATATACTGATTTTGAAATAATAGAAATTTATTTATTACAAGACCAAACCATATAGCTAAAAGGAAACACAACCTACCCCGTTAAAAAATAAGGCAAGGGGCATTAACATAGTCGTCATTGGCCTACATTAATTTGGACTCGATAGATATATATATATCCACGTAAATCCCACCAAATAGTCTAAGATTTCATAGGTCCCACAGTATAGATTCTTCTTGCTACATGACAACATAATATTGAATTAGTGCTTTGTAACAACCAAAATATCATACCCCACGAAGAAGATGCTATATAAAATAAATAAGAAAGCATTGCAATCATGAAATCCATTTCACTCAATATTGTAAGGTGTAAACATATATATCAATCAGTAGTTGTAGACCACGCCTAATGAAGCAGAAGTCATTAGTTCAAGTCCCTCTTCTCCCCGTCCTCCTTCCTTTATGTGGACATATAAAAAAAAGAAGAAGAAAATCTACAACAAAATAAAACACAAATCAGACGGACAATCCAAACAACAGCTCCTAAACAACGAGAAGTCGGTACGGAAATTAAAAAGCAAAATAACATAATTGGACAAATAAATGACCTAACCCATAAAGAGAATAAGAGCGGCTATAAAAGGCTGAAGTGCTAGATCAATAGTATGTCCTGGACTGCAAGTAAACTCTAATCTAAAACATGTTTTCTTTCTCCAGCTTAATTAAGAAATCAAATAGAAAGTGATCAAAATTGAGTCCAAAAGGTATTTAGTTGTGTAACTTAATTCATAAAAATAGATTATACTCAACTGAATGTAGAATGTGAAATAATTGGGTGTAGACAATGAGAAATAAAAATAAAGACATATTTTAGGAAAAAATTAATTTTAAAAATAAAATAAAAGTACGAACTTTTTTTTTTTTTTGACATGTCTACACAAGAGGGGAGAAGATGATTCGAACTAGTGGCTTCCGCTTCATTAAGCATGGTCCCAGCCGATTACATGAGCTACCTTTTAAGGACAAAAGTAGGGCTTTTACCAAGTCATTTAATTGAGCAAATTAAGAAGATATGGTGCAACATGGCAGCATATAATTAATTAGGATTTGATGGAAGTTATGGAACGTCATGGAATATGTAATGCGAGCTCGATTGTCGAATTAAAATTGATTTAAAATCCTGCTGGCTGGCTGGCAATGGCAGTGGCAGGGATAGAAATCAAAGCTCAGCTCTGACGTCGTGAGCCCCATATATGTCCCATGTCAACGCATAATGTGAATCACATGCAACTCTAACAAGTTATATATAGCAGCTACATATTTTATGTCGCATGTGTTATATATAACACATAGATTTTGTTTATGTATTTGGATTCTGATGCTGCTGCTGTATTTAATTTGTGTATATATATATGTGTGCTAATATTCTACACCTACCAATCTTTGTCAAGATACTTCATTTTATGTAGTGGCTATTCTTTTTTATGTCTTCCTCTCCCAGCAAGCTATTGAAAAAAAAAAAAATTTGTTAAGTGAAACTCACACTTGTTAACCAGTTGGACAAAATTTGAAAAAGTAGACGTACAGCTATTCATGGAGGTATAGATGGTCGTATAGACAATTTGAAGATCTTGGACTTTTATTTCTCCATCTATTTGATTTGAGGTGTGCATCTAATCATCTAATGGTTTTTGTTAAAAACAGACCAAACTTCAGACCAATATAGAGCCTACAAAAGAAGGAGAATAATTTTTTTTTTACCGCGGCCTAAATAAGGTTTTTTTATATATATTTTTTTATTTTAATGTCTGCACAAGATGGCTTATATTGCTTCTAGATAATGCGATTTTTTTGGGAAAGGAAAAAGTCATGATGGACAATCTATTGGCCCAACTCTGGCCACCCGATCGTCGTCGAGGAATTGAAAGTTTGAGGGACAAATTTTTTTTTTCCTTGAAAAGGGAATAAAAATTATTTTTAAAATGTCTATTTTATAAAATATATATATTTTTTGATTATGGCTTGGGGGAGCCAGCCCAAGTTCTCTAAGCCTTAATGTGGTTCCGCCCTGATACTTGAGAATGCTTGCTGACCCCTTGATTGTCGAAGCAATTGAAGACCAACCCCTCGGCTTTAAGTCCCTTGACCCTAAGGAGGAAAAGAAAAGGCTGCTTTAATATATGAGAAATGTAATATTTTTGCTATAAAATTTGGTTTGCAAGTGATGCATCATCATTATTTTATGGAGAAGTGCTACATATTTTAAATTTTTTTTTCAAAAGTTGGTTTCTAAATGATGTATCATTAATTCATGAGATTTATTATTTTGAGAAGTGTGTTACCAACTCATGAAATAGTAACAATTTGAGAACTAACTTTAATAACAAAAATTTAGGATATTTAGTATTTCTCAATTTTATAACATAGTGACACAATTTTTTATAATAAAAAATTTTATGAGATTGTGAGATGTGACACATTTTATTTGTTTTAAGACGTTAGTTTTGACAAATCAACGGACGCAAATGCCCCCCAGGTTCTACTTCCACCAAAAAGCTCACGCGGTCGAGAATATTTTCTTTCACGCAATGATGTCAACGGGGAAACTTCTTCATCCCCATATCCACTCCCCTTCGGGAATTGAACGGCATTGACGAATTGTAGGAGGGATACTGTGCATTACACCTAGATTGGAGGCGTTGGAGCAAGTACAACGACTCTGCAATATTTTTATTAGGGAAAAATTCAGTTTACCCCCTGAAGTTTTAGGGGATTTTCAATTTAAACTCCAAAGTTTCAAAATTGACAGTTTACCCCCTGAAGTTTCAAAAAGTGACAAAGTGAACATTTTGTTAATTTTTCCGTCAAATTAGACGGAAATTTGTTTTAAAAAAACCTGAAAGCATTTATGTCTTTTCATTATTTTCCGTCTAATTTGACAAAAAAGTTAACGGGGGGTTCACTTTGCCACTTTTTGAAACTTCGGGGAGGTAAACCGCCAATTTTGAAACTTTGGGGTTCAAATTGAAAATCTCCTGAAACTTCAGGGGGCTAAACTGAATTTTCCCCTTCTTATTATAATTATAAGATCAAAATATAATTTTTGTCAAAATTAATTATTTGAATAACTATATGGTGTCATATAATATGAACAAAAACTTAAATTGATTAATATATATATATATATATATATTGAAACAAAAACCAACGAAAGAGAGTCCGAGAGAGATGGCAAGGAAAGAGACGGTGAAGAACGAAGAGAAGTTGGTGGAGATCGAGAACCACGAGAGGGAACAATGCGTCTCACGACGCAGCGGCAGCGCACGTGTGGAGGGTCAAACAGCTTGCCCTCTTCCTCGCACGTGAGGAAGGCCTCTTCTCCAAAGGACATAGGCATATGAGATTTAATAGAGGAGAAATGCTACATTAATTACTTCAAGGGCTTTCTCCAAATTGCTTACTTCGTGGCATTGAAAACCACTATTGAATTTGGCAGGATTAATCTATATACTTTACATCAATGGTGATTTTCATTGTCAAATCAGGAAGTAAACACATGAGAGTAAGTACATACAACATTTCTCTTAAAAGAATGCTGATGTGAGGAAGGTGTTCATCCTTAGACATGTTAGTATGTGGCATGATGGGGACATGTTTCGGATTCTCCTCTCTATCAGACCATCATGTTGGAGAAGTAGGAAAAATGATCAAATAGCAGGCTTGGCAATGAGTATTTCGTGAGGTCTCAAAACCAATCTTCAAGCTGCCCATATATGTGATTGTTTCACATTTGTTTGTTACTGTAGTAGTAGTAGTAGTTGTTGTTTTTTTTTTTTTTTTATAAATTTTAATTTTAATTTTAATATTTTATAAAATTGACAAACTACTCTTTCCCCTGCCAATATGTGTGTCTTTGCTTGACAACACTGATGCTACATCATTCTCTTTAGTGATGGCTCTTCCTTCTCATAAGAGAAATGCCACGTATACTTCAAAGTGTTTATACTCTGACGTGGCAGTGAAAATTACTGTTGAATTGGATGGGTTGATATGTATATTTTACAATACTTATTATTTTCCTTTTTTTTTGGATGAATAAGTAATTTTTATTAAAGCTCAACCAGCCTAAAACGGTTATCAACCAAACCTAAACACAAACTGTACCATAAAACACACTGCAGAAACAATGCAACACAAAATATTGCAGAAAACTACTCAACTCTCAGCATAACAAACCCCACCCAAGGCCTAAAATATAGCCTTCCAACAACAACTAAAGAATGTTCCAAAACAGAGACAAGGAGCTCAATACATCCAAATAAAAACACTTAAAAGACCTATTCTGCAGCAGATAAACCTGTAAAAAAAGACACAAAAACCATCAAAACAACCCCACCAAAAGGCCAACTAAAGCCTTACATCAAATGATTTAGCAGCTAAAGAGCATCAGCAACAAAACAAAAGAACAAAAATCAGCCAGCCAATATCCATCAGCCTAATTTTAGCAAAGAATATCTGCTGGCAGATTTCACAAGGAGCAAAGTCCAAGGTTCTCCTCATTCTTTGGAAACTTTCCTTTTCCAACAACTCTAGCTCAAATTTCCCACAAAATTTTCTTCAACAGTTGCTCCTCAGAACTTGGATGCCCTGCATGTTTGATTTCATTTCGAGTGCACCATATATTATACACCACAGAACCCAAAGCTAGTTTGCAAAGCATAGCTTTAAGAGACTTGCTGCACCAATCATTCAAGCCCAAAGTTAAAATATCAGTCCATATCATAGGAAAATTTTTCACTCTGCATCTAGACATACAGAATTTCCAAAGTCTATAACTAAAATTGCATTCAAAGAAAAGATGATCATGGCTTTCCAACTGATTTCTGCAAAAAACACAATTCTCATCTCCTTTGTAACCCCAAGACAGCAACCTGTCCCCCATACTCAGCCTCCCTTTCATAACAAGCCATAATATGAAAGCTTGTTTAGGAATAGCATAAGGAAACCAAACTAACTTCCACCAATAAACTGGTTCCTTTTTCTTCCTAAGAACCTCTCATGTATCTGAACTCACAAACAGGTTCCTTTTTCTTCCTAAGAACCTCTCATGTATCTGAACTCACAAACACACATTTCCTTGAAGCAGTCCATATAGGAATATCAACAAAACCCAAATTGATTTCCGAGAGTCTAGCTTGAATTTCTACTAAACCCTTAGATCTAACAGGCCTTCCAAACCAGTCTCCATTATGTATAGCAAAAGAAAGTTTTGTCTCCACTCTACTAAGAGCATCATAAACAACTCTATATCCATATTTATCTATTAATGTGCCTAAGCATAGAAATCTTATTCCAAACTTCAAGCCTCTTCAACCCCAAACCACCATCATTTTTAGGAACACAGAATTCTGACCAAGCCATTTTAGCCTTTACATCTTTCCCATTCCACAAAAACCTATTAAACTTTTGCTCAATAGTCTTTATAATATGCTTGGGGAGAGTAAAAATACCGGTCCAATAAACTTGCAGACTATACAAAACAGAAGAAAGCAATTCAAGTCTTCCTGCATAAGATAGGTTCTTAGATAACCAGGAGTCCATTTGACCAGTAATTCTATCCACAAGCACTCCACAATCTGCAGAAGAGAGTCTGGCAGAAATCAGGGGAACACCAAGGTATCTCATAGGAAAATTACCCTCTTTCATCTGCAAATCACTCAATAAAGTGTTCTTGAACCTATTTGAAATTCCAGAGCAGTAGAAAGAACTTTTAGCAGGATTTGCCTTTAAACCAGACAGCTCTTCAAACTCAGCTAAAGCAGCTTTAATGACCTTTATGGAACTCACATTTACTTCAAAAAAAAAAAAGCAAATCATTTGCAAAACACAGATGAGTAAGCTTCATCTTTGAGCAATTAGGGTGGAACTTAAAATCTGATTTGCTAGTGTAGTTAGCCATGATTCTAGAAAAGACTTCCGTAGCTAATACAAATAGATAAGGAGACAAAGGATCTCCCTACCTTAACCCCTTATTCCCTTCAAAATATCAAACCAAAATACCATTAAGACAAACAAAAAATCTAGGAGAAGTGATACACTCATTTATCCAATTAAGAAATTTCATAGGAAATCCAAAACAGTGGAGGCAATGAATCATAAACTCCCAATTAACTGAATCATAAGCCTTCATAAGGTCCACTTTCATAGCACACCTAGGCTTTCCTGTTTCCTTATGATAGTTCCTAACAATTTCTTGAGCAAGACATTTTCAGAAATGCTTCTATTCGAAATAAAAGCAGATTGATTCATACTCATCAAATCTCTCAGCAAAGGCAACATCTTATTAGCTATGATCTTAGTAATACATTTGTATATAATATTGCAACAAGCTATAGGTCTAAAATCCCCCATAGCAGAAGGATTAATCTTCTTTGGAACTAGAGTAAGAATAGTTGCATTTTTTTTTTTTTGTAAGAATAGTTGCATTTACTTCTTTTAATAACAAACCAAAAAGGAAAAAACCTTTTATAGCTGCCACCACATCACTTCCAATCACAGACCAAGCAGCTTTAAAGAAATCTACAGAAAACCCATCAGGACTAGGGGCCTTGTTTGCTTTCATATTGAATAAAGTCCTTCTAATCTCTTCTTCTGTAATATCTTTCTCAAACAAACTAGCCTCTTCAACAGGAATAGCTATAGGAATCAACTGTCTTATACGAGCTGCATTAGACTCATTGAATATCCTCTGATCAGTCCCCAATAATTGCTTATAAAACTTCTTAGCAACCTGTTTTATTTGTTCCACATCTTCCACTCTATTCCCCTGCTCATCTCATAAGTCTGTAATAGTATTCTTAGCCTGCTAAACTTTAAGAGAGCGATGAAAAAAACTGTTATTTTGATCACCTAACTGCAGCCATTGATTTCTGGTTTTCTGTTTTAAGAAAGTTTCTTTAGCTTTTGCTAAAGAAACACATGCATGAAGACACTCCCTCCTTTAGCAAACAATTTGCCCTCCTATAATTTGCAATAACATCCTGTTGAGCTAGATCTAGATTATCCCCAACTTGAGTAACTTTCTGCTTCAGATTGCCAAAACAAGTAATTTTTTGTACTTTCAACACAGCTTTAACAAATCTAAGTTTCTCATACAATTTATACATTTTGACCCCATCAACTTGAATGTTCCAACCCTCCTTTACCCAGTCTAAAAAACCTTTATGCTCAGTCCAAAAAGAATAGAATTTGAAGGGCTTGGGACTAAAACTCTGCATAAGACCTGCTGAGATAATGGCAGGAGAATGGTCAGAAATACCATAAGATTTGAACTCCACAATAGTCCTACCAAAAACATTTATCCAATACTCATTTGCCAACACTCTGTCAAGCTTTCTAGCCACAAACCTAGGCTTTTCACTCTTATTAGTCCAAGTATAAAATCATCCACTAAAATTAAGATCAAGAACCTTAATATCATTCAAACATTTTCCAAACTCCACTTCACAAGAATTCAACTTATCCAAACCCCACTTTTCATTTAAGGACTTCACAACATTAAAATCACCACAAATCATCCAAGGATTAGCAGCTACCCTACCTTTCATAGAAGCTAAACTAGCCCAAAGCAATTTTCTATCCACCCCTTTGTTGGCCCCATGAACAAAAGAATAAAACCAACAAGTATTATGCTTAGGAGATTTAATGAAACATTGAATACTTTGCTCACACTTATCAATCACAGAAACTTCATAATCTGATTTCTTCCAACAAACCCAAATCCTACCCAAAAAATGCTTATCATAATTAAAAGCATAATCCCAATCTGAAACAATAGTAGACCTAATCCTATCTGCTTTATTTTCCTTTACTCTTGTCTCAATCAAACAAATTAACCCAATCCTATGTAGTTTAATCATACTCCTTACCTCTTGTTGTTTTGAAGAGTGATTCAAACCCCTCACATTCCATATCATGAAATTCATGTAGTAGGAGAAAAACCTCTCATCAACACCTCCTCTTCTTCTTCCATTTTACTTTTCCCTTTATCCTTCAATAGATTAGCATTTTCCTCATTCAAAGCATCCTCAATAACTTCCCGTAGAGACTGAGAAAAGTGATATGAGTCTCTCACCTTCCCTGACTCAAACCTACCATCAGCCCTAGCAAGCAAATGAAAAGAATTAGACCAATGCCTTTGACTATCCTTAGCAAAAAGTTTTGAGGCAGAAAAATTTCTTGAAGGTCTAACTACTTTCCATTGCTCTGAATTCACAGCATTAGGCATATCCCATTTCTTCATCTCATTAACCTTTTTTTTTTTTTTTTTTTTTTTTTTTTTTTTTTTTAATCTCAAGACCAACCTATTTTGAATGAGCAGGATCAGTCCTCTTAGGTAACCAAATCCGCTTCTCAATTTTTGTACATGTGTGAGCCAAGTGACCAAATGCCTTACACTTCTTACATTTCACAGGTAACCAAGGATATTCAATACCTACTGCCACCCTACTCCCATTAGCACCAACAATCTCATTTTCCTTAGGGAAATCTGAGTAAATGTTAACCTCAACCAACACCTTAGCAAACCCCAATCTAAGCTACTCTTTTGTGACAGAATCAGCACATAGAGGCTTACCAACACCACTAGCCACATAGCTCAAGCAAGTATTATTCCATAATTCAATAGGAAGATCATGCAATTTTATCCACACAGGGACATTTGAAAGTGAAAGCTTGAGCAACTGCATACCTAGAGTCCACTTCCATAGCTTAGCTTCCATCACCCGATCTCTGGTCTTCTCATCCCTAAATCTGAACAAATATAAACCATTCTCCAATAGAAAGACCTCAACCTTTCCATATTGTGTCCACAAATTATCAACAAACCTCTTGACAATATAATAAGGCAGGGGCTTATCAAGAAACTAACCAACTAGGGAAGGAGACCATTTTAAGATACCTTCCTCCATTGCTTCTTTCGGTGGCTTTACAACCACTTTACCATCCTCACGAGAAGGAGCAAAATATTTCAATGAACCAAAAGACTTTTCAGACCGAAACAATTGACTCCAATCTAACCCTATTTTATTTTGTTCAGCATCAACTTCCCCTTCTAATAACCCCTTCTTTACCCCAAAAACTTCCACATTTCCCTCAGAAATAACCTTAAACACAGGTAGAACATTACATACCTCAACCTCAGGGAGATTTGATACAGCAAGTGCTTTAGCAAGCTCCTTTTCTTCCACCCCTTTTTCCCCTTGAGTTCCAAATTCTAGAAACTCACCATTCCTCTCTTCCTCACTCAACTCTACTTCACCATCAACATCTCGTGAAGCCTCCTCCATAGCAACCTTCACATCCTTCAAAGTCACCTTCAAGTTCTTTTTCCCACCACGGCCTCTAGCTGCCCGCTTGGCCATAGTTCACCAAATTGCTCTCCACTACCTACTGTCTGCACACACCAAGAGATTTTTGGCAAGCCCTCACCGGAATCACAATCATTGGTAATGTCACGCGCCCTCACGCGTAGTCTTGGTACGGAGCACGTCAATACTTATTATTTTCACTGCCACATTAAGGAGTAAGTACTTGGAAATACATGTAGCATTTCTTTTTCTTATAATAGCACAATTCATATATTGTAATGTGATCCTATAAAGCTGCTGATCCTTTTGTTTAATGGTTGCTGCATGCAGGTGACTACAAATACTTGAGGTTTGTATATCTCTTGCTTGCTTAACATAAGAAACTGGTTCTTATTTTGCTTCAAAATGCAAAAAAAGTCTGTTGGTTAGGATTTTATAAAGTGATACTTACCAATGAGTTTTCTTATGATTATCTTTAATGAATTAGTGCTCAAAGGATTTTTGTCCCATTTTCTACTACTGAAGGTTATCAATTAGCTGCTATTGTGACATGTAGAGATCCATCTGAGGAGAAACTTGTTGAAAATTTTCTCGAACAAGAGTGCGTAGAGAATGGGTCAGTTAGCTGCTACTGAAGATGAAGATTTTACAGATTATCAAGGGAATGGGTCAGTTCTTTGGAGGCTATTGTTTGTGACTTTTAAACATTAGCTCTTGTTTCAATTTATTTTCTTATTATTTTTGTACCATATATCTCAAGTTTAAGATTATGACAATAACAACAGATGCATGTGCATTATTAGATTTGTATACATTTATATTCACTATATATATGGGGCTTGGCACTAAATTCAGGCTGGGCCGAAGAGGGCTGAGAAAAGGCACAAGTTCATGGAGGAGTTTCTAAAGGAGTTCTATGAAGAATGGGATGGAAGAGCTTAAAAAAAGAGAAACTTGTTCTTACTGTATGCAATTTGATCCTTCAATTTAATACAATAATGAAATGATTTGATTTACAACAACACATGGACAAAATGCCAATTAAGTTTTGGATATATATATATATATATATATATGTGGAGACTTTGCATGTTATTGAAATGGTAATAATTCAGAGTTTTGAATATTTTTTGTTGTTGGAAAGTACATGTTCAACACGGATAACACATGAACTAGACAATTATAGTTGGCATTAGGTGCACGAATTGGCCAAAAAGGTACAAAAGGAAAAAAAAAAAAAAAAAAAACAGAAAAAAGTTTACATCCTTCAAACTACTACCAAATTAACAATATTGATCCTCCAAATTAGTTATAGTTTCTTTTTTTTTTTTGAATTTTTTTTATTAAGGTATTTTTGTTATTGAGGGATATTGTCAATTTTTTGGTAATTTAGAGGAGTAATATTGTTTCAATTGAAAGTTTGAAGAAAGTTGCAATAGTTTTAAAAGGGGTATATGGACTTTATAAAGTATATATATATATTTGACATGTCCGCACAAGAGGGGAGATGCGGTATTGTTTAACAAACTGGCCACGAATCAGTGGTTGCGCATCAAACTTCTTCTTCTTCTTCTTTTTTTTTTTTTTTTTTTTTTTTTTTANTGGTTCACAACCGATTGAGCTACCCCTTAGGGACCAAGATGCATCGAACTTCATACCAATATAAAGCCAGCAAAAAAAAAAAAAAAAAAAAAAAAAAATTAACCCCAGCTTGACTAAGCTCACCCAATCGAGGTTAGGGAATTGGAAGGAGAGAAGATATCACACTGAGTAGAGACGAAACTAGAACTTTTAGTATGGGAGAACAAAAATTAATTTTTAAATGTCTATTTTATAAAAATATATATATGTTTTTCTTTTTTTAAAAAAGAAAATTGAAGGACAGCCCAAGCGCCCCAAGCCTTAAGGTGGTTCCGCCCTTGACACCAGGGTGCTTGCCAACCCCTCACCATCTCTTTCCACCCTACACTTGGGTGGAAAAGTAAAGGCTACTTTAACATATGATAAATGTTATATTTATCACATTTTATATCTAAAATTTGGTTCTCAAGTGATTGTATTATCATTTCATGTCATAGTGACATATTTTTAAAAATAATAAATTTTATGAGATTGTAATATATTACTTAAAAATCAACATTTATAAGAAGACAATAAATAAATATAACATTTTTAAAATATATATATATATATATATATATTAGGAGCTCTATCCACCGAGACAACATCTCCAAGTGGCAATCTCTGCACGAGTAAAAAAGAAAATGAACAGCTGAAATGGGTTACACGTGTGGGGTAGGTGGACTTCTCACATATTATTTCAGCTCAGTCAAACTCTCGGTCCAAAAAAAAAAAAAAACATTGGCAGACGTTAGTTTTGACAAATCAAGTAATCCACGGACGCAGGTTTTACTGTGCATTATACCTAACACCTTGATTTTTTTATTTTTTACCTGTCCATATAAGATGAGAGCAAAACTCGAAGGAGTGATTTTTACTTTATAAGATATAATTAAAACTTAATTTTCAGTTGATTAGGATACTCCTCAAGGACACATTATACTTTAATTGGAGTAAGTAAAATCACTATAGAATATGATAAAAGATGCGAATTTTTTTTTTTGTTTGACATACTTACACAAAAGAGGAAGTGAAATTCAAATTATTAATTACTATTTCATTAGACGTAATTTTAACAGATTAAGCTTCTTCTTAAGACACACGAACTTAACACACGAACTTGAATTGAGTTGAAGAAAATTTTTCCAAACTGGTCGGAACAAAAAAACTGTCTTAAAATGAACATAAACTAAACTTAAATTGATCAATTTTTACTTTATTTTATTTTTCTATTGAAACAAAAACCAACGAAATACATACTAGCGTGCCCAAACCACACACACAGAGTCAAAGAGAGATGGCAAGGAAAGAGACGGTGAGGAACGCAGAGAAGCTGGTGGAGAGAGCCATGAGAGGGAACGATGCGTCTCACGACGCAGCGCACGTGTGGAGGGTCAGAGAGCTTGCCCTCTCCCTCGCACGTGAGGAAGGCCTCTTCTCCAACCCTGACTCCATGGAAATAGTAAACCACTCCTCTGTTTTTTACTTAGCTATGTAGTCTGTTTGGTTTCCAAGAAACTTGAGCAAAAATGAAGAATGGTAGGAAAATAGATACCTTATGCTTCTCTTTGAATTGGGTTGTTAATTATGTTTTTGGTACACTCATTTGGCTGTATTAGTTTCCTTTCTAGTGTTTTCTAGCAAACAAGCAGTGGGGGGTCTTCATTTTTGTGCATGAAATCGTGGATGCTCAATTTATATATGCTGAAGGGATATGAATTTGTGGGTTTATGAGATTTAATAGAAGAGAAATGCTACATGTACTTCAAGGGCTTATTCCCAACTGCTTACTTCGTGGCATTGAAAATCACCATTGAATTTGGAAGGAATATACTTCACATCAATGGGGATTTTCACTGCCAAATCAGGGAGTAAACACTTGAGAGTAAGCGCTTGGAAAGTACATACAACATTTCTCTTAATAGAATGTTGTGGATGTGAGGAAGGTGTTCGATACTGGTGTAAAATATGGTGCGGCTGTTTTTACCTTTCTTATAAAGAATGAATTTCATGACTGGTGTGAACTTTAATTTCCCACCTAATTGACATTAGCTGCCATGTTTTTTTTTTTTTTTTTTTCCTATTTGGGGTTACAATTGATGGAGACATGTTTTGGATTCTCCTCTCTATCAGAACATCATGTTAGAGAGTTCTTGGAGAAGTAGGTAAAATGATCAAATAGCAGGCTTGGCAATGAGTATTTCGTGAGGTCTCAAAACAAATTTTCAAGCTGCCCATATATGTGATTGTTTCACATTTGTTCGTTACTTTTTTTGGTTTTTTCTTTTTTCTAGATTGACAAACCACCCTGTCCCCTGCCAATATGTGTGTCTTTGGTTGACACTAGAACTATTACCTTTTTATGTTGCACATACTTAGCTCTATGGTTCATATTCCTCAGTACCTCACAATTTAAAGAGAACTTCAGAATGCTTTTGAAAACTTTCAATTAGCCAGGAACACAACATAAGGTACAGTAGATAGTGAGAGATTTGAAAGGCAAATGTAGGGCTGAACTGCTCCATTATGGCTATGTTACCTTGTTGTCATATCCTACTGTCAAGTAGGATGATTTGGTAAGCGGGAGCCGTCATCTTGAATAATCAAGAAATCAAGCTGGTAAGAATTGAAACTTGTAACATTGATGCTAGCATTCTTTTTGGTAATGGCTCTTGTTTCTTATAAGAGAAATGCTACATGTAATTCCAAGTGCTTACTTCTTGATGTGGCAGTAAAAAATATTATTGGATGTTGGAAGGGTTAATATGTATATTTTACAACAATGGTGATTTTCATTGTTACATCAGGGAGTAAGAACTTGGAAATACATTTAGCATTTCTCTTCTTATAATAGCATAGTTCTGAAAGTTTTTTTTCTTTTTTTTTTAATTTTTTTTATAAAAAAAAATATCTTCAGCTCATCCATGCATTGCTTCTTTTATTTTATTTTTTCAAATTTGCCTTGACATCTTTCTAAATCTTAATATTTTCCTTTGCAGGTAGAGCTTGCTGCACTTCTTCATGATATAGGTTATTACTCTTCACTCTCCTACTAGCAGACATGCCTTTTATTCTAAATTATGAATGTGGTCTAGGTGGTTAGTTGTACCATTACTTATAAAAATAAAAGGACAACAAACATCCATATGTACCCAAATATGTACAATTTTTTTTCTCTGCATAATTTAAATTTTTTTCTTTTCATTTTCTACATATGTGCGTGTGTGTGTGGGTGCAAGGTTAAAACACATAAAAACAAGAAAACATGTGTGCCTGTGTGCACACACATATAATGTAATGTGATCCTATGAAGCTACTAATCCTTTTAATTATTGGTTGCTGCATGCAGGTGACTACAAATACTTGAGGTTTGTATTTCTCTTGCTTGCTTAATGTAAGTAACTGGTTCTTATTTTGCTTCAAAATGAAAAAAAAAAGCTTTTAGTTAGGATTTTATAAATTGATACTTACCAATGAGTTTTCTTATGATTATCTTTAGTGAATTAGTGCTCAAAGACATGCATTGAATTATTGAGGTTTTGTGACCCATTTTCTACTACTGAAGGTTATCGTTTTTATTTTGTTGTTGTGTTTATCCACAAATGGCACACACAAGGATTTCTAACTCTGATTACTTTATGCTTAATTACTCTGGACAAAGACATAAACACATATGTTCACTCATTATTGCATACACATTTAAAGCTGTATCCCCTCAATTGTACCCCTTTATGATTGTTATGCTGTGAAACTCATGTTTGTCTGGGTAAACCATGGCTTTGAGTTTTTGACTTCCCAATTTGTAATTTTTTTCCCCAGTTTTGGGTTTTAAGTTATTTACTTTTCATTTAGTTTTTTCCCCCCTCTTTCTGTGATTTATTAGCTGCTATTGTGACATGTAGAGATCCATCTGAGGAGAAAATTGTTGTAAATTTTCTCGAGCAAGAGTGCGTAGAGGAGCACAAGAAGATGAAGATTTTACAGATTGTCAAGGGAATGGGTCTGTTCTTTGGAGGCTATTGTTTGTGACTTCTATATATTAGCTCTTGTTTCAATTTATTTTCTTCTTATTTTGGTACCATCTCAAGTTTAAGATTATGACAATAACTAAGCATGTAGATATCAAGCCAGGTTCTATTTTTTATGGTAAAACTATAGGTGAATAATTTTGAAAATTGTTAAGATATTGTAATCCATTTTGTTCCAGAAAGAGAGAAAAAAAATGAAAAAGGTTGGTATTTAACATATATGAAGTATGCATATTCTACTTGTTCCATGGAATATTTACTAACTTGTAGTCTAGACGGAACTGGTCTTTTGTCATTTTGATAAATTTGACAGCTGTTGAACTTTTTGAGTATACGTGGTTATGATTGTGTCATATTTTATGGTTCTGAATCTAGATCATCTGTCATGCATAATGTTGGAGAAGAGATGGATTCTTGTATGATTTAATCCATCCTTTCTGATTTCTGTCTCATTAGTTCTAATATTCTCCCTCTACAACAATTAGTTTGACAGTTGGACTTTGGCATACTCTTACACACTATTTTTTGTATTATTACTGAAAAGAAAAGACATGACAGTTGTAACACTCAGCACTGGCTATGATTTTCCTGATACTCTTAGAATGTATTATATTTTTGGGGCCACCCAAAATGACATTGAGAAACTTTGTTTTTTTTTTTCCTGGCATTAGCTGTTGAATAATCCTTGCATGTAATTGTCCACAGTATCCATAGTATCCTTTTTTCTTTTATGGGAATACCTGATCTTAGTTTGGAAGAACTAGACTTTGAGTGGAGGCTTCATTTAAATTATGTAGAAACATACTACTGGTTCTAGTTGGAGTTTAGGAATATAAGCCAATGGAGTGATTTGAACAAACCCTTAACCACATGGACTAATTTAGTATTTTTCTCTAAATTTTATGGACTAATTAGTGGTGGCCAATAAATTCCCATGAGCACTATCTTTTGAATAAATGTAGATTTGGTGCAAGAGTATTCTGTTACCGTGAAGTTTGTTGCATATAATTGAGACAGTTCAGGGCTTCCTTGGAAATTTACGCTAGTGGGTTTTTTTAATTTTTTTTCCCTGTTGTTTTATCCTGCAACAGAGTGACTTGAATACTATTCTTACTGACCAGAGTTGTGTTTACCCAAAGCTTCTGGTTGGTTTGGCTTATGAACATATCAGTAGATACAGTACAAATGTTCTGTGAATGTATAATTATCAAAAACACATTACTTGGCTGACCCAGGTTTCTTACAGTCCCTTGCTTCTTGTAGACATATTTCTTTGCATATCAACATTTTTATTGGAGAGCTGGCAGCGAGTTTTGTCTGATTTTTGTTTTCATATTTAATCATATTTTGGTTCCATTTTTTATTCAATCACTTTGTCTTATCTCTTTTGCAGCATTTTCCCCCTGCTCTTTGATAGCAAATCTCTCTCTCTCTCTCTCTCACACACACACACACATACACACTGGCAAACAGACGTATCTATGCTAATATTCATCATTGCATTCTATTTGGATGTCAAAAGGAAATCATTACATGATTTTGTATGCCAGTAAATCATATGGATGCAATAAAAAGAAGTTTATAGTACATTTTCTCGTCAAATAAATAATTTTTCCCTAGAGCCATCTTCAAAGATAAATCATAAACTTCTGAAAATTTTGCTTCTTTTAACTCTTTTACTATAGTTCATATTTTTTCCTGCAAAAGTAATTAGGGCAGATGTACCTTTAAATTTTCAGGTTTTAAAGAGGAGCTTGCCGGGCTTCCAAATGGTGAATTTTTTCCAGAATTTGGAATTGTGCAAGATGCTGATCGTCTTGATGCAATTGGCGCAATTGGTAATGTGTGGATTTCATATTCCCTTTTGTATAACATGCATCCATGTTATACTGGGGGTAGCTACTTGAAAAGTGTTCTTTACATTAAGATACATGTGTGCATAAAGAATTTCTCCTTGTTTATTTAATGTGCTTGTTTCTTTTGCTGATTTAATTCAACTTGTTGACGCCATTATTGGGTACTGTATTACACACGGCAAGAAATTCTTTATTGACAAGCTATGCACAAATCTTAAGCTGTCTCTCAATTTCAGGTATTGCTCGTTGCTTTACTTTTGGTGGAAGTAGGAGCAGGGTGCTACACGATCCTATGATTCAGCCTCGATCAGATTTATCCAAGGAACGGTACATGAAGAAAGATGAGCAGACTACTGTGAATCATTTTCATGAGAAGCTTCTGAAGCTGAAGGATTTGATGAAAACCAAGGTAAAAGCAAACTTGCCTGCCCAGGTTTTTCTGATCATTATTCATTTGTGTGCTTAATATGAACTAACAGATGCATGTGCATTATTAGACTTGTATACATTTATATTCACTATATATGGGGCTTGGCACTAAATTCAGGCTGGGCAGAAGAGGGCTGAGAAAAGGCACAAGTTCATGGAGGAGTTTCTAAAGGAGTTCTATGACGAGTGGGATGGGAGAGCTTAAAAAAAGAGAAACTTGTTCTTACCGTCAGCAATTTGATCCTTCAATTTAAAACAATAATGAAATGATTTGATTTCCTAGTTCTTGTATTTTCCAACAACACACATGGACAAAATGCCAGTTATGTTTTGGGTGAAGATGAATGGACTTTGCATGTTATTGAAATGGTAATAATTCAGAGTGCCAGAATTTTTTTAGCTAAGACCATGAATATTTTGTTGTTGGAAAGTACATGTTCAACACGGAGAACACATGAACTAGAAAATTATAGTTGGCATTAGGTGCATGAATTGGAGTATGTTCGAGATTGCGTTTGACAAATAGTGCTTTCAAGTCAAAAATAGTTTTTTGGTGAAAATTTCATTTTTAAGTTTTTGCTAAAAGTGCGTTTTGGTTATTTTTAGGCTTTTTGGACCTTTAAAAACGTTTGTACTTTTTTTACCAAATGAATATTTTTTTTTTCTTCAAATGGGCTTTTTGAGTGTTGAAAGCACTTTTAGAGCACTCAAATGCTCTAAAAGTACTATCAACACTCAAATGCAATCTCAAACACGCTCTTAGCAAAAAAGGTATAAAAAATTTTTTAAAAAAAGAAAAAAAATTTACATACCCAATCTCAAACTATCATTAAATTAACAATATTTTTCAAACTTGTAATTATGACGGTGCCTTAATTGTCTATGCTCTTTAAGGTTATTAGACAAACTATTTTGAATTTTATTAAGGGTATTTTTGTTATTGAGGGATATTGTTAATAGTTTTTAGTAGTTTATGGATAGCTTTAAAAAGGATACATGGAGTTAAAAAAAAGAAAAAAAGAAAAATGGTAGGGAAAAATATAAAAAAGCCCCCCAAACTACCGGCGGTTTACAATTTAGTCCCCCAATGTTCAAAAAGTGATAAAGTAGCCCCCTAAACTACCAAAATGTAACAAAAATGTCACTTATTTTTTTATATTTCTATAATACCCCTATGCTTTAAACAAATAAAATAATAAAATAATTGTAAAAAAAAAACTAAACAATTTTTAAAAAATACAAAAAAATGGGCTAATAAATACAAAAAAAAAAAAAAATTGGAATAAATAAATATTCAACCATTATTTTTTTTGTTGGGTTGTTTACAATTATTTTATTATTTTATTTGTTTAAAGAATATGGGTATTATAGGAATATAAAAAAATAAGTGACCTTTTTGTTACATTTTGGTAGTTTAGGGGGCTACTTTATCACTTTTTGAACATTGGGGGACTAAATTGTAAACGACCGATAGTTTGGAGGGCTTTTTTATATTTTTCCCAAAATAGTAGGTTGCGAGATATTTCCATAATATGGATCCATCGTCCTTGCCGTGTTTGATTTGATATTTAGTTTTTGGGGGCAAATGAGTAAAAGGCACTTTTAATTCGTAGCTCACGCAGTTTGGGGGTGGTTTATCCAACTTTATCCAACTTTACCCAATTCTTCCTTTTTTTCTTGAATTTTTGAGCTGCTTTCTTTCGTGAGGTGCCATCTGTCGTCCTTGATGGCCATCTCCTTAATTCTAAGCTCTAGACTCTAGAGATGTGACGTGTTGATTGGCCTGCTAAAATCACTAATTAATTATCAAATTAATTATGAACAATATTATTTCAATCAACATCAAATCCATTATTCAAATGTATAGGTTGCTAAACACATAATCAAATTGCAATCTTCTCATTCTCTCTCACTCTATCATTTTTCATTAGTATATCTGTATATGTTGATCATCTTGAACATATATAAATGAAGAAAGAAATAGAAAGTCATTATTGACACCCCCCATTAAAACCACCTTCATTAATATTTATTTAATCTTGAAGTACTTTTGAAGCTCGGACTCGTCACGCCTATGAAGATTCACCTTCAACCCATGCTTCATGTACATCGTCAACGCGAGCTTCGGTAGCACGGGGTGATTCTCCACCACCTTGACACGGTAGCGATAAATGATGGAGGCGGCGGCGAATTTCATTTGATAGTAAGCAAAATCCTTTCCCAAACAAAGGCGTGGGCCGCCGTTGAAGGCAGTGAACTTGTAGGCCGATTCGCTCATAAACCGGCCATCTCTCAGCCACCTCTCTGGCTTGAACTCCCTGCAGTCATTTCCCCATATGCCTTCCATCCGCCCCATTGCATAGATTGCATAAATCACTTTTGTTCCTTTTTTTAGCACCGTCCCATCCGGAAATACATCATCTTCAACAACCTAAATAATGTTGATATAATTAGAAAATAATAATAATAATATTAGCAATAATAATGTTTAGTTTAATTCTTTGTTTCTCTAGTTTTATTTTACTGATATTTCGTAAGTTGAATAGTCCACGTTGTTTTTAAAGTAGGCCATGCAATGAAAGCATTGGGGTTAGGTTAACGATAATTTGACCGAATATTACATCTATGATGGTTGTTCTTCAAGTACAAAAGCAATTTACGCAAAGAATTTTTTTTTTTTTTAATTAATACTTATTATCTATGTACTTGCCTCCTTGTGATCAACCGGCACCGAAGGATACAACCTGAGAGCCTCCGATAGAGCGGCATGCAAATAATCCATCATCTTTATCTCCTCTGCTCTAAATATCAACGGACTTTGGCTCTCTCCCCTTTTAACCTCCTCTCTTTCACCCACTATCCCGCACATCTCAGCAAGAATTCTCTCCTCCACCGCCGGATTCTGATCAAGCAGCCAGAAAAACCAGCTCAGTGCCACCGACGAAGTGTCTCTCCCGGCAAGTATAAAGTTCACGCAAATATCCCGCAAGAACTTGTCCGAAAAAGGTTGTCCATCCTCGTCTTTCAGTCCCATAAACACCGTCAATAGGTCCGACCTGTTATATATAATATTACATGTGTCGGGTCTCACTTGTTAAGAATGTTAAATTTTTATAATATATAATTTAAATGAATAAATTAAATCACCTTTGCTTCTTAATATCGTCGCATTGCAAAGAGAGCTCATTCTTTCTCGTCCGAATTACGTCGTCGGCAAACTCGTCCACTCCTTTTATTGACATCTTAAGCTTCTTCTCCGTCCCGACGTTGAAATGCCTCATGGCCTTCCATACACACGTGGGCATGACGAAGCGGAACACCGTGGCTTCCGTCGCGTCCTCAAAGGCTCTGGCAAACGGTATTTCGGGCGAACCCGGGTTTAAACACCCAGGATCCGCCCCGAAAGCTATCATGCACACGTTATCAAAAGTTAAGCGTAATAAGATGTCCTGGAGATCAACGGGGATGGACTGTTTGATTGAGTTCTCTAACACGGGCAAGAGCCTGGAGTGGACGAGTTCGAGCAATGACTCGGTGGTCAACTGCCGGAACTTAGCCGAGTGGAATTCAATGCTCGCCGTCTTCCTTTGTCGTTGCCACGTGTCATCGTCGGCACTAAATATCCCGTCTCCGAGAAGATCACGAACGTTGTCTCTGAAATACGGCCCTTTAGGAAAGTTCGGGAACTTCGACTTGAGAAGATGTTCCAAGTTACGGGGGTCGGACGTCACGACGCAGTTGAGACTACTAAACAAAGGGCCTTTGAATCTAAAGGTTCCGTTTTGATGGCGAAGAATGTCGGTGAGCCAGTCGTACATGTTGGCTCGAAGGCCGACCGCCAAGGAAGGCAACATTCCGAGGACGGGCCAAACGGGTAGGCCTTGAAGCTTCTTTTGCCTTAGCGAATGAATGGCTACAAAAACAAAAAGAGCGAGGAGAAGCTCTAGGATTTGGAAATCCTGCAAGAAAAAGAGCCACCGGAAAGTGAAGTATCCGGCGACAACTTCATCGTT
This sequence comes from Carpinus fangiana, assembly GCA_006937295.1. Classification (NCBI taxonomy): domain Eukaryota; kingdom Viridiplantae; phylum Streptophyta; class Magnoliopsida; order Fagales; family Betulaceae; genus Carpinus; species Carpinus fangiana. The sequence goes on along the minus strand of CM017323.1, from coordinate 20,904,856 downwards.
GAAGGAGGAGGTGAGGTTGCTGGGGGTGTTCATGGTGTTGGGATGATAGGGAATGTGAAGTGCATGCGCTTGTCACGTTTTATATGGGGTGGGGGAAGGGAATGGGATGGTACTTAATTGCTTGTGTTTCTTGGCGTGCATGATTTTACCCAAGCGTTATGATTTGGTGAGCAGAAATAATAATGTGTGACTTCCCAACATATCATTATTAATTATGGTACATGTACTTTCTTGGGCTATAGTACTGTTCACCCTGGGAGCTTATGTTTAATTAATTTCTTGGACAAATTGGGAATTAACGTAGGGCACAATTTGGTTAATTGACACCTTTTGTAGCAAGAAAAGTGGGTGCGGCTGATAACCTAAGTGCAACTATATGTTGATATATTCAGTTTTAATTTCCCAAGTTTCCAAACGCGCCTTATTATAATTATATTAAGAGCATGTTTGGGATTGAGTTTGAGAAATAGAGCTTTTAAGTCAAAAAGAGCTTTTGGGCAAAAGCTTCATTTTTAAGCTTTTGCCAAAAGTGCTTTTAGGCCATTTTTAGGCTTTTTGTACTCTTAAAAGCGCTTTTAATTTTTTTACCAAACGACTACTTTTTTCTTCAAACGGGCTTTTTGAGTATTAAAAGCACTTTTAGACCTCCCAAACGCAATCCCAAACAGGCCCTAATTCTATTTAAAATAACCTCCCCCCCACACATATATATATATATATATATATCGAGATCGAGATCGAGATCGAGATCGAGATCGAGAGAGAGAGAGAGAGAGACTATGGGAGGAATTAAGTTGACCAACACTTTTGACAATTTCACAGTTTGTATCGGCGGAGCCGGAGTACTCTTGAACCCAGCTAGCTGAGCAGTTGGCTCATTTCTTGTATTTTCTTTTCTGCCTTGATTTCAGGTTGACGTACTCAACCACTAAACTTATGTGTTAAGTTTGCTTTTGATCAATTAATTATATTATACTAATTAATTACTATATATATTCTTTGGTACTGCATGGTTAATTGGTGGTTGGTAAGTTCAATTCAGGTTATCAAGTATTAATTAGACCAAAAAATAAAATAAAATAAACCAATTTTCTGGCTTGCGTAAGGGATCCTAGAACCAAATTAAATACGTGGACAGTATATATATATCTCAAAAAAAAAAAAAAAAAAAAAGAAAGAAAAAGAAAAAGAAAAAGAAAAGAAAAGGTGGACACTGGACAGCCAGACAGACAGGTATTGATCTGGCAGATTCTGAGGCTGGGAAACGTATGTATATTAGGAGCCAATATTTCTATTTATACGTACGTATTTAATTTATATATAGGCTATAGCTGAGCAGTTGGCTCATATCTTGTATTTTCTTTTCTGCCTTGATATCAGGTTGACGTACTCAACCACTAAACTCAAGTGTTAAGTTTGCTTTTGATCAATTAATTATATTACACTAATTAATTACTAGGGGTAATTATCATTTTCTCCCATGAACTACCACGCAATTACTATTTCTCCTCATGAACTACCAACTTTACGTTATACCTTCCATGAATTACCATTTTGTTACCAAAACTCCAATTCCGTTAATTAAGGCCGTTAAGTTGAACGATCAACCATACTATTCACGACACTATTCATGATACTGTTTACAATTGATATCATTGTTTACGATATTATTCACAAGTACTGTTTACCGACTTAACGACTTTGACTGACGGAATGAGGGTTTTGGTAACGAAATGATTGTTCATGAGGGGTGTAATGTAAAATTGGTAATTTATGGGAGAAAATAGTAATCGCGTGGTAGTTCATGGGGAAAAGGATAATTTCCCCTTATTACTATATATATTCTTTGGTATTGCAGGTTGGTGGTTGGTAAGTTCAATTCAGGTTTTCTTTTATGCTTTGATATCAGGTTAATTGACGTACTCAACCCCTAAACTTATGTGTTAAGTTTGCTTTTGATCAGTTAATTATATTACACTCATTAATTACTATATATACTCTTTGTTATTGCATGGTTGGTGGTTGGTAAGTTCAATTAATTCAGGTTATCAAGTATTAATTAGACCAAAAAATAAAATAAACCAATTTTCTGGCTTGCGTAAGGGATCCTAGAACCAAAAATAAATGGACAGTATATATTTCAAAAAAAGAAAAGAAAAGAAAAGAAAAGAAAAGAAAAGGGATTCGTCCCAATTCCTAACCTTATCTGTGCCATGGGAAAGTAAATTATTGCCAAGTGTCAATCATGATGTGCCCACAATAAAGAGTGTTGTCTTCTTTGATAGGAATATGGGACCGGAGATTGATATTTTGAGAAATTTCCTAGAAATTCTGTAGTGTAAGAGAGGCAGAGCCGAAAGGAATTAACCTTCTCATTGGGTGGTTAAAATAAATTAGGAAGCATCTCTTGATAATTTATGTAAGATATGTCATTTTTATAAATTGTGTTGTCTTTCAATTCAATTTGGAGGAAAATTTTGTCCACTTAACCTAGACGCTTAAGCCTATAAGTTTGAACCGTACCCAACAATACTATACTAATTACTCACATTTCTAACATCTTTCTAATATAAAACTCATTTTTCTTTTGACATTCATACATGTATAATTAATAGAATACATATGAGGGTTCATGGATGATTGATAGAAGGACCCTGCTATTTTCATTTCAAAATATTTTGCATCCACCAAGTGAGGTGAGCCCAACCCAAACATAGTTTAAACGAGATAGACATGAATTAATTCTTTTTCCCAATATGTATCTTCGATTATGGTATCAAATAACGACGTGATAGCAAGGTAAATAAGGTACCGGTACTCTATTTTCCAGCCAAGAATATGCAACATATTTTTCCTCGGCTTTTTGAAGTTATTCGGATAAGACACATAAATTTCGTTGATGAAAAGAACTAGCTTGCAGTCTTATTTCAATTAGTTTTATGTTCTACAGCTGAGCACAAACCAACAAAAAGAAATACCAAAACAAAGCAATCTAGCTCTGCTTTATAATTGCAGCAATAACTCAGATGATCCTAGGTTACATTTATAAGTTTGTCCCTGAAATTATCTCAATCCAAAGCCTAATTTCAGATATCAGTATTTACTTCTATTTAAAAAGTTTAACATTAGAGTATTATAATTTAACCCCGCAAAAAGTTTAACATTGAATAAACAGTAACAAATACTAGCAAAGTCAGAATAATGTGCAATACAATATATAAATTGATTAATCACTTTAGGTAAGAAATAAGCACTAAGATTTGAAATTTCATTACAGATTTTCTTTCTTTTGGTGGATGAAGCCATTGAAATTAGTTAACTAATTTGTTTGTGCAATTTATCTTTAAATTTCATGAGTACTATTCACACACACATATATATATATATATATATATATTTTAAGTTACTACATTTTTAGTTCTCAAAGGGTGAATATATATATATATATATATATAGATCGAGAGAGAGAGAGAGAGAGAGAGTTACTATGGGTGGAATTAAGTTGACCAACACTTTTGACCATTCCACGGTTTGTACATGTATCGGCGGAGTCGGAGTCTTGAACCCAGCTATAGCTGAGCAGTTGGCTCATATCTTGTATTTTCTTTTCTGCCTTGATATCATGCACGTTGACGTACTCAACCACTAAACTTATGTGTTAAGTTTGCTTTTGATCAATTAATTATATTACACTAATTAATTACTATATATATTCTTTGGTACTGCATGGTTGGTGGTTGGTAAGTTCAATCAGGTTATCAAGTATTAATTAGACCAAAAAATAAAATAAAATAAACAAATTTTCTGGCTTGCGTAAGGGATCCTAGAACCAAATTAAAATAAGTGGACAGCATTTCAAAAAAGAAAAGAAAAGTGGTGGACACCGGACAGCCAGACAGACAGGTATTGATCTGGCAGATTCTGATCGAGGCTGGGAAACGTATGTATACTAGGAACCAATATTTCTGAAAAAGAGGGAAAGAAAAGAAAAGACATGCATAAACGTATACTGATTAACACACATTAGGGACTTGCACGCTGCATCTTACCTAATTCAATTCCAGCTTCACATATTGTAGTGTGTACGTATAGTTGATCGACAAGTGAAAAATACAGGCATGCAGCTAAGAAATCCATCTAAATTATAAGTAGCTACCATGTCTTCTTCTTTTTTGTGTGTGGTTGAAGGCAACATATATATATACACACACCACTAGGGATTTATGTTAAGTTTGGTATGATTGTTTCAACCAATAAAATGTTTTCTATTGAAAAATGTTGATAACTAAAATTGTTTTTTTACTCAGGATAATTTAAGTTAAGGAGCCGTTTGTTTTGGTGTAAATTAACCATTTTTTGACATTTGGGTTGTATAGGAAATCAATAAGTATTTTTTATATTTTCATTCAATTATATATATTAACCTATAAATATCAATTTTTATTCACAACATTAGCATTATGATCGAGATAGTTGTTAGATAAGAATATTGTTTCTAGCTATCATTACTCTTTCACATAATATGAGGAGCTGTAAGGAACAAAGAGACGACAAAGAGGGAGAGTATATATGCAAATATATAGATCGCCATTTGGGAGTGGGATTCAGATCCATATCAATTACTTGCTCATATTTTTTACAATTTAGACAGGTAATTATGAGAGGGTATACTTGTGATGTCCTGCCCATTGGGGCAAGTACTGTTTGGGTAGGCCTCATAAAGGGTCCTCTCTGAAAGTGTTAGAGAACGGCAAAAAATAATTTATACGAGATTATTTTCGTTAACCAACTAATAACATTTTTAAGTAGAATAATATTTAGGGTTGCACCCAAATATATAGAGACGTTGAAGTGTGCATGCCATAATTAAGCTCCATCAGATCCCCATCTACATCTAATTTTATAAATGGAGGAGATCGGAGATACGATGCAGGTGAAGTAACAGTTTAATAACTACTTAATAGATATCACATTTATATTTAAATCAAAGATTATTATTTACGAAACTATAGAATCACCAGCAAGTGTCTTAATTAATTAAGGTGTGGAACTAATTTGTGTAGTTTTTTTCACACCAGATTTAATAATTAGGGTGGGGTCGTTTTTTAGATACGCCATAATGGCAATTAAGTACGTAGTCACTTCAATTTATAACCCAACTAAATAAAAAAATTATATTATTTTTCTAAATTACTCCGTCGGAGTTTTTATAAATTAAAACCCAGCTAACTAATTAATGTGAAAATCAGTCGGTCGCTCTCATATAAATTCAGTATCTAATGGGGGATAACTTGAATTGAATTAACCGTTCAATGATCATAGGAACATTTGGATCATATAACATGCAAAAAGCTTAGAGTTCACTACAAAAAAAGCGTCATTTACTCACGTGTATACTGTTCACTAATTTTTGCCACGTCACTATTAATTTCCCAACGTGTCTAAAACTCACACGTTACTAAAATTTTATTTTAATTTTTTTAAAAAAATTCCCCATTATTAACGTGGCATTATTGACACGTTACCAATTGGTAACGTGTTAGTAATGACACATTACCAAATGGTAACGTGTCAATAATACCACGTTAGTAATGAGAAATTTTTTAAAAAATAATAATAAAAAATTCGTTTCCTAACGTGTCAATAATGAAACGTTAGTAATGGGGAATTTTTTCAAAAAACTAAAAATTCATTTCCTAACGTGTTAGAAACGGAAAAATAAAAAAAAATAAAAAATATATATTTCCTAACGTGTCATTAATAACACGTTAGTAATGGAAAATTTATTTAATAATAATACTAATATATGATTATTAATATATAGTTATTATAATTAGATAATTACTATATATATGAATATTAATATGGTAACTATAATTAGATAACTATACAGATTATTATTAATATAGTAGCTATATACATACACATATATATATATATTGTAATTGAATGAAAATATACATACGTAGATAATTAGGGTTATTTATTTATATAGTAATTAGGGTTATTAATACATTTTGAATTTATAATATAGGGTTATATATAGTAATTAACTACATTAATAAATAGTTATGGTAACTTCTAATCTAGGGTTATATATATAGCATTATTTATATATTTATATATTTTAAATTTATAATCTATGGTTATATATATAGTTTTAAAAAAAAATAAAAATTCATTTCCTAACGTGTCATTAATGGAACGTTAGCAAATAATTTCTCATTCCTAACGTGTCATACATGACACGTTAGGAATGATAATTTTTTTAAAAAATAAAAATAAAAATAAAAAGTCATTTGTTTACCAATATTATATATAGTAACTTTATTAATATATAACTAGGGTTATATATATATGTTATATATTAATTGGTTTATATATATAGTCATTAATATATTTATATATCCATCTTAACGTACTTATATATATATATATGTATATAACTTAATTTAATCTTAAACCCCAAATAGTAACTTATTTAATATATATCTAGGGTTATATAATTAGATAATTAACATATATATAATTATTAATATAGTAACTATATATATATATAGTAATTGAATGAAAATATTGAAATAAGATAATTAGGGTTATTTATATGTATATTAATTAAAGTTATTAATAACTATAATTAGATAACTATAAATATAATTATTAATATAGTAACTAAATATATATATAGTAATTGAATGAAAATATTGAAATAGGATAATTAGGGATATTTATATATATAGTAATTAGGGTATAGTATTATTTATAAATTAAAATATTTTTAATTTATAATCTAGATATATATACATATAATTCTATTTTTAATTTTTTTTATTAAAATAACCATTTCCTAACGTGTGAAAGACTTCACACGTTACCATTTGGTAACGTGTGGAATTCCACACGTTACTAATGGTCAAAAATTATTTTATAATAATAGTAATATATGATTATTAATATATAGTTATTGTAATTAGATAATTACCATATATATAATTATTAATATAATATCTATATATATATAGTAATTGAATGAAAATATTGAAATAAGATAATTAGGGTTATTTATATGTATATTAATTAAAGTTATTAATAACTATAATTAGATAACTATAAATATAATTATTAATATAGTATATATATATATATATATAGTAATTGAATGAAAATATTAATTGAAATAGGATAATTAGGGTTATTTATATATATAGTAATTACGATATAGTATTATATATAAATTAATATATTTTTAATTTATAATCTAGATATATATATACATATAATTATATTTTTAATTTTTTTTATTAAAATAACCATTTCCTAACGTGTAAAAGACTTAACGTGTGGAATTCCACACGTTACTAATGGTCAAAAATTATTTTATAATAATAGTAATATATGATTATTAATATATAGTTATTGTAATTAGATAATTACCATATATATAATTATTAATATAGTAACTATATATATATATATAGTAATTGAATGAAAATATTGAAATAAGATAATTAGGGTTATTTATATGTATATTAATTAAAGTTATTAATAACTATAATTAGATAACTATAAATATAATTATTAATATGGTAACTATATATATATATATAGTAATTGAATGAAAATATTAATTGAAATAGGATAATTAGGGTTATTTATATATATAGTAATTACGATATAGTATTATATATAAATTAATATATTTTTAATTTATAATCTAGATATATATATACATATAATTATATTTTTAATTTTTTTTATTAAAATAACCATTTCCTAACGTGTAAAAGACTTAACGTGTGGAATTCCACACGTTACTAATGGTCAAAAATTATTTTATAATAATAGTAATATATGATTATTAATATATAGTTATTGTAATTAGATAATTACCATATATATAATTATTAATATAGTAACTATATATATATAGTAATTGAATGAAAATATTGAAATAGGATAATTATGTTTATTTATATATATAGTAATTAGGGTTATTAATAACTATAATAACCCTAATTAATAAAAATCTATGTGGCTAAAGAATCCATGCATGGAAGACGAGTTTTACAAAGCTCGATTTACATAGTAAAAATAAATTGGGATGCAGTGATATATATATATATATATATATATATATAATTAAGAAGAATACATATTAATGAACGTATGAATCATTCTTAGATGGAATCTGTGTATGTATCAAGAATAGTACACGCTATGTGAAGGGATGGATGGACGTTGTTGGAGCAAGTGGTAGAGATTGCAAAAACTATGTTGTTCTTAAGAGATGGTTTAATCAGCTGTGGACCATATTCAATGAAACGAAAATCACTAGTTCGAATTTTTCCTCTCACTCTCTTGTGTAGACATGTAAAAAAAAAAAAAAAAACCTATGTTGCTTGCAGATAGCTAGGGATACTAACGAAATAACTCAGTAATATATGAAAGCAGCAGTTCTCTCATTCTTAGAGCAAGTGTGGATGGAAAACCCCTTTTCCCTTATTTGATTAAAAAAAAAAGTGTGGATGGATGAATATATTGTATTTATTCGAAAAAAAACTACTTTCTATTAGATTTCTTTAACACAAGATTTTGGATTTTGATTCCCATAAATCAACGAGAGAAATTGTCTTTTATTTATAATAAACCACATGCAATTCATGAGTTATAATACGTTACAAATTTACAATACACTTATTAAAACTCTAAACCTTAACGATTCTCCACCATACCATCCGTTACAAACTCTTCTACTTATATCTCATTATTACTATATATAACTCCTAGCTATGACGACTTTTGCGTAGTTTTCTAGGTACTGTTCTTAACCTTCAAGAAATTTGTTCTACTACTTTCGGAGCATGTTGTACGTACTTCCTCGATTTCAATGGAAGTATATACGCGAAAAAAAAAAAAAAAAATTCTATTATGAGACTAACAATATATATATATATATATTTTCTCTCTTATTATTATTATTATTTTGTAGTCACAGTAGACAAAGGCTCCGTTTATTTCGACGTAAAATAATTTTCGTCGGAAAATATTTTCAGAGAAATCATTTTCCTTGAAAACATTTTCTGCCGAAAACATTTTACGGTGTTTACCGTGCGCATAGAAAATCAATTTTTTTTTTAATATTTTCTTTTAATTATATTAACCTATAAAATATAAAAATATATAAAAAAAAAATTCAAAGTGTCAAAATTTTCTGTTTACTGTTTGACTTGGAAGAAATGCTACCTTTTTTTAAAAAAAATAAAAAAAAAAAATTAATTTTTAGTTTGGGGAAAATTCAGTTTAGCCCCCTGAAATTTCAGGGGATTTTCAATTTGAACCCCAAAGTTTCAAAAGTGGCAGTTTACCCCCCTGAAGTTTCAGAAAGTGGTAAAATGAACATTTTGTTAATTTTTCCGTCAAATTAGATGGAAATTTTTTTTAAAAAAGCCTGAGGGCATTTATGTCTTTTCATCATTTTTCGTCTAATTTGACGGAAAAGTCAACGGGGGGGTTCACTTTGCCACTTTTTGAAACTTCGGGGGGGTAAACTGCCAACTTTAAAACTTTGGGGTTCAAATTAAAAATTCACTGAAACTTCAGGGGGCTAAACTGAATTTTTCCATTTTAGTTTTTATGCTGCTGAGCTTCTCATGGCATTGGAATACCTCCATATGTTGGGAATAATCTACAGGGACCTGAAGCCTAAGAACGTTTTAGTCAGATCGGACGGTCACATCATGCTCTCGGGCTTTGACCTCTCCCTTTGCTCTGATGCAATCGCAGCCGTTGAATCTCCATCTTACTCCCCAGATCCCGTGACCACAACGAGCCCGTCCCACGCTCGCGCCTTTCTCGTTCCTCTCCAACCGATCTTCCGGTCACGCAAGGTTCAGACCCTGACCCCAAATTGGCTCTTCGTGGCGAAGCCAGTAAGCGCCCGGTCATGCTCCTTCGTTGGGACCCACGAGTACGTCTCGCCAGAGGTTGCGTTTGGCGAATCCCACAGAAACGCCGTTGACTGGTTGGCCTTCGGGATCTTCGTCTACGAGATGATTTCCGGTCGCACTCCCTTCGCGGCTCAATCTAATGAGACCACCTTGCACAGCATCATAAAGAACCCCTTGGTTGAGAGAGAGAGAGATGAGCTATGCAGTGCAGGTGAAGGAGATCGGCCGAGTGAGAGATGCAGGCGTGCGTGAAGGAGGTCGTAGGTTTTTTTTTCTAATCAGGAGAGTCGGGTTTTTTTTGGGTGGAGTTGGAAAAATGGTTTATGAAATTAAAAAGGGGAAACCATTTTTCAAAAAATGTATAGGTTTTTTGGTCAAATGAAAATTATTTTTGGTTTGATCATTATTTTACGTCAAAATAAACACCATAAAATACATAAATTATTTTCTAGAAATCATTTTACGTCAAATTAAACAGAGTTAAAGAATTAATTGGGATGTTTGATGTTTATCTTCTGGACCATACCCCTTCATTTAAAGCAGCATTATCTAGAAAACAATTAATTAACAATTGGGCCCAACCTAGCTAGCTTACCTCCTAAAACATGCTTCTTTTACAATTACGTGCATTATATATATATATAGAACATATATAGTCCTTATTATTATTTTATAAAAGTAGTAGCAATTCCCCGTTAATCTAGAAAATTTGGAGTGGCCGTCAATCAAAAGGGTTGACATTAATGGAGATGGAAGATATGGATAATGCTAAACATCCTAATAGATTCTTTCTAAAATGCTTCCCAAATAAAATTTTTTTCCTAGGTTTTCTCTCTAGGTTTTCTTTGTTTTAGCAGCCCCCTCCAGATTGCCGTCACTCTTGGAGAGGAGGGATTGCACCCCACGTTCTTTTCGTACCGGACTCTAGTTATTTACTTGATGTCCTGGTCCCGGTGCCCCTCTCTTTCCTTTTCCTTTTCCCCAGCCTCCTCCTTATACGGCGGTCTCTTCACCCCTAGGGTCTAGCGATTTACCTGATGATCTAGCCCTGACCAGGTTCTCCTTCGCCACTTTCTTTGGTTTTTTTGTTTTCTTCGGCTTTCCTTTCTTTTTCCAGTTGTTTTTAAGGGTCTTTGTGCCTTGTTTAGGTCTTCCAGCTTTCGACGTTTCGCAGCCCTCTGCCTGAGGTAGGTCCTCTACGCGCCCCCACCGCGTCATTCTCCTATTGTCACCTTCCTTAGCGGTGTTCCGGCTAGATTACGCCCGAGCCTTCTTCGGTTGATCGTTCTGCTTTTTATTTTATGTTTTATTTGGTTTCCCTGTCCTTTGTTTTATTTTGTTTTGATTTTCCTTTGTATTTTGTTTTTATTGGGTTTCCCTGTATTTGCTTTAGTATTTTCCTGTATTACTTCTCTCTGTTTGTTTTGTGTGTTTTTTAGTTTTTACAGTTTTGCCGATCTTCTCCACACCTTTTTTGCCACTCTCCGTCCACTGTCGGGCCTTTTTCCGCGCCCCCACCGCTTCGAGCTTCCAACGCGTCCTTCAGTGTACGAGATCTGCTTGCACGCGATCGGTGTCAAGGATTAAGTGTTGGCCTGAGGTTCTCAGCCCTCAGTGTCAATGAATAAAGTGTTGGCCTGAGGTTTTCAGCCCTCAGTGTCAAGAAATAAGTGTTGGCCTGGGGTTCTCAGCCTCAAGTGTCAAGGAATAATTGCTACCTATGCATTAGTTGGTTCTGTTTGGTACATATCTGTATTTCATTAGTTAATTAGTCATAGGTTAGCGGATTTATTTTAAGAGTCTGAATTGTAATACTTCTTGTTTGACGTTGGTATCTTTGTAGTTTTACTACGAATACTTCAGGGCTTGCCCTGTATTGTAAGAGCTTTGCTCTTGATTCATGAATGAGACTTGAATTTTTCAAAAAAAAAAAAAAATGCTTCCCAAATTAATGATGTGGCAAACTTTTTTTTTCTTAAAAAATTCTCATTTTCTTTCTTTTGTCTCCCACTCATTTTTAAAATAGTGCTTTTCACATTATTTAGGAAGGATTTTGAAACAACTTACAGTTGGATGATATATATATATATATATATATAGGAAAATGCTAGGGGTTCTCTCTGTAGGTTCTCTTGGCGTTCTTTCAGTCTTATGTAAAACATGATTTAAGAAAAAAATAAAATTGTAGTGGCATCCACCACCGGTTTTTTTAGACATTAGCATCAAATTTGAGGCATTAACACTAAATTTGAGAGGCATTAGCACCAAAATTGAGGTATTAGCATCAAATTTAAGATGATCAAATCCATTTTGGTGATATTATCCCTAAAAGGTTAACCTTCCACCCTTAGGTTTTAATTTTGAATAAAAAAATAAGTTTTAAAGCATTAAAACCTAACTATTAACTCATAAAAATTAATCTGTTAGCAAAAAAATGATACTCCAATTTTATTTTTTCTTAAATCATGTTCTACGTAAGATTGAGAGAACGCTAGGAGAACACTATGAGTATAACCCATAGCAAACCCCATATATATATAATTTTGTGATAAATGTGTTTGGGTAGAGAGTCTTTTTATGTTACCTAAGAGGAGAACATATATGTACGTAACAAGAAGTGTTTTTCACATCATTTGGGAAGGATTTTGGAAAATATTTTGGAACACCTAACAATCATTGGATGATATATATAAATATTTATATATATATAATTTTGTGATAAATGTGTTTGGGTAGAGACTCTTTTCATGTTACCTGAGAGGAGAACATATATGTACGAAACAAGATTATAAGCACAGACGCAATATACCTCTCCATTTAACAAACACATGCATATAATATATATATATATACTACTTGAAATGCAATCCTTTCAGCTGAAACCCGACGTACAAATTACAACTTATTAAATTATATATATATTTCTTACATGAATCGAGAGAGATCCTAATTGGGGTTCCATTAATGAGATCCCCATAAAGTCTATATATGAAGTAAAGCTACTCAAAACCGGTGACCACAAAAGTCGGCAAAACTTTGTTTGATGAATGATGGTGCATGCCTGCAATAATCCAATTGTAGACTTTCTGGGGATCTCATTAATGGAACCCCAGTTAGGATCTCTCTCGATTCATGTTAAAAAATAGTACAACAAGTTGTACAAATTTTATTTATTATATGTTATCTTGATGATAGTTACCGTAAAAATTCGTAAGCCTAACTTATTTTGTAAAATCGATCGGTTTAATAAGAAAGGGTTGCTCATTCTATATAAATATATTCAAAGTCTTGTTCACAGGTAATATGAAATTATTCCTTGACACCTATCCTCATGTACAGACCGATATTTTTCTTGATCCTTGTCTCAAGGTAAGTAGTGTGAGCGTCATTTGTTATGTAATAGGCTTTGATACAATAAGAAAATTCGTGAGCCTAACTCATCTTATAAAACCGAATCTATAAAAGAGAGTTGCTCATTTTTTATAGATATGTCAAAGGTCTTGTTCATAGGCAATGCAAGATTATTTCTCAACATGCATTTACATTATAAGATTATTTAATGCTATTTCTTTTTTACTTTATTATTTTTGTTGGTATGGAAAGGAAGTGGTTTCCTAACGAATTGGTATATATGCATTGAGTTACAACAATTTTTTTTCTATGATACAGTAGAGTTCATAATACTTTTGTAGAGAAACATGCTAAGATCCGGTCAATGAAAAAAATGTCCGTCAAGCTAGTGGTAACGGCCCGATGAGTTATGTTGTGAGCATGTCGGTTCGCGCTCCTATTAATTTTGATGGCGGTCCCGCTATCAGAAGAGATAAGAGAACCAAAGGTTCGAATTAGACAGATAAAGAATCTATCATCTCTTAGTATAAACATATCCAAATTAGGAAAGAACCAGTACAAAACATTTTGCACTATATTGTACTAGCTGGTTGGTAAATAATCTTTAAATTCTCAACTCCATCTGCAGCTTCCTTTAATTATGTTATGTTTGAACTTTGAAGCATGGAGTTCTTTTATACTTCAATATAAAAAGTTAACAGCTTTAATTTGGAGGCATACAAATACATCCAAAAAAACATACTTTATTGCATTAGATAATTAATATTTCCGGGTTATGTGACAGCACCAATGAGTTTAAGCTAAACTCCAATCCTAGTGTGGTCCTAATAAGATTAACATTTTGTTTTCAAGAGGTAGCTCAATCGACTGCAATCACACCTAATAAAGCCGAAGTCACTAGTTTGTATCCCCCTCCAGCTCCCTCTTGTGCGTACATGTAAAAAAAAGAAAAAAAAAAAGAAAAAAAGAAAAGAAAAGAAAAGATCGATGAACATTTTGGTAGAGGAAATGCAAGTTTATATGCCAAATTTTAAATGCTGACTTGACCTTTGCCATTAGCATAAGTTGCAAGCAAAGATGTCTTCAATTAATGGTGGGGTACATATATAATTAAGGGCAAAATTCACTTTAGCCCCCTGATGTTTCAGGGGTTTTTCAATTTAAACCCCAAAGTTTAAAAAGTGGCAGTTTACCCCCCCAAAGTTTCAAAAACTTGCAAAACAGACCTTCCGTCAACTGTTTCCGGCAACTTAGACGGAATCCGACCCACGTGCATGTCACGTGACTTATTAATGACCAAATTTCCAATTTTAGCCTCACCCACATCCAACGTCGTCGTTTTGTCATGACATATTTACTATCACCCACACGTCGTCGTTTTATCAAGATTTTGGTACGGCTTCATGGTTCTGGTTTTTCTTTTGTTACACTATGGACACANCGTACATGTAAAAAAAAGAAAAAAAAAAGAAAAAAAGAAAAGAAAAGAAAAGATCGATGAACATTTTGGTAGAGGAAATGCAAGTTCATATGCCAAATTTTAAATGCTGACTTGACCTTTGCCATTAGCATAAGTTGCAAGCAAAGATGTCTTCAATTAATGGTGGGCTACATATATAATTAACTAAAGCTAATTCTAAACCCACATGGTGCTAGAAAATTCAACCATCATGAATGAAAGGAAGGATTGATTTGGGATGGCCAAATAAGGCAACTTCTTAAATGATACAAAATATGAAAAGCATGAGCATTCATAATTACCTCAACTCATCTATTACTGATCTTGTGCACAAACCTTACTCAACATTTTTTTTTTCTCTTTTAATAATTATTTGAGAAATATAAAAAATGAAAATTAAACTTGATAATATACTCGACCTTGCTCAACTACAAAGAAGGAGAAAGAGATAGCCAAATTAATCAAGCATTTATCGCTGCTCGTTGGAATCTCTCAAATCAAAAACTAGAGCCTAGAGTTGGGTATCGGTTAATTCGGTGTCAGTAGACCTATTTTCACGTACCGAATTGATCAAGTTGGTTAAATAGGTTAATTAATCGATCGACTTTATACCAATATATATTAATTTGGACAAAAATTGATCTATTTAGTAAAAAAACTTAACAATCATTTTGTTGACTTTTTTTGGGGGGGAAAGCTTGAAAATAAGGCTTCCGTTGGTAATTAAAGATATTAAACAAGCTTTCTATAGACAAAAGGTATATTTCTCAACGCCATTTCAAACAAAACTTGTAATTTTATCAAACACTTAAAAATTGTAAATCCAAACCAACTCATGCAATTCCAATGCAATTCTTATATGGTTGGGCTTCTAAGTTCTAGCTATAAGCAAATTTCCAAGCAAATAGCTAGGCACAAAAAGGGGGTAGGGGGGAGAAGGATCCTCTCCATTTCAAATGAAATGGAGGGGTTTCATTTAGTTGTTTTAAGAGGGTATTTTTATCCAGATAAAAGACAAGGAGCCTAAAAATTACAAAATTGTCTTCCTAAAACAACTAATTTGTTCCTCTCCATTTCATTTGAAATGAAGAGGATCCAAGTCCAGGGGAGTGGGGAAATGTGCCATATTGGTTAGGACCTATTCAGGGTGGGTCTAGATGTGATGGATTTTTAGTATTTTTTTTTTAAATGTTTAATGTGGTCAGTATTCCTTCGTCATATATTGTCCAGCTTTTGAAAAGCAGTTTCCTTAACTAACAATTCTATGGCCGTTTATATATAGAATTATTAAATTTGTAGATTAGAGAGACAAATAATTAAATTGTAGTTAGTAACTGAGCTACATGATTAAGTTGCCAACTAAACACAATAAATTATTGAAAAGAGAGCTACCAACCGAACCACCCCCACCAAGAGTTGAAGTTCAATCTCGACAGCTCTAGTAGTCAGAATAGCTAGCTAGGTTCATCATCCCAGGATTACTATTGTTTGTCAAAACATCCATTATATTGGTAATAAAAATCAATATCTACAATATTTGATATAATATGGTAATAAAAATAGCCCTTGAATTTTTATTTTTTATTTTATTTACCGAGTGTTAATTTAAAAGTTGATTTTTTCTTTTTTAAATTTTAACTTTTACGTAGGGCTGTAAACGAGCTGAACGAGCTGAAAAAGTTTGTATTGATGTAAAACGAAGGGTGCAGGTACAATTACAATCATATGATATTTATACTGCAATTTGACCTAGTGCAGCATACTACAAACAAAAAGGAAAAATTACACTTTACAACCAAGCAAATCTACTAGATACTTTCTTGATGCCAAAGCCAACCAATGAATGATCAGCTTTCCTTCAGAATATATTACCTTCACAATCTGGAAAACTTTCCCTATATGCTGTCATAGGCGGTCGTGGGATTCTCCAAGACTTTCCATATAGAGTTTCTGGTTTCCTGCGGCTACTAGGAGTTTCTGAGCAAGCGAACGATCCTGCGAACGATGGAGCGATCGTTCGCAGACGGGCCTTCCTTCTTCCTAAACTTTCTGAGCAAGCGACCGATCTTACGAACGATGGAGCGATCGTTCGCTCTTCACTGGCAATCAATTTCTCTTCACTGAATCCCTTCTCACTGGCTTTGGCTTTGAACACTGCATTAGCTACATTCATGTTAACACTGAGCGAACCAAGCTTTTGGCAAAACCGGCTTGGCTCATTAGAGAAAAAATATATTCGAGCCGAACTAGAAAACCAATGCTCAAACTCGGCTCATTGGACAATTTCATTGGCTAGGGATCGAGCTTGGGCTCACTAAAACAGGAAATTCGAGCCGAGTCGAGTACTTGAGCGGCTCGACTCGACTCGAGCTCGAGAAGTAGAAGATGATTTGTGGGTTGATTTTCCAAGCCCAAGCCCAAGCCAAGTTAACGAGCCACACGAGCCTTAAATTCTAGGCTCGGCCCATTTAAGCTCATTTAAGAAAAAAAAAACAAAAACAAAAAAAACAAAAAAAAAAAACAAAAACAAAACCAAAACACAAACACATTCTGATATTCAAAATCAATGAAAAACACATTGAATATTCATCACAAAACTGTAATATAAATGTATGTATCAACATCTGCAAACAGCCTTGAGTTGTGACAATTGACAAACTACAAGCAATTTGGTAATGAACCTATTACCTAATAGCTATACATATAACATATATTACAATTTACAAAGCAAATTGAAAATGAATCTAATAAGAGATTACAAGCAAATTGAAATTGAACCTATAATAGATTAGAAATTACAGGGAAACTCAAAAAGATGAACAAATAATAGAGATTACAATCCAACTAAAAAAGATGGAACAACTAATAGAGATTACAATTTACAAGCAAACTGAAAATGAACATAAACAATAAGATTACTTAAAACATAATACATCAATTTTGGTTCCCACTTGCAGTTGCCACAAACTAGCGCCCTGAGTCTGCATTCAATGATTTAAAAATTAAAGTTAGTTACTCATCAAAGTAGGAAATATAATCAAATTCAAAAAGAGAGAAAAGATTAGACCTATGAGAAAAATGCAACCAAATTATACTTCCCTAGTTGCCACAAGCCTACACAAACTACACAGTCACTGCATTTAATGGAAAAAAAAATGGTTTTTATACCCTTTTTAAAAAAGGGATGCTTGCCTAGGAAATAACCCCCTTTTTAAAAAGGGGCTGTTTACATGCATGCGCCCTTTTTGTAAAAGGGTGTGTTTTTAGGTAAAGCGTCTCTATTTTTATATGGGGGTGCTTCCAAAGCGCCCCCAATAATTAATATATGGGAAAAATATTTTCCCCAAATCCATAAAATTCGAATTATACGATTTTCTCCATTCATCAATCTCATACAATCTTATTTATCTCTCATAATACATTTCTAAATTTATATATACAATCTCATCATATCTCATAAGACATACTAAATCTAAAATGATATCATAAACACAAAGTATACCACATCATAAAGAGTTAACCAATGAGGCTCATACATATGAAATAAAGTATCCAAAACGATATCATAAACACAAAGTGTACCATCTCTTAAAGAGTTAATAAAAATGATACCATACATATGAACTAAAGTCTCCAAAACGATATTATAAACACAAAGTGTACAAGCTCTTAAAATGTAACACCCCAGTCCCATATTGGGAAGATGAGAAGAAGCCTACATAAAGTGGGTAGTTTATAAAGATAGTCATGAGTGCTAAGTCCCACATTACCTAGTTACTAGGTGAAACTGAGCTTTATAATGATTTTTAGGGAAGCTCTAAATTGACTAGTCATTTTGGGGTGATAGCGCAGATGTGACTAGCGCTTTTTTCTAGGTTGTTACAAGTGGTATCAGAGCCACCTAGTAACGCTAGGTTATGTGGTACTGGAGCATTGCATGACGTGGCCCTGACGAGGACGTCATGAATTTAAGAGGGAGAGTTTGTAATGCCTCTGTCCCATATTGGGAAGATGAGAAGAAGCCCACATAGAATAGGTAGTTTATAAAGATAGTCATGAGTGCTAAGTCCCACATTACCTAGTTACTAGGTGAAACTGAGCTTTATAATGATTTCTAGAGAAGTTCCAAATTGACTAATCTTTTTGGGGTGATAGCACAAATGTGGTTAGCGTTTTTCTCTAGGTTGTTACATAAAAAGTTAACAAAAATTGTACCATACATATGAAATAAAATATAAACAACCGGTTCGCTTGGTCAAGTATACGTACGTCACTTAACGATTACCTGCAAATGATGAAAAAAAAAATAATAATTACAAACCTATATCTAAATATTTTCGAATTGCAAATATTATATTACAAGTAAGTGACACAAAAATGAAGATTTACGCATACTTTGTGATGATCTACGATAATCGCCATTAGCTGCATGCTCATCTTCATTTGTTAATTCATTCTCACCTATATATAAATAGATGCAATTGTATATTACGCAATTATATATATGTTCTTAAGTCAACTACAATATAGAAGTAACATTTTTATAGATAATGAAAATGTAAATATAACTAATATAATGTAATTAAGTTAATTAGTTACCCAGTCGACTAGCAACTGATGATCTTGCTCTCACACCATCGAGACACTCATTGTCATGTTGCGTACACATGTTTACATTGCTCGTTCCTTGGCTTGCAATTTCCACATTCTTCCTCCATATTTTAGGGTTTTTTACAAATGAGTTATTTCATCTCAAAATTAAACGCTAAATTGAAAAAATTAATTAATTAATTTTTTATGAATATATATATTTTTTGTTACATTTTTAACTGTAGGAAATATATAATTGCAATTACATAAGATTATGGAGAACAACAATAATTTATTTGATCTTCAATCAAATTCTAAACTAACTCGTGTCGAGATAAATTTAACAAATATGTCAATAGATCATTGCTTAAAAAAAAAAAAATTCTCATTACCNAATTTTTTTCTTCATAAATTAAAAAATATATATATATTGACCCCCTGAATCAAAATCCTAACTTCGCCACTGGAAAAAGCCCATTACAAATTAAGTTGAATATCCCTATGAATTATTACATCATCAAAATTCCATTAATGATTGCGAGTGCAAGCAAGAACATTGCATCATTCTAAGTAGGCAGCAGATCCTGTTATCAATCTGTGGTTGTTTCTTCTCGTTAATTAATTTACAGCCATAATGCATAAATAAACTCAATGTTTAACCAGTTTACTAGCATAAATATTTCCATCCAGAACCAAAATCCAAAGTCAACAGACCATGACCAGCCCCCATTACTATTTTTTCTCTCTTTTTCCCGAGAAAGACTAATTTAAAAAGAGACCATGCAACAAATTAATTGTTATAGGAGCACCAACAAAATTGCTATAGATTTTATATGCGACCATCTTTTTTAATTGAGTTGGGATATAAGATCTAAGTAAATTCGAATCCCATAATGGTAATCTTCATGTCTAATTAGTGTAAACAACTTTGATTTTCATTGATGCCCTTGTATCTTGTTTGGGTATTTTTGTTGTTAGTTTGATTGTATTGTTAGGTTAAGACTGGTTTGATTGAATATTAATTCTTAGTTGTATTGATAGATTTGGTTGATTGTTTACTTGGTGATCTAGTTTTAGTGCTAGTGTGTGGTGTAATTTTGTTTTGTGTTAATGAAATTAAAAAAAAAAAGGGAAATAAATAAAGGAGGCCAAACTACTTGAAGTAACATATTATTCTGGAATTTAGACAACTGAAATTTGGTAAAGACAGAATAAAAGAAAACTACAATTTTTCCCTTAAGACCAAGGAGTACAAAATACCAAGGAGGTGAAGTTGAATATAGGCTAGATAGCACTTTTATTTTGAATGTGACATGCATGCATATATGCTTGTAATCATGGGAAAGTTGCAGGTGGCAACTGGGCATTCCAAGGAAAGCATAAATCATACTCTATGGTGCCGTAGTTTAATTGACATGGACCATTAGGCCTGACCTTCCAATAGCAATTACTGCAATGAGGATGGTCTCTTTCAAAGACATAGATGTCAAACCACTTCAATTCACTACCATTCCACTGAAAACTACAGAAGTATAGTGTAGTCCCCAAAATGTTTGGTTTAAAGTTGAATTCAAAGAAGCCATTTGGATACTTGATTACATGGACACCAAGGTTTACATCCGCTGATTTACAGTGAACGGTAAGATCTAAGCCGTCACCTAAATCATTAAAGATTTTGACGTGTGCTCGTTTAAGGTCCCCGATAGACAGTCCTGCAACAATATTAAATCCTGTCATAGACAACATAAGCCACATTAGTAACAACATTGCATTTCCACTAAATGAGACCATGTTTTTAATTTGTTTGTAAACTATATATGCTTAGTTTGTGAAAATTGGTGTTCCACATGCATGCCATTTTATAGGCAAGATTAGGAGCAGTCCCTACACATTCTTTGAATCTTTAGCATTAATTAATTAATTAAATGCAACTTATTAAATGTCATGGTAAGGTTGCATTAATTGATATAGGTACTACTCCTAATCTTGATGGTAAGTTGCATTAATTTAATGGTAGGTTGCATTAATTTAGCATTAATTATTAAATGGTAAGCTTGTATTTAATAAGTTGCATTTATATAATACATGGTAAGGTATTATTATGAGTCCCTTTTCTCTTTGGGGCAAATTAAATAATAATGATGATAATAATGATAATAATAATAATTATTATTATTATTATTATTATATTACAAAATACAAGTTAGATTAATTATAAGTTAGATTTATATGCTTTAGAAAACTATTATTTTTTTTGAATTATTTATTTATTTCGTTAGTTTTATTTTAAAAAAAATATTTGAATTATTTTTTGTTCATAAAAAAAAATTATTAACCCACCGAACCAAAATCCTGACTCTGCGACTGGAAAAAACCCATTACAAATTAAGTTGACTATCCCTGTGAATTATTACATTATCAAAATTCCATTAATGAT
This sequence comes from Carpinus fangiana, assembly GCA_006937295.1. Classification (NCBI taxonomy): domain Eukaryota; kingdom Viridiplantae; phylum Streptophyta; class Magnoliopsida; order Fagales; family Betulaceae; genus Carpinus; species Carpinus fangiana. The sequence goes on along the minus strand of CM017323.1, from coordinate 20,883,072 downwards.
TGCGAGTGCAAGCAAGAACATTGCATCATTCTATGTAGGCAGCAACTCTTGTAATCAAACTGTTGTTGTTTATTCTCGTTAATTAATTTATAGCCATAATGCATAAATAAATTCAATGTTTGACCAGTTTATTAGCATAATTATGTACATCTGGCACCAAAATGCAAAGTCAACAGACCATGGCCAGCCCCCGTTACTACTTTTTTTTCTCTCTTTTTCCCGAGAAAGACTAATTTAAAAAGAGATCAGACAACAAATTAATTGTTATAGGAGCACCAACAAAATTGTTATAGAATTTATATGTGACATGTCATTGGCAACAAAATCGTTTGTAATTGAGTTGGGGTCTAAGATCCAAGTAAATTTGAATCCCACAATGGTAATCTTTGTATGTCTAATTAGTGTAACCAATTTTGATTTTCATCGATGCCCTTGGTATCTTGTATTTACAGAATTTGGGCATTTTTGTTGTTAGTTTGATTGTAGTACTGTAGTGACCAACCATTAGTGACTTGTCATTAGCAACGCTTGTGGCGGGTCAAAAAAGATGGGTGTTAGTATTGAGACTTGAGTAACGTATCAATTTTTGACATGTCACCCTTCGGTGACGTGTCAAATTGACACGTTGCTAAAGTTTTTTAATAATTTTTCAAACTTTAGTAACGTGTCAAGTTTGACACATCACCCTTTGGTGACGTGGTAGATTTGCAACGTTTACTAAAACTTTAGTAACGTGTCAGATTTGACACGTCACCAAAGGGTGACGTATCAAACTTGACACGTTACTAAAGTTTAAAAAATTATTAAAAAAATTAAATTTTCAAAAATTTTTCCGGATTTTTTTTTTTTTTTCAATTAAATGACCATGAGTAATTTTCAAATCATGGAATATGATTTTCAAAAACCCAAACCTAGCAGCAAATCAAAATTTTATTGAAAATTGAAAATTTTCAATTAAATAAAAAAAAAAAAAAAAAAATTGTTTACGTGTAAGCAAAATTTTTCAAAAATTTCAATAGATCAATCAAAAGTTTTGAACTTGGAATCTAATTTTACTACTCACTCACTATATGGAGTTTGAGAGTACCCAAAATCAGAAACCTATAACAGCAAAGAACCAAAAAAATCAATTAGATAAACTAGAAAAATTACCCATTAGAATATACGATGTCCATTCCCCAAGTGGATTCAACCTGAAAAATCATATCCAGCAAAATTCCAAACACCCAAATCCAGCCGCAAAAAAAAAAAAAAAAAAATCAAATCAAATCAAAATCCCAAACCTAATAGAAAAAAAAAAAAAAAAAAATCAGATCTTCTCTAATCTTTTTATTTTCTTCTTATCTTCTCCTTTCCTTTTTCTTCTTCCCACATGAGAGAAGAGGGAGTTGGGGGGTACACTGGGTGTGAGAGCGCAGAGAGAAAAGAGGAGAAGAAAGAAGAAGGTAGCATGCGGAGGAAGAAAAAAGAGGGGAGAAGAAAGAAAAAAAGAGAAAGAGGGAAGCTAGCTGGCGCAACACTACAAAAAAATGGGGGATTAGTAACGTGTCAATTTTGACACGTTACTAATGGAAAGTTTTAATTTTTTTTTTAAAAAAAATACATTTGGTAATGTGTTAAAAATGCCACGTTACCAAAGGGTAACGTGTGAAAATGCCACGTTACCCATTTTCACACGTTACCAAAGGGTAACGTTTGGAATTACCACGTTACCCTTTGGTAATGTTGTAATTTCACACATTACCAAAGGGTAACATGTGAAATTACCACGTTACCAAAGGGAAACGTTTGTAATTTCACACGTTACCCTTTTAATAACCTAAAATAAAAATAATAATATTATTTTTATAATAATGATATATTAAATAAAATCATAATAATAATAACCTATTAAAATAATAATCTAGTGATACAAATTTTAATGACTACTTTAATTAATACTATAGTATTAATACTACAATTAATACTATATATAGCTATATATATATTAATTAATGCTAGCCAGGGTTTATATATATTAATTAATTTTGGCTATATATATATTAATTAATGCAATAGCTAGGGTTATTAATTACTATATATATATAGTTTATATAGTAACATTTGAAAATATTTTATTTTGGTATATATATATCCCGGCCCTTTGGTACGTATGTCATAGTATGACATTAATTCTAGCTACCTACTATGTCAACCCGTTCCCGGAGGCTCCGGTCTTAGCTAGCTTGCAAATTAAGTTGCAACCAGCTAGTTACTTGAATAAGTACTATATATACCACTAACTATTTTATTTTAGGTACAATAAGAGAACGATAATGGATCTAATCAATTGATTTTTTTTTTTAAAAAAAAATAAAATACAGGCAGTCTATTATGATTAATTTGTTGGGTCATTTTTATTTTAATTAAAATTAAGTCAAATATATATTAATTTACGGCAGTCTATATTAATCAAATATCATTTTTATTAAAAATACAAGCAGTCTATATATATTAATGATTTAAATTTTCATTGTGTGAGATTATGCATATATATATGTGTGTGTAAATTTATATATATATAACTTATATATAGACATTAATATAATTAACCTATTTTTTTTAAAAAAAACCACTAGTAACGTGGCACATGTGCCACATTACCAATTTGGCAACGTTGCACATGTGCCACGTTACTAGTTGTTTTTTGGGGTGCTATCCCCAGCTGGCCCGCACCCCCTCTTATTTCTTTCCCCCTCTTTCCCTCTTCTTTCTCCTTCCTTCCCGCGCCCACCAGTGTTCTCCTCTTCTCACTAATTTTTTTTTCCCTCTTCGGCAGCTCTCTCAAGCTCCGGCATCAATCTCCGGCAGCTCTCATTTCTCCGGCAACGGTCAGGTATATATGAATATATTTACACCTTCATTATTTGTTCAAAATATTATAGTTAAAATGTTTCTTCAAATGCATGTATTTTTTTGAAATGTCTATTGCATGTCGTGGTTTGTTTGGTTGTTAGAAATGCCATGGAAATGAATAGAAGGAAAATTTATGTGTTAATTATTTGCCCTCTGCATATAGATAGGCTGTTTTTTCAAATTTTTTTTTTTTTGCTAACTGCATGTCAAAAGGAAGTTTGGGCGAGAAGAGGAGCAGATCTGGATCTGAGGGGCTTACGGTGGTACCGTGGTGAGGTCCAGCTTGACCCCTCGTCAAGGCCGCTGGGGACAAGGTGGTTGACGTCGACAAGTACATACGGCCCATGGTAATCTTATGATTTTCCTTTCTTTGTTTGTTTGGTTACTGAGAAAGCTCGAGAAAATGGAAGAAAGAATAAGAAAAATATATGGGTTCTTTTTTTCTCGCCCATTCCTTCCTTTCACGCAATACATACACTGATACACCTTTCTTCTTCATTTTTTTCTCACCATTTTTTCAGGGGCAGCGTGGGAGAAAGAAAAGAGAGGAAAAAAAAAAAGAATGGCCGGCTGCATGGCTGGGTGGGAGAAACAAAAGAAAGGAAAGGAAAAAAGAAAAGAAAAAAAAAAAGAAAAGGGAAATGGCCGGCTGCGTGCATGGCTGGGTGGGAGAAACAAAAGAGAGGAAAAAAAAAAAGAAAAGAAAAGAAAAAAAGATGGGAGACAGGCGTGGGTCAAAGGATGAGGAGAATTTTTTTTTAAAATTTATTATTTAAGTTTAGTAACGTTTCACTTTTTGAAACGTTACCCCGTTGGTTAACGTTTCAAAAAGTGAAACGTTACTAATGGGGTAACGTGGCACTTTTTGAAACGTTACCCCATTAGTAACGTGGCATTTTCTAAAACGTTACCATTTGGTAATGTGACATTGTTGAAACGTTACTAAATTCCCATTATCAACTTGTGGTTTAGTAACGTGCCAAAAACGTTACCAATGGCACGTCCATCATTTAGTAACGTTTTAATTGTCCTAAAACGTTACTAATGGTTAGTTACTAAAAAAATGATTTTTTGTAGTGCATGTTCCTAATGCCCATTGGTGACCTGTGTCTAGCTGGCACCTCACCAATGGGATGATGTGGCACAGGTGGCACGCCACCACTTTGGTGATATGGCACTTTGAAATGTTACAAATTTGAAAACTAAAATATATAAAAAAAAATGACAACTTTAGTAATGTGTCAAAGTCGAAAACTGAAAAATAAATAAATAAATAAAACTTTGACAACTTTAGTACCATGTCAACTTTGGCACATTACCAATTCGAAAACTGAAAAAAAAAATTAAAAAAATTGACAATTTTGACATGTTACCAATTCGAAAACTAAAAAAATAAATAAATAAAATTTTGACAATTTTAGTAACGTGTCAAACTTGACACATCACCAGATGGTGACATGTCAAATTTGACAAGTTACCATAGACTTTAGTAACACGTGAGAAACTGAGGTGACGTGTGAAAAAATCATCCACGTACTGTAGACACATCACTAATCCCACGTTTTTTTTGTAGTGTGTAAGTAGATGGGTTCAAACTGGTTTGATTGAATGTTAATTCTAGTTGTATTGACAGATTTGGTTGATCGTTTACTTGGTGATCTAGCTTTAATGCTAGTGTATGGTGTAATTTTGTTTTGTGTTAATGAAATTTAGAAAAAAATAAAAAATAAAAAAGGAGGGCTAACCACTTGAAGTAACATATTATTCTAGAATTTGGACAACTAAAATTTGGTAAAGATAGAAGAAAAGAACAATTTTTCCATCACGACCAAGGAGTACAAAATACTAAGAAGGTGAAGGTGAATATAGGCTAGATAGCACTTTTATTTTTAATGTGGCATGCATCATATATGCTTGTAATCATGGGAGAGTTGCCGGTGACTCTGCAGCATATTGTTGCAATTGCTTGGAATTCCAAGGAAAACATAAATCATGCATCTATATATGCTTGTAATCATTGGAGAGCTGCCGGTGACTCTGCAGCATATTGTTGCATCTGCTTGGAATTCCAAGGAAAGCATAAATCATAATCTTTGGTGTTGTAGTTTAACTGACATGCACCATCAGGCCTGATCTTCCAAAAGCAATCACTACACCGAGGATGGTCTCTCTCGAAGTCGTAGATGTCAAACCACTTCAATTCACTACCGTTCCATCGAAAACCACAAAAGTATAGTGTAGTCCCCCAAAAGTTTGGTTTAAAGTCAAATTCAAAGAAGCCATTTGGATACTTGATTACATGGACACCAAGGTCTTTGTCTTTTGATTTACAGTGAACGGTAAGATCTAAGCCGTCACCTAAATCATTAAACATTTCGACGCGTGCTCGTTTAAAGCTCCCGATATCCTGTCCTGCAATAATATTAAATCCTGCCATAAACAACATAAGCCACATTAGTAACAACAACACATTTTTACTGAATGAGACCATGCTGTTAATTTGTTTGTAAACTATATATGCTTAGTGTGTGAAAATTGGTGTTCCACATGCATATCATTTTATAGGCCAGATTAGGAGCAGTCCTCGCACATTCTTTGAATCTTTAGCATTAATCTGGACAAACGTAGTATTTGATAGGTTGTTTTTCAATGGCATAATTAAATATCATTGCTAACTCCACTTTCTATATATTATAATTCAAAAGATGGAAAATAGTAAATCTTCATTATATACATGATAAGGTATTATTACGAGTCCTTTTTTATTTTTTTTGACATGTCTACACAAGAAGGGGGAGGGGGATTCAAACTAGTAACCTTCGCTTTATAAGGCGTGGTTCTTAGCCGATTAAGCTATCTCTTGGGGACACGAGTCCCTTTTCTTTTTGGGGTAAATTAAAAAAAATAATGATAATAATTGAAATATTATAAATCCTTCTTTGCCCACTAGAGATAGCCATTTAATGCAGAATATATAAATGCAACTTATTAATTGATGGGCCCATGATCGAGATGTGTACCTGGTGAAAAACATGCATAATATATACCTGGCAATTTTATGGCTACAACTAAGATGACATAATTTCTCCAAGATTTAAAGGATAATGCACATTTTATACGGTTGAGATGAAAATCGTGACGTACGTCTTAATTCTTTGTTTCAGGATTTTATCAAATAAATTTAAATATTCAACTTTACTGGATTTTTTTCTTTTTTTAATTAAAGGTTGGTTCAAGGGTTAATGTATGTTATCACATTAATTATGATCAATCAAATGGGATGTGAATTGACCATATGTAGCATTACACTTTACCAAATCAGTTATCATTTAGTTAAAAAGTACATTTTTACTAACCATTTACAAAAAGATCATTTTTTCTTAAGAAATATTATTACCATCAAAACACACCTATTATCCAAGAAACAAGTAGGAAAAAAAAATTGAAAACTCTGCTTTCTGTCTCTAAACATAACTTAAGAGTACTCTCTTATTATAAGTTATTATAAGTAATATATATATACATATATATATAGTACGGTAGATTATTAAGTTTGAATGTAGCATGAAGATAAACTAAGAAAGAGGTACCAAGGTGTTTGACATCCAAACCTTGTTTGTTGCTCACACGAAGTTGATCTTGACCATGTGTATTTTTTTTTCTCTTAGGAGAATGATCCTCTTTATTTCATTTGAAATGGAGGGGATCCATTTAATTTTTTTAAGATGGCATTTAATGTTTAGATTGCCAATATTAGATGTGAAGTAATAATATAAGGAGGGCTAAAACATTCAAATGTGATGTTATGTGGCTTTTAAATGGTGATTCCTCTCATTTAGATGGTGATTTGTCCTTAAGTCCTCCCAAATGTGATGTGACTCCCAAATGTGATGTGACTTTTAAAATCACCAATAGATTAAAATTCAATAAAGATCATCTCAAATTCAATGGTGATTTTAAACGACACATCATACTTAGGAGAACTTTAGTACTCCTTTTATCATTACTCTTAGATGTGATACCCTTGAGATTACCTTGTTATTGTATTGTTGCTGTAAAAGTGTGCATTAGTGGGGTAGAATCCTTTTAACAATTTAGAGCAGTGCAACCAACTTTGTTGCACACTTGACACACAACATAATTGTTGTTTCCAAATGAAGCAAAATGACCCCGAGTCCACAATCTCGGCCCTGGTTGTAATGACCAAGTAAAAAGTACTCGTATCATCTACGCTATCATCCTTAAATGATTAATCAATTTGGAGTTTCCTTATAATTTCTTATAAAGCTCAGTTCCACCTAATAGCTAGGCAATTTGAGACTTGGCACTTATGATTGTCTTTATAAACAACCCACTTTATATGTACTACTTCCCATCTTCCCAATATGAGACTTGAGTGTTACACTGGTTGCCACGATTTATGAAAGATAGTTGTTAAGACAATCCATTAGGACCAATATTGGTTGAGTGATTGTTGTGTCGAGGCTTTTGAGAGGACAAACGATCAGCAACAGTCTCAGACGGAAACATAACATCTATAGAAGCGGTAGTGTGTTCAATCCGCATTTCATGAGTTAGTGTGTTCAATCCGCATTTCATGAGTTAATAAGCAAGCATAAAGTTCCTCCAGGGACATTAGGTCCACAAAAGTAGTCACAAAATTGACAAGGGGATCAGACTCATATCCTCATCCAACAAGTAGGAATGACAGATGCTCAAAATCATTGAGTGGTTGTGTGACGTCTCACATTGCCTAAGTGTGGAAAAGATAATGTGTTTATATGAAATATGATCTCTTTAAATTGTATAAAGCCTTTTAGGGTAAACACAATAGTAAAAACGTATGAGTTTCACTCAAAGCGGATATCATATCATTCATATCATTTAGGGCGGAGTATTACATATGGTATCAAAGTTGATTATAGCACAGCCTCAAATGGGGGGAGCGCGCACAAGCCCATAAGGATTACTAGAAAGGACATTAAGTCTTAAGTATGGGTGATTGTCACATCCCACATTGCCTGGGTGTGAAAAATATGATGTGTTTATATGAAATATACTCTCTTTAAATGTGTTTCAGCATTTGGCTCATACAAAAGATTATCGATAGTTGATAAAAACGACCGGCTTTATCATATATTTTTTACGTGCTTTTTAAATTGCATTAATAAGAAAACATATATTTCTCATAGCTTAATTGATAAATGTCACTTTTAGAGGTTAATTTTTAAGAAACTTCTACAACCCAATTTAATGAAAATTTATGTCCGAAATGAAATATCTTGGTAGTTAACCATTCCGATTTTTTTTTTTTTTTTTTGTAAAAAAAATATTATGCTATATTTCACACTTATTTATCACTCTCATTTCATATTCCCTGGCATGACAAGTTTTAAGTGACTATCCTTTTACTTTTTTAGATTGAAAACCACTTATAAAACTAATAACTTTGACAACTTTAGTAACATGTAAAAGTTGACACGTTACCAAAGACTTTAGTAATGCGTGAGAAACTACCATGTCACCAATTGGTGACGTGTGAAAAAATCATGCACTCTAGACATATTATTTACTTGAATGTTAATTTTAGTTGTATTGATAGATTTAGTTGATTGTTTACTTGGCGATCTATCTTTAATGCTAGGGTGTGGTGTGATTTTGTTTTGTGTTAATGAAATTTAGAAATAGAAAAAAGAAAAAGAAAAAAGGAAACAAATAAAGGAGGGCAAACTACTTGAAGTAACATATTATTATGAAATTTGGTAAAGACAGAAGAAAAGAAAACTACAAATTTTCTCTCAAGACCAAAGAGTACAAAATGCTAAGGAGGTGAAGGTGAAGATAGGCTAAATAGCACTTTTATTTTGAATGTTGCATGTATGCATATATGCTTGTAATCATGGGGGAGCTGCAGGTGACTTTGCAGCATATTGTTGTAACTTGGACTTCCAAGAAAAGCATAAATCATACTCGTTGGTGTCATAGTTTAACTGATGTGCACCATTAAGTCTGATCTTCCAAAAGCAATCACTGCATCGATGATTGTCTCTATCGAAGTCATAGATATCAAACTACTTCAATTTACTACCATTCCACTGAAAACCACAGAAGTATAGTGTAGTCCCCCAAAAGTTTGGTTTAAAGTCGAATTCATAGAAGTCATTTGGAGACTTGATTACATGGACACCAAGGTCTATGTCCGCTAATTTACAGTGAACGGTAAGATCTAAGCCGTCACCAAAATCATTAAAGATTTCAACGTGTGCTCGTTTACGAATCCCAATATTATGTCCTGTAACAATATTAAATCTTGTCATAGACAACATAATCCACATTAGTAACAACAATACATGTTTACAGAATGAGACCATGTTGTTAATTTGTTTGTAAACTATATATGCTTAGTGTGTGAAAATTGGTGTTCCACATGCATGTCATTTTATAGGCCAGATTTGGGGCAGTCCTACACATTCTTTGAATCTTTAGCATTAATTTGGACACACGTAGTGTTTGATAGGTTTGTTTTTCAATGGCATAAATATCATTGTTAACTCCGTTTTCTATATATTATAATTCAAAAGAGAGAAAATAGTAAATCTTCATTGTATACTTGATAAGGTACTATTACATACGAGTCCCTTTTTCTTTGGGGTAAATAAAATAATAATAATAATAATTGAAACTAGAGATAGCCATTTAATGCAGCATATATATAAATACAACTTATTAATTGATGGATTCGAATCCTCTCCAGTCTTGACAGACTGGAGAGTATGCGATTCACGGTCTAGATCCTTTGTCTGAAGATCTAAGGCTAGGATTGCAACAGACCATCCCCCACTAACAACATAAAAAATCATTAAAATTATCTACTAACAACATAAAAAAATCATCCACTAACATCATAAAAAATCATACCAAATTAACCATCAACTCTCTATCAACTCAAAATTCATACAGAATAGACGATCTCTTATGTTGTTCAACCCAAACCCTTCTCTCTCTAATTTTCTCTTCCGGGAAGGCTCCCCCCTCCCCTTCGTTTTTCTCTTGTTCCAAATAGAGGAGAAAATAAAAGGAAGAAATGACCCACAAAAAATAGAAGAACCCAGAAAAAAAAATGGATCCGCACCAAATAGAGGAGAAAATAAAAGAAAGAAACGACCCACAAAAAATAGAAGAACCTAGAAAAAGTCAAAAATGAAGAACCCAGAAAAAAATGGATCCACACCAAATAGAGGAGAAAATAAAAGGAAGAAAAATTAAAACAACCCATGAGTAGCTGAGTTGCCTCAAAATGAAGAGAAAATTAGAACCCAAAAGTCAAAAAAATGAAAAACCCAGAAAAAATGGAGAACCCAGAAAAAATGGATCCGCACCAAATAGAGGAGAAAAAAAATGAAGAAAAATTAAAACAACCCATGAGCTATGAAAGAAGAAGAAAAAATGGAAGAACCATAATTTTTTCAATCCAAAATGAATACTTGCAGAGCTGCAACTTCATATTCGTCTCCTTTGAGTTGCAGTGTTGCTTTGCTTTCCTATTCGGCTATTCCTTTGTCTTTAGTTTGTCTATTCCTTTGAGTTGCATTGCACGATTCTGTCATTTCGTTTTCCCAAATTTTCATTTTTTAATGTGATGAGTTGATCGAGAGTTGTGGTAAATTTTATATGCATTTTTATGATGTTAGTGGATGATTTTTTTATGTTGTTAGTGGATAATTTTAATGATTTTTTATGTTGTTAGTGCTAGGATGGTCTGTTGCATTCCTAGCCTTAGATCTTCAGACAGAGGATCCAGACTGTGAACCGCATACTCTCAAGTCTGTCAGGACTGGAGAGGATCCGAATCCTTAATTGATGGGCCCATGATTGAGATGTGTACTGGATCCGGATCCCCTATAATTGGGGAAAAATTGGAGATTCTCCAATTGTTAATCGTGGTCCTTCATTTTAAATTCAATGGTCTATAAAATTATTTCAACCTTGATAAAACAAAAGCCAACATTTAATGCCTCGATTATACAAAATCAATTCATGTGTACCTGGCCAAAACATGCATTGATGACATATAATTTCTCCAAGATTCCAAGGATAATGCACATTTTATACGGCTGAGATGAAATCGTGACATATGTCCTCTTTTTTTTTTTTTTTTACATGTCCACACAAGAGAGGGCAGGGAGATTCGAACTAGTGACTTCCGCTTTATTAGGTGTGGTCCCAGCCGATTGAACTACCTCTTGGGGACTCCTCTTTGTTTCGTTAGGTTGAATAGATGTGATTGCGCCTATCATTTACTGGATTTTTTTATTTATTATTATTTATTAAAGGTTGGTTCAAGGGTTAATGTATGTTATCACATTAAATTAATGATCAATCAAATGGGATGTGAATTAAACACGTAGCATTACTCTCACTACAAGAAATTGAATCATTAGGGGCGACCTTATTAGCGTCCAAAGCAACTATTAGTGTCCGCTTTTTAAAGTGGATGCTATAGGTGCTCATTAACGCCCATTATCCAGTGAACGCTAATAATCAACCCTAAAGCCCAGTATTAGCGTCCACTAGGTAATGGACGCTAATAAGTCGACGCTAATGTACTGGTGTGAAATACAAAATCATTATTAGTGTCCACTTTGTGGACATTGATGACATCTTTTAGTGGACGCTGATACTCATCTAACATAATAAAAATAAATAAATAAATAAAAATTGAAGAACAATAGCGTCCACCCAAAAGTGGATGCTGATGATTAAAAAACAAAATTGAAGAGCAATAGTGTCAACCAGAAGTGGACGCTGATACTCATCTAACATTAAAAAAAAAAAATAAAAAAAAAAATAAAGAGCAATAGCGTCCACCAGAAGTGGATGCCGATAGTAGTTCATCAGCGTCCACTTAATACTCGTCTAATATTAAAAATAAAAAATTGAAGAGCAATAGCATCCACCAAAAGTAAATGCTGATACTAGCTAAGTGGATGTTGATACTCATCTAACACTAAAAAATATAAATAAAAATTGAAGAGCAATAGCATCCATTAGAAGTGGACACTGATACTAGTTCATCAGCATCCACCAAAGTGGATGCTAATACTCGTCTAATATTAAAAAAAAAAAAAGAAAATTATCTTTTTCCCCCATGAATTAACATACCATTCGATTACCATATACCTCCATCAACTATCAATTTTATATTACGACCCCCATGAACTACCATTTCATTACCAAAACCCTCATTCTGTCAATCAAGATAGTTAACTAGAAGTAGACACTGATACTCATCTAACATTAAAAATAAAAAAATAAAAAATACTCATCTAATTGATCTTTACCAAATCAGTTATCATTTAGCTGAAATGTTCAACAAATCGACAAAAAAAGAAAGAAAGATAGAATAATGCTAAAAGTATATTTTTATTAACCATTTACAATAAGATCATTTTGTCTTAAGAAATATTATTACCATCAAAACTAAGGCTGTAAATGAGCCGACACACCCGACAGTTTGCTCGATACCCGCTCGACTAAGTTTGACCCGAGCTCGACACTGTTGAAGCTCGCTCGTTATTGTTGAAACTCTCTCGATTAGCTAGCGACATATACTCAGCTCGCTCGATTAAGCTCGACGGGGGCTCGTGAGCTCAACTCGTTAAACTCGAGCTTGCCTGGCTTGCCCGAGCTCGTTTAGGGATCGTGAGCTCGACTCGTTTAACTAGAGAATCGCCCGACTCTTTTAGGGCTCGTGAGCTTGACCTGTTTTATCATTCGACCCAATCGACAATGTAACCAAAAAAAATAATTAACCACGTAATTAATCAATAATCATCATANAATAAAAATTGAAGAGCAATAGCATCCATTAGAAGTGGACACTGATACTAGTTCATCAGCATCCACCAAAGTGGATGCTAATACTCGTCTAATATTTAAAAAAAAAAAAGAAAATTATCTTTTTCCCCCATGAATTAACATACCATTCGATTACCATATACCTCCATCAACTATCAATTTTATATTACGACCCCCATGAACTACCATTTCATTACCAAAACCCTCATTCTGTCAATCAAGATAGTTAACTAGAAGTAGACACTGATACTCATCTAACATTAAAAATAAAAAAATAAAAAATACTCATCTAATTGATCTTTACCAAATCAGATATCATTTAACTGAAATGTTCAACAAATCGACAAAAAAAGAAAGAAAGATAGAATAATGCTAAAAAGTATATTTTTATTAACCATTTACAATAAGATCATTTTGTCTTAAGAAATATTATTACCATCAAAACTAAGGCTGTAAATGAGCCGACACACCCGACAGTTTACTCGATACCCGCTCGACTAAGTTTGACCCGAGCTCGACACTGTTGAAGCTCGCTCGTTATTGTTGAAACTCTCTCGATTAGCTAGCGACATATACTCAGCTTGCTTGATTAAGCTCGACGGGGGCTCGTGAGCTCAACTCGTTAAACTCGAGCTTGCCTGGCTCGCCCGAGCTCGTTTAGGGATCGTGAGCTCGACTCGTTTAACTAGAGAATCGCCCGACTCTTTTAAGGCTCGTGAGCTTGACCTGTTTTATCATTCGACCCAACCGACAATGTAACCAAAAAAAATAATTAACCACGTAATTAATCAATAATCATCATATGTTCAATGTGTGTACAATTAACTAATTAAGATGTCCAATGTCCAATGCCCAATTCAACAACAACAACAACATTAATAATAATAATAATAATCATAGGTTCCATAAATTGTTAATTCCCTAACCCATAATTAACATAATAATTATGGTCAATTTAGGGAATTTCGAAAATAGGAAAGATGAATTATTACTTAATATTAATATTAACTATTAATTACTACTATTAGACTACTAGTTAGTAGTTAGTCACTTAGTATTTAGTAAGTTAGTATGTTATATACTTAATCGTGTTAATGTGTTATGTATTGACAATTGAACATATTAATTAAAATTGTAAATAATACTACATGTAATATGGTAAATTGGTGATAGTTACTACGTATAAATTATATAATATGATGATATGATGGTAATTAATTGAAAAATTGGTAAATTGTAAATAATACTACTAAGTGATGTAGGATGTTCCCCGGGAGAAATTTTTTAATTTATCAAATGATATATCACATATGAATCATATGATAGACTACTAGCTACTTACCTAGTTAGTAAATAGTAACCTAGGGATAAGTTGATAAATAAATAATCTAACATGATAAGTTATTAATAACTACTATTAGACTACTAGTTAGTCACTTAGTATTTAGTAAGTTAATATGTATATACTTAATGGTGTTAATATGTTATGTATTGACAATTGAGCATATTAATTAAAATTGTAAATAATACTACATATAATATGGTAAATTGGTCATAGTTACTACATATAAATTATATAATATGATGATATGATGGTAATTAATTGGTAAATTGGTAAATTGTAAATAATACTACTAAGTGATGTAGGATGTTCCCCGGGAATTTTGTTTTTAATTTATCATATGATATATCACATATGAATCATATGAAAGACTACTAGTCACTTAGTTAATAAATAGTAACCTAGGGATAAGTTGATAACTAAATAACCTAACATGATAAGTTATTAATATTAACTATTAATTACTACTATTAGACTACTAGTTAGTCACTTAGTATTTAGCAAGTTAGTATGTTATATATTTAATGGTGTTTGTTAATGTGTTTGTTAATGTGTTATGTATTGGCAATTGAACATATTAATTAAAATTGTAAATAATACTACATATAATATGGTAAATTGGTAATAGTTACTACATATAAATTATATAATATGATGATATGATGGTAATTAATTGGTAAATTGGTAAATTGCAAATAATACTACTAAGTGATGTAGGATGTTCCCCGGGAGAATTTTTTTAATTTATCATATGATATATCACATATGAATCATATGATATATCATATGATAGACTACTAGTCACTTACTTAGTTAGTTAATAAATAGTAACTTAGGGATAAGTTAATAACTAATATTAGACTACTAGTTAGTCAGTTAGTATTTAGCAAGTTAATGTGTTATATATTTTACAATTGAACATATTATTTAATGTATTATATATTTACAAGTTTTATGTATTGACAAATCAATTGAACGTATTAATTAAACCTATTCACTTAAAAATCGGTTAATGTGTTATTTATCATTAATGGTGTTAATGTGTTATTTTACTTATTTATCATTTTCCTAATTTTTAAACCTATTTTCTTAAAAATCGTTTATTTTAGAGTTTTTATATGGTACTATAACGCACAGTTTCTTTGGTACTTTAGTTAATTAAACGGTTGAGATTTAATTGATACAAATTTGTATTTAATTTTAACGGTTTAGATTATTTATTGGATAACTAAGAGGCGAGCTCACTTGAAATTACCCATACTAGATTATTTTTATTATTTGAATTTTTGAATTTTAGACGTTTCAATCGTAGCCGTCCAATTTAATTTGATTTAATTAGAGCCGTTGGATCGTATAAGTGGACGATAGACGTAAACCACCCCCCACAAAGATAGTTATCCAATGCGGCAGCCACATTATAAGCTTATCAATCGCACGATCTCAAATTCAATGAAATTGATAAGCATTAGAATTAACGGTCAAAAACAATTCATGTGCTTTAAATGGTGCCAGTTTCAGTGAGTCATGCCGCAGAGAATCATAAGCCCTTCATGCCTTCGCACGCGGCACACGTGGATTGAGACTAACACGTCTCGATATCTCAACAATTGTTTAGGGCCGTCCGTTTTCTAAGATGAAACGTGAGCCGTTGGATTAAGAAATTGCATTACAATTGTAAACTAGATATCGCGTGGTTATGATCTGGTGTTCCGAAATACACGTGAGCTCACTAATCTGAAATAAGTTTTAAAATCAATCTAATAATAAACAGTCTAGATGAAATCTCGAGTACACTCGAACCGGCTTCACGAAATCAAGCACGTACTGGATAATTATCCAGTCTCGTTTTTTACATGCACGCACGATAAATGAGGCAACAGGTTTTAGTTTAATTTCGACCGTCCAATTTTTGGCAATTAAACTTTAGCCGTTGGATCAATCTAATGGAAGACAGTTGTAAACCACGCCCAACCGATGAGTGATCTGGTGTTCCGCGAATCACTGTAAGCTTTCTAGAATTAACTGATCGAACGAGTGAGATCAATTTAAAAATTTAATCTATATAATCTACGGCCAATGTGAAAGAGTTACATGAGATTTCATTAGATACGACCGTATTGGATCAAAAACTTATAAACGCATAAGTGGGACACGCAGCACGCTAGGAAAAAACCCTAAAGATTGGATCAAATCCAACCATTCATTACTAAAAGTGAATCAGATGCAACGGTTGGGGATTGTTTGAGAAAAAAAACCCTAAAATACCTAATTAGACCTCTTGCTCACTTAGTCGCTCCCACTCCCAGCCTCCCACTCGTTTGCTTTGTTCTCAGACTCTCAATTCTCACTTCTCACCAGTACCGACTCTAGTTTGCTCCGTTTCAGTTAGGGTTTTAACCATGCAGGCTAACCAGATTACACAGAGCTACAAGCCTACAAACGATTGAATCGAACAAAGAGAGAAGGGATTCATGTTTGAATCCCTTCTCTCTTCGTTTGAACCCATTAGGGCCATTACCCATTTCCTATTCCATTCCGACCAAGTCCAAGAGTCTGCATAAGTGTCTATTGCCTAGGGTTTAGTTTAGCCTATGAGACTGAGAGGGAGAGGGAACTGTGATTCTGAGCAAGCATTCAATGCTTCTTAGAAGAGTTTTCCTAGCCCGTCCAATCTCGCCACCTAATCCTGATTTTCTTATCTTATTTACATTGTTTACTTGATTATTTGTGTTTTTTCAATTGTTCTGTGACATTTTTTTCTTGTGATTTAGAAGAGGCAGAGATGATTGCACTTGATCTGACTGTGATGGAAATGGAAATCGAGTACTGGGCTATCAAGTACTCGATTGCCATTTTTTTTTATCTATTCCCAAATCCCCCTATGATCCATCCCCCTTATATATTCGAGTGTATGAACCTATGACGTATGCTCTTGCTTGCTGCTTAGTGCTTGCTAACGAGATTCGAATAAGAAAACCTTATGAAATCTGAAGATCTTCTTCTCCTTTAGCTTTAAGTTAAGTTAATTTTATTTTTTAGTATTCTTGTGTTTTACTGTTTTGTTTTTTCTAAAACCCTAACTAATGTTCATTAGTATTTACTTTCATCATTTCAGGGAGTCTCTGGTAGCACTTAATTTGCAAGCTAGTAGCTACAACAATGCTGAATCTGCTAATTTTGTTTATGATTATGATTCTGTTTAAGCTTATGAGTGTGATTTTGTTTAAGTGTTTAAGCTTATGAGTATGATTCAGTTTAAGTGTTTATGATTATGATTTTGTTTAAGTGTTTATGATTATAATTCTGTTTAAGCTTATAAGTATGATTCTGTTTAAGTGTTTATAATTATGATTCTATTTAAGCTTATGGGTATCATTCTGATTAAGTGTTTATGATTATGATTTTGTTTAAGTGTTTATGATTATGATTCTGTTTAAGAGTTTAAGCTTATGATTATGATTTTGTTTAAGTGTTTAAGCTTATGAGTATGATTATGATTTTGTTTAAGAGTTTATGATTATGATTCTATTTAAGTGTTTATGAGTATGATTTTGTTTAACTGTTTATGAGTATGATTTTCTTTAAGTGTTTAAGCTTATGAGTATGATTCTGGTTAAGTGTTTATGATTATGATTTTGTTTAAGTATTTAAGCTTATGAGTATGATTATGTTTAAGTGTTTTAAGCTTATGAGTATGATTCTGTTTAAGTGTTTTAAGCTTATGAGTATGATTATGTTTAAGTGTTTATGATTATGATTTTGCTTAAGTGCTTAAGCTTATGAGTATGATTTTGTTTAAGTGTTTATGATTATGATTATAATTCTGTTTAAGTGTTTATGATTATGATTCTGTTTAAGTGTTTAAGCTTATGAGTATGATTCAGTTTAAGTGTTTATGATTATGATTTTGTTTAAGTGTTTATGATTATAATTCTGTTTAAGTGTTTATGATTATGATTATGATTATGTTTAAGTGTTTATGATTATGATTCTGTTTAAGTGTGTATGATTATGATTTGTTTATCTAATTGCTTATTTTGTCATTCTTTTTAATAAACTTTTAAATTTTACAAATTAATAACAGTTATAGAGAATACAATTCAACTCAATGAGTTGATTTGGGTGATGATATGCTTACTGCCGACCCTACTCCTGGATCTGGTGTGGCGGCTAGCACTGATTGCACACCAGATGAACCTGCTGTTGTTGAGTCTGGGGATGAGAATGGGGATGGGTCTGGGGCTGGGGTTAGGTCTGTGTCTGGGGCTGGGTCTGGGGGTGACGGTGGGTTTGCCACCTTCCAAAAGAAGGAAAGGCAAAAGACTTCGAAAGTCTGGAATGACTTTTCATCAATTACAGTAAATGGTGTAAGAAAATTTCAGTGTCATTGGTGTACGGATTTGTTTGTTGTAGTGAAATCTAGTACTACTTCCACCCTTAGTAGGCATTTAACTGGTGGAAGAAGTTTATGGATAACTGTAAGAAGAAAAAGACTTTGTCTTTTGAACCTAGTGATGACAATAATGGTTTTGGGATATTGACAAACTTTGTTTACAATGAAAAGAGAGTTAGGGAACTTGCTGCCCATATGGTACTTCTACATGAGTATCCTTTTAATATGATGGAGCATGAACTTTTTAACAAGTTCATGAGGACTTGCACACCACATTGGAAAAAAAATTAGTTGTGCTACTGTAAAAAGTGATTGCATTGTTACTTATAATATTGAAAAGAAAAAATTGAAAACACTTCTACGTGGGGTTGATAGGGTAAACATAACCACTGATATGTGGACCTCCTCTCAAAGGGTTTCATATATGGGGGTTACATGCCATTTTGTGCATTCTAGTTGGCTCTTCCAAAAGAGGATTTTGAATTTTGGTAATGTACCTCCTCCACATTCGGGTGTTGTTATTGTTGATGCCTTAAGAGAAACTTTTAATGATTGAGGCATTATGAGAAAAGTTTTTTCAATAACTATTGATAATGCAAATGCTACTAGTGCTACCATTGAAATTTTGAGAGATGATTTTCGGTTGAAGGGTATTTTTTTGCCTGTTGGGGGGCTTTTGTTTCATGTTAGGTGCTGTGCCCATATTACAAATTTGTTGGTGCAAGTAAGGCTTTCAGAAATAAGGGACATAATAGATTTTGTTAGGCAAGGGATTAAATATATAGTGGCTTCTGAGAGGCAGTTGAATATGTTTCGTGAAATAGCATAGATGTTGGATTTGGGTTGTAATAAACTGATTTTAGATGTTCCTACCCGATGGAATAGTATCTACTTAATGTTGGAGATTGCAATTAAGTTTAGGAAAGTGTTTCTTAGATACCATAGAGTTGAGCATGCTTTTCTGTAGATGGTAAGTCTTGAAGAGTGGGAAAAGGTTAAGAATGTGAACCAAGTATTAGTTGTTTTCAATGATGTGACAAATATTGTTTCTGGAAGTGACTACCCTACATCCAATCTGTTTCTGCCTGAAGGGTGGAGAATGAAAGAAATTGTGGATGTTAAGGCTGGGGATATGAATGAATAAATAAGATTAATGACAGCTAGGATGAGTGTAAATTTGATAAGTATTGCGGAGATACGAATATATTGATGGCCTTAGCTGTTGTGTTGGATCCTAGATATAAAATGAAGTTGATCAGTTTTTGTTTTCCTATCATTTATCCACTTGATGTTGAAGGTAATCGCATAAAGGGTGTGTTGAGTGTTTTGAAAGAGTTGTATGAGGTTTATGTTGCTGCCCATAATTCATCTATCATTCAACATCAAGCTGCTGTTGAAGTCAGTTCTAGTAATTCAGTTGCCTTTGTTATAGAGGTAATTCATAGTGGTGGCAGATCACGGTTTAGGCAACATTGTAGAAGCAATGACATCATTCGGCCCTTGAAAACTGATTTGAATATTTATCTTAAAGAAGATGTATTCATTTCTAAAAGTGAGAATGGTGAAGATAGTGATGCAAACTTTGATACTTTGGTATGGTGGAAATCCAATGCCTTGAAGTACCGCATCTTATCTAAGATGGCACGGGATTTATTGGCTGTTCCAATCAGTACAGTTGCTTCAAAATCATTATTCAGTGCTGGTGGTAGAGTAATTGAATGTCATAGAGCATCATTCAACTAATACTGTCCAGATGCTCCTATGTGGCTCAGATTGGGTTAGGGCACTTCATAGTATTAAGAAAAAATCTCGCATACCAGTAAGTTTATGATTATGTTATTCATTTTATTTTCAAGCTCTTTTTTACTTATAATTTCACATTATTAATATTGGGTTTGTGTTTGTAGAAAATGGTGGAAGTGGAGCTGCCCTGAATGTTGTTTGCTCATGTTCTGTACTGTGAGGGATTCTTTTAACTGAATCTGAACCTGTTAACTTTTTTGGGGAAATTACACTTTACTCCTCTGAAGTATCCACCGATTTGCACTTTTGCCTCCAAAGTTTCAAATATGACACTTTACCCCCCCCCCCCCCCCAAAACTTTCAAATTGTGGCAATTCAACCACTTTGACCATTTTTTTTCCCAAAATGCCCCTATCGCATATTTTATTTTATTTTATAAAAAATCCAAAAAAAAAAAAACCAAAAACCAAAAAAAAAAAAAAAGAAAGATGCTGGGGTGGTTCGGCAACCCCAGCATATTTCTTTTTCTTTTTTTCAAAAAAATAAAATATGTTATGGTGGCATTTTGGGAAAAAAAAGGGTCAAAGTGGTCGAATTGCCACAATTTGAAAGTTTGGGGGGGGTAAAGTATCACATTTGAAACTTTGGAGGAAAAAGTGCAAATCGGTGGATACTTCAGAGGGGTAAAGTGTAATTTCCCCAACTTTTTTTGTTACTGAATCTGTAATATTTTTATGTCACATTATATCTTTATGTTCTGTTATGTAATCTGTATTAATTATTATACTTTTAACCTTTGTTGGCTTTATTGGAATTAGAATATTGGACATTTGGACAACCTATTTGAAGGAATTTTTTTTTTTCACCAAATCTTAAGTGATAATTCTTTTTTGACATCTTGCAAGAGAGTTAAAAAACATCTAACCATTTTTTTTTTCCATTGAATGCAGTGATTGTGGGCATGTGGCAACTAGGGTAGTGTAATTTAGTTGCATTTTTCTCATTTGACTAATCTTTCATCTCTTTTTGAATTTGATTATATTTCCTGCTTTGTTCATGTAAAATGGTGATAGTGGAATTACCTTATTACCTGTGTTTGTGTTTGTAGAAAATAGTGGTAGTGGAATTACCTAATTTTCTGTGAATGCTGTATGAGCCTATGTCTATGAGGGATTCTCTGAAAAAACTAATTTTGTTTACTGTTTTCCTTTGATTATTAATGTACCAGCTTGTGTTCATTCTTCCCTCCCATTGTTTTTGCGGATCTACTTTTTGAATAATCATTATTGGGGCATTTGAAATTCTTTTTTTTTTTTACCAAATTTTAAGTGATAATTCTCCCTTGACATCTTGCAAGGGAGTTAAAAACATCTAACCATTTTTTTTTTTCCCATTGAATGCAGTGACTGTGTAGCTTATGTGGGCTTGAGGCAACTAGGGAAGTGTAATTTGATTGCAATTTTCTCACAAGTCTAATCTTTTCTCTCTTTTTGAATTTGATTATATTTCCTACTTTGATGAGTAACTAACTTTAATTTTTAAATCATTGAATGCAGACTCAGGGCGCTGGTTTGTGGCAACTGTCAATTGCAAGTGGGAACCAAAATAGATGTATTCTGTTTTAAGTAATCTTGTTGTTTATGTTCATTTTCAGTTTGCTTGTAAATTGTAATCTCTATTAGTTGTTCCATCTTTTTGAGTTTGATTGTAATCTCTATTATTTGTTCATCTTTTTGAGTTTCTATGTAATTTCTAATCTATTATAGGTTGAATTTCAGTTTGCTTGTAAATTATAATATCTATTATAGGTTCATTTTCAATTTGCTTGTAATATTTATTATAGGTTCAATTTCAATTTGCTTGTAATCTCTATTATAGGTTCAATTTCAATTTGCTTGTAATCTTTTATTAGGTTCATTTTCAATTTGCTTTGTAAATTGTAATTTCTATTATATGTATAGCTATTAGGTAATAGGTTTATTACCACAACTCAAGGCTGTTTGCTGATGTTGATACATACATTTATATTACAGTTTTATGATGAATATTCAATGTGTTTTTCATTGATTTTGAATATCAGAATTTGTGTTTTGGTTTTTTTTTTTTTTTTTCTTTTCTTTTCTTTTCTTTTCTTTTCTTTTCTTAAACGAGCTTAAACAGGCGAGCCTAGAATTTAAGGCTCGTGTGGCTCATTAACTAGGCTCTGGCTCTGGCTCAAAAAATCAGCCCACAAATCATCTTCTACTTCTCGAGCTCGAGTCGAGTCGAGCCACTCAAGTACTCGACTCGGCTCGAATTTCCCATTTTAGTTAGCCCAAGCTCGATCCCGAACCAATGAGCCGAGTTTGAGCATTGGTTTTCTAGCTCGGCTTGAGCTCGAGACCAGTTTGAATATATTTCCTCTCTAATGAGCCAAGCCGGTTTTGCCAAAAGCTCGGCTCATTTACAGCCCTAAGAACTAGGAAGCAACTCAATTGGAGAAAATTTTCAATTACCCAAAAAAAAAAAAAAAAAAAACCTCAATTGGAGAAACTTTGTTGGGTTTTGCGTTGAAAAAGGGCTCAAAGGAGGTATTATTGTTGGGGGTGGGGTTAGAGATGGGCCGCAAAATGGGCCGTGTTAAAGGTTTTGGAGTTTGATCCGGGATTAAGCCATTTGTATTTATTTTTAAGCAAAGAAGGTGGATCGGAGATGGTGATTCCATTTGGGTTTCTCCCTGGAGTTGAGGAATGAGGATGCAAAGACGACGGAGACAACACGTTTTGACACAAAAGGACAACTTTTGTCGCGATCTTCCCTATCAACTATCACTCCCACCGCGAAATTATCGACTTCTGCATTAAGGGTATTATAGTCACTTTACAACTCATAAACACTTTTTTTTTTTTTTTTTAAAAAAATTTATTTTATTTCTAATATATGCTGAGCTTGAATTTATCACTGAACTAGATAATATGATCAAGTTAGCTTTGCAATTAACTTATTCATATTATTGTTAAGATTTTATTATTTGAGTTAATCAAATAAAATAACCTTGAATCTTAAACTTTCCAATCTTATATATATATATATAATATGTATATAAATTCATTATGCACGCGTGCGAGCGCACACACACACATATAATATCAGTACTTTTAATACTTAGAAAGTTGTGCTAAATAAAATGTTGGTATGTTTGGTAAAAAATTTCAAAGAATTTCTTTGACTTTTTTACATAAAAAATGTCAAAAACACGCTTTTGAAAAAAAAACTTAAAAGCTCTACTTCCAAGCATATTTTTTGACTTTAAAAGCTATACTTTCGAACACAATTCAAAATATGTTCTTAATAAAGGATTTTGAATTTTTGATGAAGCTCAATTTATTTAATAAACAAACCAAATTCGAATTAAATTTTTATGAGCTAAGCTTAAGCTAGTTACTAACGGATCAAATGTAAAATGGATGAAAAACATAATCACATTGGGTGACAATATTTAGTTCTCACTTAAAGTGCCAACTTGTCATGCTTTAATTACATGTTGGATTGACATAATTAACCACCATTAAATAAAAGGAATTAGGATCCTCTTCATTTTATTTGAACCGAATAATATCAAGTTAGTTATATTTGATGAATATTTTCGTCTCTCAAAAAATAAAAAGACAAAAATATCTTTCAAATATAATTAACTAAATATTATCCTATTCAAATCAATCGGAGAGAATACTATTCCAAATGGCCAAAAATTCACTTGTGATTCACATATATAGATGGGTTAATACATAAAGGCTAAATTACCTTTAATAATGTTTTTTTATAACTAAGTAGCTTTAATAATTGGATGAGAGCATGTCGGTGTTTGCAAAATGCCCTCGAGTTACCCTAATGATGACAAATCTGACCGTATTAACGCTAAACAAATGATGTTAACTGCCATTAATACCCCAAACTTGTAAGGAAAATGTCAGAAGTATCCATTATTATCAATGGCGCCAAATGGCAATATTATTATTAATTTCCCAAGAGTGCCCTTATCTTTTTGTTCTCCTTCCCCCTATCATATCCCCGTAATCGATGATGAATATCGTGAATCTAGGACATATATAGGAGAGGTACTGGGGGCAGAGTCATACTATGTTTGCCACTAAGCCTGAATCAGTTACCAAGCAAGTTCTAAGAGCTCTTTGGACTGGTTCCAACAATTTAGGGGTGGGTACGTGTCCGTTCCGTCGGTGTACATTTTCGTCTATTGAATCATGAACCGACTTCATATCAATAATAAATGGTTTCGATCTTTTTGGTTAATCAATTGAGCGGTTAATAGGTAGTTTATCAACTTCCTTATAATTAGACCAATATATATGCCACGTGGAATACATTATGGGGCATCAAATTGGTTCATGATTTATTTTTTGAGATTTAATCAGTTGGTTTAGATTGTTTTAAGGAGTTTTTGTTTGTTTGTTTGTTTATTAATTAGGAACCAAGAAGTCTTTGTTTGTAATATTTAATTAAGAATTGTTATCCCTTAAGAACTAGGAGTATGTCCAAATTCATATATTAACTGTGGCCGCCGGATGAGTGGGTCCGGTAAACCGACCGAACCATCTCGGGATGGGTCGAAATTGTCCGGTTGACTGGTTTGGATAGGATTGACCCGGTAACAATTTTATCAAACAATTAAAATGGGTATTAATTTCTCAAATTAACAGCATATTTTGAAACCGATAAACAGAACGTAGTCATAGTCATATATAAGGTTTCACGGTCTTCCCTTTCACTCTACTCTCCCGTCTTTTCTCTCACACACACACACACACACACACACATTCTCTCTCTCTCACACACGCGCAAAGCAAGGAGTGGAGGTTTTCTAATAATTTAAAAGTTGCAGTCTCCAATGGCGCTTGTCTGGAGCTTGCTTCTCTGCTGTCTAGCCGCCGCTCCGGCGGTCCTCACTGTGGCCACCACACGAGAAATTCACGGCGAAGAAGCACAGCAAGAGGCTGACAGAGTCACCAACTTGCCTGGACAACCGGCGGCGACGTTCAGACACTACGCCGGCTACGTCAAACTAAGGCCTCAAGATCAAAAGGCACTCTTCTACTGGTTCTTCGAAGCCCAAGAAGCACCGTCTCTCAAGCCTCTTGTCCTTTGGCTCAATGGAGGTCCCTCTCTCTCTCTCTCTCTCTCCCTCTCCAATTCTTTGGATTCAGAGTACTTAATTAGAGCTTCGTATAACCTGACATTGCTCTTTTTCTTTTTTAATTTTTAATTTTTAATTTTTTTTTTTTGCCCAAAATCGTTTCCATTTTCTGAAAGTGACATTGAGAAGACACTAGTAACAATGATCAACAGAGAATGCAGTAGTATTCTATTTTGATTTTCTTGCCTTAGTTTCTGTCTGTTTATATGCGTCCCCTATACAAGCAAAATATTTTGAAAACGAGAAAAACAAGGGATAATTATCTTTTTCTTATGAATTGCCACGTGATTATCATTTTTCTTTTATGAATTATTAATTTTATATTACAACCCTCATAAACTATTATTTCGTTACTAAAATCTCTCTTTTGTTAGTTAAGGTTGTTAAGTCGAACAATCAATTGTATTATTTATGATACTGTTCACAATTGACAGTATTGTTCACGACATTATTTACATGTACTATTTACTAACTTAACGACTTTTACCGATAAAATGAGAGTTTTAGTAACAAAATAATAGTTTATAGAGAGTGTAATACAAAATTAGTAATTCATGAGAAAAAATAGTAATAGTAATTTATGGAAAAAGATAATTTCCCCGAGAAACAAAAAAAAAAGTAACTTGTACCCGTTGTCTTTGAGGGCGACGGCAGCGGCAGGAATAATCCCGCCGTTATCTCTGCGCACGAGATTGCAAGTGCGCCTGTCCGCTAACGGACTTCGGTTTAGTAGCAGAAAAGGTCCGTCACTTTTCACAGAAATTAAAGAATATACCGCGCCTTTATCTTTAACGTCTTCCCTGTATATATTCTAGAAGAAGACAGACGAGGATCCAATGGTTGGACCCCACCGGAAATCCGAAATCCCGATATCCGAACAAGTGAAGGGATAACCGTTGAAAATATGCTCCCATTTTAACTAAATTCAAAAGAGTAGAACAGTAGTGGGCCACATCCATTGTTGGACAGATTAATTTCTTATGTATCAATCATGGGAGGATTGCCATTGGATCATGAATTTGGTAATGAACACACTATAGACTCTAGACTGTAGGCTGTCAATAGCACTAGAATTTTTGTCTCCCATCATCATCATCGTGCTTTTCTCGCTTTACTTGATTTCATTGCTAATGTGCCTTTTTCCATTGTCGCTTTAATTTAAATTTTCTTAATTGGTTTCTTCACTTTTGTCTTGTAAGACGACCTCTTTTTTGTTTTGGTCCTAAGACGATTTCCCTTTTATGAAATTACCTCTCGACCTATTAGGATATTTTTTGGGCAATATTTAAAGTTAGTACATCTAATGATATATATAAAGTATATATATATTTTTTTTAAAAAAAATTAAATCATGTACACCATTAAATACGTCAACATTAAATTTTACAACAAAAAAAAGAAAGATATTTTTAATTTTATTTGAAATAGAGAGAATCTCTGTCTGTCTGTCTTCTTCTTCTTCTTCTTTTTTTTTTTTTTTTTTTTTTTTTGACATGTTTGCACAAGAGGGGGAGAGAGGATTCAAATTAGTGACCTCCACTTTATGAGGCGTGGTCCGTCCTCAACTGATTGAGCTACCCTTTGAGGACCTGAACACACTAGTTACCTTCAAATACATTTATTATATAATAATTACAAGTTAGTAAAATTTTATTTTTCAATTGCAGAGAGGTTAGTGTAGCTAGTTTGAAACAAGGGACAAATTAATACAATGCAATTTAAAAGAGCCTTAAGGGAAGTTAAAATAATTTTCCCTAAAAAATTATTGTTTTCAATTTGATAAAAAGTGGGGAAATTTTGTATATCTATTACTTTTTTGTGTAACACCGACATCCTCCTTTAATTTCAATGATCTGATCAACAAAAGATTTATGTATCTTCAGGACCTGGCTGCTCATCCGTAGCATATGGAGCTGCTCAAGAACTCGGTCCATTTCTTGTAGGGAAAAATGGAAACCAGCTCAATCTTAACAATTTCTCCTGGAATAAAGGTAATTTAAAAGAGCATTTACAGTGAATTCTTTACATTTCTATCTAAAATAGCTAAAGAAGTTATGATCAGTTCGAATCTTAATTCTACCGTTCATCTCTCTATTCATTTTATCTTTTTTCCCCCCTAATCTTTCAAGTGTATATTATGTTGGCTATAATCAGTTGCAAATATGTTGTTCCTGGAGGCACCTGTTGGTGTGGGATTTTCGTATACAAACAATTCAAAAGATTTACGTGTGCTTGGAGATCGAATTACAGCCGAGGACTCTCATGCCTTCTTGATTGGATGGTTTAAAAGGTTTCCAAGCTTTAGATCCCATGACTTCTACCTTGCTGGCGAGAGCTACGCTGGTAATCCTCTCCTCTTCACAAAAGATAGAGAAAACCTCAACATTTGCTTTCCTCATAAAAATTTGCCTCTTCTTTTATTTTTACTTTTTACGTACCTCTCTCTCTCTCTCCCTCTCTCTTTCTCTGTGTCTGTGTCAGGTCATTATGTTCCCCAACTTGCGAATATCATTTATGACAGAAACAAAGGAGCCAGCAAAAGCTTGTACATAAATCTAAAGGGGTTCATGGTAAGCCAACCCTATCTACCTTACCTAGTATCAAAGGCTGCTATTAATAATTGCATGTCCTTGTGACGTTCATGGTTCCTTAGGAAAAGGCAATCACGTTTTGTACTAAATTGTTCGAACCACCACAATGCGACAAAAATTTATTGAAGTCGATGTGTTCGAAGGGTGGTTCTCAACTTCTCAGACCCAAAAAAAAAAAAAAAAAAAATTACTTAAAAGGTATTCTAATTATGTACAATTAGACTAACTGCAAAATTATTGTGAAAATAGATTGGGAACGCTGCGATCAATGATCCGACAGACGTTCGTGGCATGTTTGAATATGCATGGAGCCACGCGATCATCTCCGACCAACTTTACAATAATTTGGTGAAGGAGTGCGATTTCAAGCATGAAAACCAGACAATGAATTGCAATACCCATGTGAGGGGCTTCGTGGAAGAATACTCTAAGATTGATATCTACAACATTTACGGACCCCTTTGCCTCACTTCCTCAAATAGAACCTCCCCAAAGCTCACTGTTGCGCCCCGTCTGTTAACACCACATGTAAGTCCTTCTTTAATTGTGCATTTGCGTATGAGAGAGAGAGAGATAGAAGTGGGTGGAATTAGTTTATGTGTTACACTTGTTGGCCGGAATGAACATTTGCCACTTTTGTTGTTTTAGCACTGCCAGTAAAGAATGGGAACTGAGATTGCCTTTCATTTGTTAGGGACCGTTTGAAATAATTAGTATTATAAGAAGTTAATTAGTGTTTTTTTGTTTTCCTTAATTCAGGACCTCTGGCATAGGATTAATAAGCTACCGTCAGGGTACGATCCATGTACAGAGAACTATGTGGAGAAATATTTCAACAGAGTGGATGTTCAGAGGGCCCTACATGCCAATGTCACGAAACTGTCCTATCCTTACACCACATGCAGGTAACATATGGAAATATACTACAGTCCTCTCTGTCTCTCTCCCTCCCTGATTGAGAATTCACAACCCTCAATCCCTTAAGTAAACTCATGCATGTGCTATTGTTTGATCCAAAGACTTCCCTTATTATTAGCTTAATAATGCTCAAATTTCAAAGAGCAAGGAATTATAGAGTTCATTTGTTCCGAATAGCTTAAAATGCACTATTCACATTTCAAAGTATGTGAGTTCCACAACCTTCTCTTTTAAGCTATTTAAATTTATGTGAAATTAAAGTAACTTAATAATAGAGAATTATAACCCTAAAATTAAGTACTACAACTAGATACTATACTTCTATTACACGTACGACTCTACATAGGAACAACTAGACAATATTTAGTCCATTATAACCTACTCCAAAAATGCCAATTTCACATACAAATTTTACCAATCCATTGTGTTAGTGGTACTAAAGGTTCGACCCTTTCTAAAATATGTGGTCACAACTTAAATTTCTAAGCTGTTCGTTAAAATTAGGATGAATTGTGTGTCATAAATGTAGGTATTAATTGATTTGCCTGTTGGGTACTCCTGGGGGGACAGGGGTAGCTAAAAACAAAAACAAATCCTAGTACTTTCAATTTACTCGGAGTGTGTGTCGAACTGGAGCTTTCTTTCTGTCTCTCTGCAATAACAGGCAATTAATGAATGAAACGTTGCAGTGGCCAGTAAGATTGAAATCTCCTTTTCATTTTCATCTCTCATTCACTCTCTCCACCTTCAATCATTGCAGCTGTTATTTTTCTTCTTTTTGTCTTTTGTTCAGTAAAAAACGCATTATCACGACAAAGGTGATGGTCAGATATAGAACCATCACACCATGGCTGCGCTGGAGAGAATAAATTTTATCTAGCTAGTAATTTGATGAATCATGAATCATGAATGAATATATATATATATATATATATAGAAAATTAAGATCCTCAGATTTTGAAGTTTTGGTGAGAACTGCAGTGATGTTATCGACTGGAATGACTCTCCCGACACGGTACTGCCTATCATTCAGAAGCTCTTAAGTGCTGGGCTGCGCATTTGGATCTACAGGTACACCCTTCAAACTTCAAATTCAACCCATGTATCTTCTGCAGATCTTTGCTAGCTGTAGAAAAATGGCATTGAATGGTTTCAGAAAATGTTCCATAATCTTTCTATTTTGAAGAACAGTACTACTATATACTATTGGTAATTATTATATATAAGGAGAATAAAATAAAATGAAGAAAATGGGAGAAATTAAGAAAGTCTGTCATTGATGATTATGGCCTATTGACGATCGATGCAGCGGTGACGCGGACGGGAGGGTGCCGGTGACATCAACAAGGTACAGCATAAACGAGATGGGGTTGAGAGTAGAGGAAGAATGGAGGGCGTGGTTTCACAAAAGCCAAGTGGCCGGGTGGATGCAGACGTACGAGGGCGGGCTGACATTAGCCACAGTAAGAGGGGCAGGCCATCAGGTCCCAGCCTTTGCTCCTCATCAGTCCCTTTCTCTCTTTACCCATTTCCTCTCTTCAAAAACCTTGCCGGCTTCACGAATTTAGCTGCTGCTCATGCAGGCTGGCGGCTGCGTATGTCTTTTGCTCAACATTTTGAATAAATTGACCAAAGCCTGACAGCCTATTTAAGTAACTATTGTCTTCTTTTTATAAGTTAAAAGTTATTATTGTCTTTGAATGTGATATAACAGTACAACCACAGCTATTATTGTCTTTTTCTTTTTCTTTTTAAATTTTAAATGTCGAATATTTCATAAAATAGCTAATTTTGGCTGTAACCAAAAAAATTTTTTAAAAAAAAATTTTAAAAATTCCACATTCTGCTAGCCATTTTGATTAAAGATTCAACAGTGCCCAATAATTTGCTAAATACTATAACTCAACAATGTTTAATAAGTTAAATTAATAATAGAAAAAATCTTATTCCCCCTTTTTATGAGAATAGTGAAAATAGATGAAGATGATATATTCTAAATGAAATAGAGAAAATGAATATAAAAAATCCCGAGCCAAATGTAGCTTCGAGGTTTGAAATTGCAACTGCAAATCAGTTGAAGTGAAGAGTACGACAGCTAACTAATAACCATGAAAAAAGTACACCCAGGGTAAGAAGGAATCCAATGCAGTTAGGGCTTAGGGCCAACCTTAGCTCCATCTTCTTCGATCCTCCTCTTCGTCCACCGGAGTATACCACGCTGGCCGTCGCTTTGAGTTGCTCAACCTATAGTTTAGGAGAAGTTCTTCATTACAAAGTGCCCTTGTTGCCACCAGAACAAGAGTCTTCAGAACAGGGGAATCTGATCCACCATTTCCTGAACCCCCTAATTTGAACCAAAAGCTGCCAAATCTTTTCATCTTTACTTCTTCAGCATTTCCAAACAATATATTTGGAATATAGACTCTCATGTCCTTCTCAGTCAATGGGAACTCATAAGGGCAAATCATGACATTTGGGACCATACCCTTCGCTGGGTGGTTAGCAAAATGAGCAAGAGCTAATGGGTTTCTTCGCTCCAATACATTGCCGCCCCGCATTCCCACCTGTGTGCCTTCCAAAGGACTATTGAGCAGTTTCCAGAACCGCTCTGAACCTTTCTCAACACCTTCAATATCAGGCTTGAATTCTGCCATGCTTCGGCCATCCCAAACTTCACGGGTTTCGCCTCCAAAACCCCAGGTTTGGGCATTGATCACACTTCCATCATACCTTGTGATCAGATATGGGTTCTGTGCATCGACTCTTGGGTATCCAGGAATGTATCGGTAGTAAGCCGGGGAGTATATTACACCAGGGTAAAAGGCAACCACTTCACCCACATCAGCTTCACCATCTAAAAATAAACCTTGGCCGGCTTCCTGGTGTTGTATTTGAGATGGTTTGATATCAAGCTTGTAGCCAGTGAGGTCCTTTAATCTCTCAGAGAGTTCAGCTCGTTTTAATGGTCTTGTTTCAGGTACAACTGTTCTGAAAAATCCTTAATACTCAGTAGTTATAGGGAAAAACTACAACACCCAACTCACACATGCAGACAGGAAAAAAAGAAAAAAAGAAAAAAAAGCTTTTAAAGTTATCAAACCAAAGGCCGGAAGTTTTGTCAAAACTAATTCAGGCTTCTCCCGTAAACAGAAGGTTGGTTCAGAACACCCAAATCATGAAGTTATGATCATAATAATTGCATTCTAAGTTCATGTAAATTCTATATTGTTGTCAACAATTTGAAGAAAACTATATACAGAAAATAACTGATAAAAAAATACGAGCAGGATGACTTCCAAGTATTATTTGAGAAACTAGCCCAAACAAAAGAAGATCAAATGAAAGTGTCAGATGACTGAAATGTAAAGAGGGCCTCTGCACTAGAAGATGTAGAGGAGAGAGAGATGAGACACGACATGTGTATCAAAGTATTCATTTTTTTTTTAATGCCAAGTGCAACAGACAATAACATGCCCATCAAAGGAAACCCATCACATTTCACAGTTCTTGCTGCTGGACAAGAAATTTAGGAGATGATAATAATACTGATTTCAGGCTTTTTATGGTTTCCTACAGCACTGAAATTATCCAAGTTCAACAGGTAAATATATGCAAGTAAATCGAATATATCTGTTCGTAACCAAATCTGGGTGCAGGTAAATTTGATTCCAGTACACATAATAAGATATGTCGTATTCCTCACTTGGCCCGTTGCAATGAGTTTTGTTACAATCAAACATAATGGACATCCATGTAAGCATAATTGGTACCCTGGTTGAAGCCCTCACGTCCAACCTCATTTGTGCCCAGGGTTGATTTGAGACGTTGAGCATATAATAAAAAAACACACCAACTAACTCTTGCCACATAAGAAGATTAAACCGGAGGGCTTCAGTCCAGGTTGGAGGCCACCCTTGTACTCCTAGAGGTCGTTCCTTTTTTTTTTGTGTGTGGTATGTTACAAATAATTTGTCTTTTATCATCTACCAAAGATTGGTGTATATGTCAGCCAGCAATGCTCATTCAAATATCAAATAATTTGTCTTTTATTGAACAAATGCTAATAAGAATAGAAGTACATACGAATCACATCACAAGTACAACATGATTTCACCTTACTAAATTTGTTCAGGGAAACTAATAAAAGAAGTTAAGGTAACTGATCAAACAAAAGATCACTCCATGCTATCAAGATAATCCCATTACAACCGTAGAAAGGTTAAGTCAGAATAAGAGTCAAAGATCTGGAACATCTGAAGGTACAGTAAAGCAACCATAAGCTGATAATTGGAAAAGGTTTTTTGGATTGCAAACAGAATCTTACCAGGATGGTTAGTAGGTAGGTCGTTCCTGCCAACAGCAAAACTAAGGCCACTACGACGAGAAGCAGTGTTTGATTGTGGAGGCAATTTGAGTGCCTCATCTGTATTCTCAATATCAGGAAGAAGAATTTCATCCATAGACATGCAAAAACCTTTAATTTGAGAATGGATGTTTTCTTGGACTTGCTTTTGTTGATCAGCAACAGAGGCTTTATCAGCCATATTAATAATCTCCTCTGCATCTGCCTCTTCAGCATTCCTTCCCAAACGATTGTAGCTGGATGTTTAAGTCTTTCATGAGAAAAAATTTGATATTCAGAAGGACAACCAATGAAGTACGTATACTGAGTACCACAGTAGCATCAAATTCACATAAAACCACATGGTAAAATAGAGAGAGAGGAAAAAAAAAAAGAAACAGATAACATCCATACAAAATATGATGGGGAAGATGAGGTGGTGAAAGCTTGAATGATGATAAGGTCACAGGCACATACGGTTTTATTATGGCATTCTTCCAAACTTGTTGGGATGTTCTTAAAGCTAACAGCACGAGTGTTTTCAATGAGTTTCACACTAGAGGTTTGTTCAAAAAAAGTTTCAATTCCACCTTCATCGCTCTTTGTAAATAGTAGCAGAGAACAAAATTTTCAAGCCTTGGGATGCTTTCATCAAAAGTAGGCAAATTCTACATTTTGTTCTCATTGCCAATGAGTGCCTTAATAGCAAGATTAGATTCGATGCTCCAAGTGTGCTTTGCAAGCTGAATATGGAAAAGGCATATGATCATGTAAATTGGGAAATTTGGTTCTATATGCTAAGGAGATGCGGTTTTGGGAAGAAAAGGTGTAATTGGATAGAGCATTGTATCTCTTTGGTGCACTTTTCTCTTTTGGTGAATCGCACTTTGACGGGCTTTTTTAGTACCTCCCGTG
This sequence comes from Carpinus fangiana, assembly GCA_006937295.1. Taxonomy (NCBI): domain Eukaryota; kingdom Viridiplantae; phylum Streptophyta; class Magnoliopsida; order Fagales; family Betulaceae; genus Carpinus; species Carpinus fangiana. The sequence continues at coordinate 20,848,884 of CM017323.1, read as the reverse complement.
GTTTGAGAAATAGAGACCCTTTGTCTCCCTTACTGTTCATTATTGTTATGAAGGTGTTAAGTAGAATAATTTCTACTATGTTGAACGGGGTCTCTTATCAGGTCTTTCGGTGGGTTGAGTTGACAAAGAGATCTGATTCATAATTTTATACCAATTGATTTATAATTTCATAGAAAATATATATGCAGCAGATTCTAACTAGTTGTGATTTGAGTTGACAAAGAGATCTGATTCATAATTTTATACTATTGATTTATAATTTCATATTGGTTCATACTTCAAAAGGCAAGCACGATTATCAACAATATTGGGGAAAGAATCCATCCAAGAGGTCTATCAGCCAATCAGATGGTATGCTCTACTAGTTTGGCGCCTATCTTTGTACAAGAACAAACAGAAGTGTGACTCAGACTAGCCAAATACAGTTCGTGTTTAGAGGCAAAAATTGTTAATTCAGATAACAAAGTGCCCAACAAGTTCATAACTTTATACTGACCTGGTATAAAGAAACAACCGATTTACGTCTGCTTCAAACTGAAGTTGTCTTGGATCCTTGGCAAACATGGGATTTTTTGCAAGAGTTTTCACAGCCTGGGAATATCATTACAAACAACAAAGGATATTGTATAAAACGACCGAAAATAACACCACATTTCTTTATTTATATTATTGGTCAATTAGCTTGTTGGGGAATATATCAATCATTGAATTACACCACGAACTCCAACTGTAAAATGTCCCTTACTGGATCATCTGACCTCAAAGATATGCTCTTTAGGGTCATTGATTGGATCAATAATTGACAAAGAAATCCTTTTGATGAAATTTATTCATGAGCAAATTTAATTCAACGTGCATGCAAGTATTCTTAAACACAAATTGGAGAAATCAGTTTCAAATTCCTCATCAAGCAAAAATAAAAATTTAACTAGAGAATTAAAAGAACAAAAATATAAGAAACACAAAAAAAAAGGAGAAGGGAAACTAGCAATGAATGAAAGAAAAAAGAAAGAAATTAATCAAACTGGCAACACACAATGATTTAAAGCCTAAGGTAATGAAATGTAAATCTTTCTTCCCTTTTGTTGAAATCATATACATTCCTAACCTCCTACTCCATCCCAAAGCAAAGTGTCCTACAAGTTCCATATACCTTCTGATACTATGCGCATGTTAGCAAATAAGCCACTTTTACTCATACCCATTTACAATTTACAACTTGTATTTGAGGTATCCACCATCTCCTTTGCTACCAAAATTGTCATGTACAATGGTACTTTTTAATATGTCCACAATTTGAAAATATTATTTATGCTAGATAGTTTCAAAAGGTTGATGCAGGATCTCAAGATCCTCATCACATTTTTGCTGTCCCCCTGATATGATCCAACAATTGGATCCTAAAATTCCCCAAACTGATTCTTGAATCCTGGTCCGATCCTACATGACCGTGAATTTTCAGACAACCTGGATGGTTCATTACATATGAGATCATAGGATAATACAATCCCTGATCCATATCAAGATCTAAAGGCTGCCCTCTCTCGGCTGGATGATATGTATACATACAAGAATGACCCATATCAAGATCTTATAAACCATGCCAGGCATGTCAGGCAATTCATTTCAATCCTATTTGACATATCCGCCCTATCAATAACTCCACTTGTTGGGTGATAAGGTAAGTGTTTATATTAACTCAAAACAATTAAAGACATACAACAAAGCTCAAGACAAGTATTAGAAGTTTAATCCTAATCCTAATGCACAGAAGATAAATTACCGTAAAGCTCTACAAACTAAAAGCACTGACCCTCACAACCCGAGAGACAATGAAAGCTTAAAGGCTACCAAAATGAAAGCCTTTATGTAAGGCTCTGGTCCCATACTAGGAAGAGGAGTTGCTTATATAGAATGGGTAGTTTATACAAAGATATTTGTGGGTGATAAGTCTCACATTGGTAAGTAAAACTAGACGTTATAAGTGATTCTAAGGAAGCTTCAAATTGACTATTTTTTTGGGATACTAAAAATAACGCATATGTAATTAGCGGTTTTCCAGGGGTCACTACAAATGGTATATCATAGAGAATGGGTGGTTTATAAATGATGTTTATGGGTGCTAATTCGAATTATTTTAAGGAAGCTTCAAATTGATTAATCACATTACTACTAGGTGGCTCTACACCATTTGAGGACTACCCAGAATTTTAAAAAGAAAAAAAAAAATTCTAAGAATATAAAGCTTAATCCTTTTTCGGTTGATGAGAGAAAAGAAGAAACAAATGCAAAATTAAAGAAAAAAATTAGTCTTATGTCTATTGTTATTGTGTGTTTGCGTAAAGATCAGAAATCCAGCTCAATTAGTTCAATAAAAGTCAAGTATTAAGCCCACTTCGTGGTTTCATGAGGTCCCAAAATCCACTATTGAAAATTTGTAGTATATTCTATTCTTCAATTCCTTGCATTTTCTGGGCAACCCCAAAGATTGTAATTTTGGAAGGAAACCCCTTGAGAAAGAGAGAATAATCGTCACAGTGAAAGAAAAACCCCCTGTTCTAGAGAGAGAGAGAGAGAGAGATACCTCTTGGAATTTGTGGAATAGAAAAGCCATTGTGAACTGAGCTCCGAAAGCGCTCGTCTGTGACGGCTTGGAGAGTAGCTCTAACTCAGTTTTGCGAAAAGAGAAATGGACTGCCAAGGAGCATGCCGACCCTGCCTGCAGTCTGCAGATCCACGTGCTCAACCTCGATACCAAATTTTGAAGAGAAAATAGAAGGGTTAAATGCCTTTCCAATAACTTTAAGCGAAAATGTAATATCACTTTTATTTAAAAATATGTCATAAATAGTATTTATAGTAAATAAATAAATTTATTGACTATCTCCATCCAAATTTTGTTAATTTTTTTTTTTTTTATAAAGTTCTACATCACACTTACCCGTGAATAAATACCCATAATTTCAAAGAAACACGTGATGTGATATTTGAGTTTTTGAGTGCCATGTCACATTAAAAAAAAAAACCAAATATATATATATATATATATAGGGAGTTAGGGACCCAATTTTAGGCCAACTTTTAACTTATTTTTTAATTTAAAAAAATAAAAAAAAATGTGTGAAACAATAATATATTTTTTTTGTTCTTTCTTTTATTTGGTATTTTTTTAAAAAAATAAAAAAAAAATGTAACAATGTGAATTCTAACATATTTGGTATCATATTGATAGATTATTATGCGTCAAATTTAATCCCTATGAGAAGTTTATACTTTATATAGGGGTTCCACATGCCTTTAATTTTAATTATATTCAATATTTGTTTAATAAAGTTATTGTTGCACTTTTAATTAACTTTTGAATTAATTCATTATTAAATAAAAAAATTAATAATTAATTTAAAATATCACTTCAATATTATTAAATAATTATAAAATAAAAATATAATATCTAACATTAATAATTTATTTATATTTATCTAGCTATTATTCGCTTAATATAATATCTAACATTAATAACATTAATAATTTAAGTAGTTTTAACTTTTACATATGGTCTTCTGTAACTCCAAAAAATTTAGAACTCATAAAAATACTACTTTTTGTATTGTGGCCACTTAAAGGCTTAAATGTTTAATTTTTCACCCTCCATAAAACAAATTAGGATTCTCTCCGGTTTAAATGAACTAAATAATATCCAGTTAGTTATAGTGAATGAGTATTTTAGTCCACTCAAAAAGTAAAAAGACAAAAATACACATCCACTATAACTAACTGGATATTATCCCGTTCATTTAAACAGGAAAAGATCATGAAGGCCATATAACATGTCTACTCTTATGTCAAATATTTTTAATTTTAAACTTGGGATTCATCTTGAACACGCTTTCGGTTTGAAAGCAAGATGTCAATAACTTGATACATCAATAACTTGATTTTTAAAAAACGTAGGAGAAACTTCAATTTGCTCCCTTAAACTTTCAACCAATTTTAAAAATCCCCCCCTAACTTTTAAAACTCTCACTTAGATGAACTTTGATTTGCTCTCACTTTGGACCCTTATGTTAGTTTTCACCGTTAAACTCAAACGGTTTGTATTTTTATGCTCATTATACCCTCACACAGTCCACTTGAAATTTCGAAAATGCCCAAAACTACAGCACCCACACCCACACCCAGCCAAAAACGACATTGTTTTGGGCATCTATTTTTTTAAAAAAGCAAAATATTAAAAAAAAAAAAAAAAGAAGAAGAAAGAAGAAAGAAGAAAAATCGAGGTGGCTCCAATCACCCCTTGGCCAAAATGGGGTGGCCGGATCACCCCATTTTTGGCCAAGGGAGCCACCCCCACAGGCGGTTTGGGGGTGGTCGAACCACCCCCAAAAGGCCAAAAAAAAAAAAAAAAAGAATGGTTTTTGGGCTTCTGGGGGTGGCCAAACCCATACCGGCCGTAGAGGGTGGTCGAAGCCACCCCCAAAAGCCCAAAAACCTATTTTTTTTTTTTTTTTTTTTTTTGGGTGGCTAGCCAATTGGCCAAGGAGTGGTTGGAGCCACCCTGATTTTTCTTCTTCCTTTTTTTAAAAAAATAATAATAATAATAATTTCAATGCCCAAAACGGTGTTGTTTTGGGTTAGGTGGGTACTGAAGTTTGGGGCCTAAAACGGTATAGTTTTAATGTAAAGGTATAATGGGCATAAAAAGTCGAACTGTTTGACTTTAACGTTGAAAACTAACAGATGAGTTTTAAGTAAGAGCAAATCAAAGTTCAAGAGAGCCTAAGTGAAAGTTTTAAAAGTTCAAGGGGGGTTGTATAATGTATATAATCGGCTGGAAGTTTGGAGAGGCAAACTGAAGTTTTCCCAAAAACGTAAGTACACTATGATTAATATGAAATTAAATTTAACACTTCTATATTTTTATTTTACAAAAACATATGCATACACATAAAAGAGGCTGAATACATCGATGTGTTTATTTATTTACACAAATTCGGACCTACCCTTAGAGGTTGGACTATATTACCTATGAGCTAGGGTTTGGAGCAAGCCATGATGTTCCCACATTTGCTCCAAACCATATCAGACACGTCTTCCTAGCTAGCTAGCCAATAGGAAGCTGCCATATGATGCATTTTGGTCATTGATCGATAGTTTCTTCCTACGTAAGATGAGATGAAAAAAAAAAAAAAAATTAAGAATATTGACCCTAGAGAATGCATGTGAACAATTACTCTTTTCGAGAAATGAAAGGTTGTCGAAGAATATATCTAACATTAATGCTTCTTATTGTCTTCGAATCACTTGCAATTTAATTAGACCAGTCTTCAATGAGATCAGATGAGAGTACAGAGAGTTGGCCGGGGACCCAAGCTAGCTATGGATTTTTCTTCATATTCTCTGCATTTTTCTCTTCACTACAAAAAAGGCGCCATTTACTAACGCTCATTTACTAACGTGTTAGATATTTAAAAACGTTAGTAAATGGGCCGTACATACTATTTCTAACG
>CM017323.1:20816235-20843277 GCA_006937295.1 Carpinus fangiana | reverse complement strand
ATTTAATGGCTTTATCTTGACCATATGATGCTTCGTAGGTAGATCCAGTGGTTGGATTTACTAAACCGTTAGTAAAGTTAAATGTAAGATCAAATTAACTTTGACCTAACAGTTGTGATTAAATGATCATTACTAACTATTGCGATTTGACGGTTATAATTAAATAGTTGTTGATTGTAAATTAAATCTAACTGTTAGAATTAAGTATATGTTAAATTAACATTTTATTATTAGTGAATTAGCAATTTAATAATGTTGACAAATTATTACTATTAGAATAGCAATAATTTACCCCCCCAAAGTATCTGACATTGACCTAAAACAGGGTAAAAAAAAGTAAATATATTTTTGTATTTGGTAAACAAAATCTTAAATTAAATGGTAAACATAAATTTTCTTTGTTATTAAAATATGGGTTAAATACCTAATACCCCCTTGGGGTTTCATAACTTTATTTTTTCCTCCCTAGGGTTTGATTTTTATCACAGGAGGTCCATGTAGTTTTGATAAATGATCAAATTAGTCTATCCGTTAGTTGACTTAACGGAAGTCCAATCACTGACACGTGGACCAATTAGACAAGATGACACATGGCATAACTTGACACATCATCAGTGCTGACTGTATATTAAACTGCTACCTAATTTTATTTTATTTTTAGAAAAAAAAAACATAGTACAAATTAAAATAGAATTGAGTTTTATTTTGTTAATTATGATTTAAAACAAACAGATTACAAATTAAAATAGAGATTTGAGGTTTTATTTTGTTAATCAGGGTTTAAAACAAAAAAAATTAAAAAAAAAAACATTTAAACATAAAAATCTCAAATCTAAAAACCACGAACACACAGTACCCGGCGTCATCCCCACCCCAACCCCCGTCTTTGGCGCCCACCCACAGTTCCGGCGTTCGCCCAGACTCCGGAAAATTTGATTCCTCCCTAACCAAAACCCTTGCCTCCACAACCTAACCCAAAAATAAATAAATAAATAAGCTTTGGTGGAGAGGGTGGCGGTGGGGGTGGTATGTGATGCCCACGCACAAATGTAGAGAATGCACAGAAAGCGTGTCGGAAGAAGAAGCTGACATAAAAGACAGAGATAGGTTGAATAGATTCGGATCTGTTAGACATGGCCGACGGATGGGAAAGAAACAGTGTCAATTTCTAGGCAAGTGAGGGTGAAATGTGGGTCGGATTCTGACAGTCAAATTTCATGAATCAAATGTAGGCGATGGTCTGTTTGAACCTGTGAAGTTCATCAATTGGGTGGTTCATGAGGTATCCAAACATGCCCCAAATTTTGATTTGATTACAATGACTTATGCATGATTGATTGAATCATGATGAAGTGAACTTTCTGTCGGAGAAGATATGGGCGTTGGGTATGTCGCCGGAGAGTGGGGTTCATCGTCGGAGAAGGTTTTGTAGTTGCTGATAGGGGTGTTGTGTCTGTCACCGGAAAGTGGTGGGTTTCATTTGAGATTTGGCCATAGAAGCTTGGGGTTGGGGACGAAGCTTTGTCACCGGTTCGTGGAGATTTGGCCGGAGACGGGGGTTGGGTTGGGGAGGAATCAAATTCGCCAGAGTTTGGGCGAACGCCGGAACTGTGGGTGGACGCCGGAGGACGAGGGTTGGGGTGGGGATGACGCGGGTACTGTGTGTTCGTGGTTCTTAGATTTGAGATTTTTATGTTTAAATGTTAAATCTTTTTTTTTTTTAAACCCTGATTAACAAAATAAAACTCCAAATCTCTATTTTACTTTGTAATCTGTTTGTTTTAAATTCTTATTAACAAAATAAAATCAAGTTCTATTTTAATTTATAATCTATTTTTAAAAAAAAAATAAAAAAAAAATAATTAGGTGACAGCTTAATATGCAGTCAGCACAGATGATGTGTCAAGTTATGTCATGTATCACCTTGTCTAATTGGTCTACGTGTCAGTGACTAGATTTCCGTTAAGTCAACTAACGGTCAACTAACGGATTGACTAATTTGATCATTTATCAAAACCACATGAACCCCCTATGATAAAAATCAAACCCTAAAGAAAAAAAAAATAAAGTTATGAAACTCCAAAGAAATATTAGGTATTTAAGTAATTGTCAGTTAGTTTTAGGCATGTTTGGTGCATGATCTTTAGATATGCATGGCCCTTATATATTATTAACACATTTTTCAAAACAAAAGACTTTTTCGTAGGAAAACTCGAAATACTTCTTAAAAAATAACAATAATAATTTTATTTTTCAAAAAGCAAAAAAGAAAAAAAGAATCTGCTATGGTGGTGCTGCCACATGCCACCATGCGGCGATGCCGCGGTGGCTGTCAGACAAATTTAGTGGCCACATCTCTAGTGGTTGTGGTAGCTGCATGAGTCATTTTTTTTTTTTTTTACACTTCTCAAAACTTAAAACCCACAACACCTATCAAAATTTTATCGAAATGGCAACAAGTCAAAGAGGCTGAGATGACAATAAGTTTGGAGATGTCTTTAGTTCGTCATCAACAAATTTCTACTTGTTTGTAAAACAAGCATTAATGGCCAAACGTGCTACTGCGAAAGCCATTGTGATAATGGACAAATAACGGATTGAGCTTTTTTTGTATGGTCCTGTAGTAATAAAGTTGAGGAGAAACTACCTTTTGTCCCTATGAACTACAAATGCATTGACACTTTTCTTCCATGAACTGCTAACTGTGCTATTTTGCCCCCATTAACTACCATTTTGTCCCCAAAAACCCCTTTCTTCAGTTAAAGCCATTAACTCAATCGGTCAAAACAACAATGTGTTGTAGTTCATGAGGGTAAAGTGATAATGCTTTGTAATTCGTGATGGCAAAGTGACGGGTTAACCGTTTGAGTTAACGGCTTTTACTGATGAAAGGGGTTTTTAGGCACCTTCATCAGGGCAAAGTAGTACAGTTGACAGTTCATGAGGAAAAAGTACTAAGGCGTTGTAGTTCATGGGGGCAAAATGTAGTTTCCCCTAAAGTTTATAAGCATAGATCAAATTTCATAACATTAGGTGTGTTTCAAAGGTTTCTGTTAGAATATAATATATTCATAATATATTTTGACATTCACCATAATTGCTGATTTGATCTTATTTCCTTGTATATATGTTGATATTATTCTGTAATATTATACATTAATTGTGTGATTGTATTTCCTAGTTTATCTGGCCTTATTCAACTATAAATAGGCCCCTTTATATATAGTTCAAAACACACATAAGTAAAGTATTCAGTTTATTCTTATATTCTCTAATTATTTTAACATGGTATCAGAGCCAAGTTTTGGCCTTGTCTAGATAAGTAAGGCGTCAGTTTCCCCTCCTGTCCAATTTATGTGTTCACCAGCCACCACGCGCCGCCGCTCTCAGCCATTTATTTTAGAAAACAACCGTTGGAGTCCTAATCGGAGGTTGCCGATTTACCAGTCTGTGGAAAGAACGTACCACCAGGAGCCCTCACGCGTAGATGTGGGCGGTTATTAACCGTCCGCCAACCGCTAACCATTATAACCGCCAACTGCCTAACCACTATAACTGCCTAGCGGTTAGCGGTTATAGGGTTTACTAACCGTAACCGCTAACCGCTTTTTATATACTATATTTTTATAATTATAATTATAATAATATTTATACATATAACATAATCAATTGATCATTAATGATTAAATCACATTTTTGTTTTAGATAATTAAATCACAAATTGAGTATTAATATATTATCACTATAATTTATATGATTATATTACATAATCAATTAATCATAAAATCATTTGATTATATAATAACAAATTATACATACATATTTATAAGTCATAAGTTATAAGTATGCAAGTTTATATTACTACAACAATGAACAATTAAGTATCTAGATACTTAGTTCCAATGTATGTTATCAACTACATAACATAAACTACATAAGTAACATAATTATTAATTAGTTTGTAGTTACATATTAACTAGCTTTGTAAATACTTATATCATACATTCTTATTATAATATTTTGTAATTTAGTATATATTAAGTAATTATACATATATGCAATTATGCATATTGAATAATATAAATGTATAAAATCAATACTTAATCATATGATTAAATGACAATTCAAATATTTTATTCAAGTTTATCATATTATTAATATACAATGATAATGTGATTCGTATAATATTAAATTAAGTAATTAATATTTGATTTATTAAACAATATGTTACTTATATCTACAATTGAATCAAAGCATTAGTAGATATTTTATACTTATAAAACATATATCACATTGTCTTAGATTCTTAGATCTAAGATAATTTTATTATATTAATATGATTTGTGATTTGTGAGATAATATGATCATATAATTTAAGTATGAGTGTATAGCCATTAGATCATTAAGAATTTAGGACTTAGGAATTTGAACATTACCATTAGATAATAAGTTCAATTAAAAAAAGCTTATAAGTAAATATGATAATAATTTCATAAGGAGTGAGGCCATTTATAAACTTATCAATCTTAGTATCATAGTATGAGTGTATGACCATTAGATCATTAGGAATTTAGGACTTAGGAGGCTTTTTTTTTTTCTTTTTTTTTTTTACATGTCCGCACAAGAAGGGGGAGAGAAATTCGAACTAGTGAGCTCTGCTTCATCAGGCGTGGTCCTAGCCGATTGAGCTAGCTCTTGGGGACAAGACTTAGGAGTTTGAACATTATCGTTAGATAATAAGTTCAATTAAAAAAAAAAAAGATTATAAGTAAATATGATCATAATTTTTATGTTTTATTTGAACTTCTTTTATATGTTGTATTGAACTTTTATATATATATATATATATATATTTTATATGTTGTGATAGTTGTGTTGAACTTTTTTTATATGTTGTGTTTTTTATTTTTATTTTTAAAGTTAATCGGTTATGATTTAATATTTAAGGATTTTTTTTTTAAAGTACAAGTAAATATAAATTTGGAGTCAAATATTTTTTATTTTTCAATATGGGCTCTTTTTATAGCAATTGGGACAAAAAAGACACTAAAAATACAAAAAACAAATTAGTATAAAAAATGTAATAGTAGTAATAAAAGCCAAAAAAAAACTCAAAAAGCTCAATTTTAAAAAAGCAATTAGCGAGTGGTTACCTATTTCACTAATTGCTAACCAACTGTTAACCGCTAGATCTACTAGCCGCTAAGGTAGTTCGATTAGCAGTTATTGCCACTAACCGCTAACCGCATTGACATCCCTACTCACATGTGCTCACACGCCGCCACTACCTTGCTGTGAAATTGTTTATCCACCGCCCGTGCCACTTTTGTCCACCACGCACTGCCATACTCAGCTACCTGCAGAAAGGAATCACATATTCAAGATCGGAGGCTTGACATGACCACATATCTTGTCCTTTGATTCATAACATTAAGGTGTGTTTCAAAGGTTTCAGTGCCAACTAATTGACTGGACGGCAGATCTCGTCCTTTCAATAACTCCAGCAATCAAAAAGGTTCAATCACAGTTAGTACTTAGTAGTCGTGAAAAGTCCTTCTTTGTTTTTTATTAGGGGAAAATTCAGTTTAGCCCCCTGAAGTTTCAGGGGATTTTCAATTTGAATCCCAAAGTTTCAAAAGTGGCAGTTTACCTCCCTGAAGTTTCAAAAAGTGGCAAAATGAACCTTTTGTTAATTTTTCCGTCAATTTAGACGGAAATTTTTTTAAAAAAAGCCTGAGGGCATTTATGTCTTTTCATCATTTTCCGTCTAATTTGACGGAAAAGTCAACGGGGGGTTCACTTTGCCACTTTTTGAAACTTCGGGGGGGTAAACTGCCAACTTTGAAACTTTGGGGTTCAAATTGAAAATTCACTGAAACTTCAGGGGGCTAAACTGAATTTTCCCCTTTTTATTATTATTTGAGAAAACTTCATTAAAGATTATTGAATTTTTACCTATTTTCAAATACTCTTTAAACTTAAAAAACTTTTAATTTAATCTCTTGAATTTTCAATTGTTCTTAATTTGGACCACTCCTTCAAGTTTAGCCATAAAAAATACAAAAAAAAGACCAAAATATTCCAAATTTTCATTCTTTTTAAAAAAATGTTTTAGAAGTTAAAATTTTATACAAAATTCAGGGGGTATAAACGTCATGTAATGTTTAAATTCTAAAAGAATAGTATAACTTGAGCACAATTGAAACTTCATGGGACTAAATTGAGAGTTTTTAAAGTTTAGAGAGTATTTCAAAACGGGTAGAAATTCGAAGGTCTTCAGTGAAGTTTTCCTTTATTATTATTTTATTTTGATGGGAAGCATAAAAGTTCCTTGAAGTAGCTCAAAGCATGTCCTCCCTATGCACGAGCTTTTGAAATTCATCTCTCACGATTTTATTAAATTGACATATATCTTTAAATTACATAATTTTTACATGTATTTTTAATAAAATTAAAAGAGTATGTACATAAAAATTACATGCTCTAATTCCTGAAAAATAAAAATATTCTTCCAATTCAATTCGAAGAAAACTTTGTCCGATCAAATAAAGAATGGCTCCGTTCTATATATAGGAGCATCTCAGCATAGATATTTCGAGGTATAAATTTAAATTTTGGGTGTTGAAGTACTTCAACCTATAATAAACATAACATATAGAAGCATTTTTCTTTTTTAACTTGTAGGGGATTTTCAAACATTTTAGGAGGGCAGGCCATGGCTAGCTAGCTTATGACTTTCACAAACAACCCTTACTAACTGACGTGGCAAAGGAAAAAGACAGAAAAAAATTTGGACCGGCTGCCCATGACTGCCCATGAGAGACCACACGGGTCTAGGCCAGACCCACGCCTGGGTCTAGCCTGACCCAGCGTGGGGTCGTGGCTGTGACTCTTCAAAGCCGCCAAAGTCGGCTGTGATTCTCTCTCTTCTCTTACTCTGCTGTGACTCTTCAAAGCCGTCAAGGTCTTCTCCTCTGACACCCCTTTCTTCCCTACTCTCGCTGGAGCTTTCACGAGCTCTCCCTTCTCACTATCCAAAACCAGAGAGTGAGATGGCGCTGACCCGCCTATCACAACCCCATTATATATAGCTTCAAAAGATAGTGGGGGAGAACCAAAAAGATAGCTTCAAGCTTTGTGGGCAAGCTTTGTCGCTCCGTGCGGTCGTGGTCGTGGTTGTTGTCGTCGTCGTCGTTCTTTTTGTGGGTTTGTTCATACCTTCCATTAAGCTAAAGGACAAAGGTGGGTGGTTTGTGGAGAGGAGAAATCAGTAGGAAAACATTTTTACTTTTTTTTTTCTTTCTTTATGGTGTTGAAGTAGCAGTGGAGCATTTCTAGGTAAGAAAATGGCAAGGTTTTTGGGAAGGGCGAGAATTTGTGGCTGTTGAATTTATCTGGGATTTGGATGCATGTGACGAAGAAAGAAGAGATGGGGTTGACGCAGAGTTTGGAGAAAACCAGAAGGAAAAGGGATGATGATCAGCAAACTACGATTTACGAAAGGGATGATGATCAGCAACTCACAGCTCTGGTGACCCACGCGAGTCTGGCCACGACCCCACGCTGGGTACCCGCGTGGTCTCTTAAACAAAAGGCATGACTCTTTATTTGTCTTCCAAACGCTTACTATTTAAACCCCACATGGGGCTGCTTGTGGTTGTGCGCGTTTGAGAGAGAGAGAGAGACTGAGAGAGAGGAAACGATAAGGAGAGAGAGGTGGTACAGTCCTCATGGCTTTCTCAACGCTCTGCCTGAATTTTTTTGTGTGGCTTTTGGTTACTTTGAGCTTAGCTAGGTGTGAGCGTGGGATTGAGACTTCTGCGCAACAAGAAGCGGACAGAGTGGATAAACTTCCCGGCCAGCCTCCGGTGAACTTCAGGCAATATGCAGGATATGTTACCGTCAATGAGAGCCATGGAAGAGCTCTCTTCTACTGGTTCTTCGAAGCAACGCAAACCTCACAAAGTAAACCTCTTCTACTTTGGCTCAATGGAGGTATTCCTTTTTTACCCTACTTCTTTTACTTCACATGTTAACATGGTCCATGGATAAGCACAGATGTTATCCGAAGAATATAAACCACACAGAGATATATAAAGTTGCTTAATTTACTAGCTTCACGGAACATGGATAGATATAAATGACGGTAACATGTGCCTTTATCATTTTTCATGAAACATATAGAAAAATGAGAGTTATACGTAATTTTCATATCTAGATTAAGGGATTGTTTGGGTTTACATTTAAAGAGTTTAAAAGTGTATTTAACATTCAAAAAGTTCGTTTTAAAAAAATACATATTTAATATATAAAAAAAAAAATCTTGAAATCGCTTTTAAAAATTCAAAAAGCTTAAAAATGACCAAAACCAAAATACATTTTTTTATCTAAAATTTATATTTTTCAAACTCAATTTCAAACGGACTCTAAAGCCAGCAAGCCTTGCAATGATGCTACTCTTGAATATTAAGTTCCAAAACCTATCATGCAGGGAAGGAACTGGGGTGCCGGGGTAGGCCATCACCTCCCTAGCCCCAAACACATGGTAAAAAAAATATTAGAATTTTTCTTTTCATTTCTTTTTTCTATTGGCCCCTACCCATTAACATTTTTTGCCCATGGCCCCTACCCATACCAAAGTCGGGCTCTATCCCTGCTATCGTGGGCTGCCATCGTCTCTAACTTATTGGTCTATCAAGACCCAATTATATGGAAAAAAAAAAATAGTTTATAGCATTAAATTTCTTATTAGTTTAGAAAAAAAAAATCTTATTAAAAATTTTGGCTTCTTAGAACTCATTAAGTATGTTACTATACGATTGTTATATAATTGAAATGCCGTATCAGTAAAAATTAACTTTTAATTTTTTTTTACAAGTGTTGATTTAATGACTAAGTTTTACTGTCACATTAATTATAAAATTATATGTCAGTTTTATAGTATTCTGCTAAATAACTTTATTCATCCATAAATTATTTTTCACTCATTTCATAACGGGTTTTAACTATTAGGTAGCCATGTCAATCACTTTAAAAAACAAAATAAAAATTATGATTAGTGTAAACTAAGTAATCACTAATTAAAATAAGTGAAGTCAACTAGTGTAAAAGAAGTGTCAACTAATTAGAATAAGTGACGTCGACCACTGTAAAATAAGTGAAGTCAACTAGTATAAAATAGTCGTGAAAGTAGCCATATATTTTTTAAAAAATAATTAAAAGATATATTAGAAAATTAGGTAAATATCAAGGTGTTAATTAAAAATGGATCGAAAATCCTCACACGTACGATAACTCCGGGCCCCGGGCATGTACTAATGGTGGTTGGGTTTGGGGTTGTTAGTTGACGAAAATTAAATATAGTACTTTATGTGTAATTGATAAATGATTTTCTATTTTATAAAAACTTGGTTTTATTTTTATTTAAAGGTCAGTGGTTTAGACCATACCCTTTTCCCTCTCTTGAAGAAATCTTCAAGATGGCTGTCTAACGGGCACGTAACTTTTAAACGGTACAAAATTGGGTTTTAAATTCCTTTTTAATAGGTGATGTCTAACACGTTGAATATTTTAATTTAAATAGGGGGTATTTGATGGAATCAAGATTCGATCCCATAACTTTTAGCTTTGATGTCATGTTAAACTACTAGTTATCCAAAAACTTAAGCTCATAGGAAGAAATAAATTTAATCACTTAATCATTATTTTAATAGATATAAGGTTTTTTTTTTTTCAACTTTTCCATATAGATAGATGAACCCTTTAATCCTACAAAGATCATTCATATATTATAAGGTGTAGATGGTCAAGACTGATCATCCCAATTCCCGGACAAGGAACTTTGATTATAGATTTAAACCTAATGAAAGCCTAAATCATCACAAGAAACCTGATTATATACCTTTCAATCAATGGATTCAATCGTTTATAGCGTTTAGCTTTCATATATTATCATAGAGTCTTTGAGTGTTTAGATTACGGTTAAGATGCTCTTTAATTAATTCCCATTATATAATTTGGAATTTTAAGCAAAATTTATCAATCTACCTGATGATGATTGCACATCATGTTATGTATGTCAAATCACCAATGATCATAGAAGTTTAAACTAATAGGAGCATGGGACTGGATAACACATGGATTAAATATTTTAATTGAAATGATGGAGTAAATTATAGGGTAAATGTTTGATATTATGTTAAATTATCAATTATCTCAAAGCTTAAGTCGGTAGAAAATGACAAATCTATTTCTTTTCTCTTTTTTTTTTTTTTAAAAAAAAAAAAAACCTTAACCGTAGTTTGTTTAACTACGTATAGTCATGTAGTTTATTTAATTAACTTTTGTTGTTCCATAGCATTACTCATCATATTTCTAAGTATATGTGTTTGAAGTTTTGCATACATAAGCATGCATGCATGTGTAAAATACTATAAATGCATGTACTCTCATTAATATGGAACATTTCAGGCCCCGGATGTTCATCCGTTGGGTATGGAGAAGCAGAGGAGCTAGGGCCTTTCTTCCCTCAAAATAGCAGCCAACCAAAACTAAAGCTCAACCCATATTCATGGAACAAAGGTTATATATACAAGTTCTCTGATCAAGTAACCTATAATATTTATTATTTTAATTTCCTTTTTTTTTTTTTTCTTTTTTTTAGCGGCCAATTTATTGTTCATCGAATCTCCGATTGGAGTCGGGTTTTCCTACACCAACACTAGCAGTGATATCAAAGAACTTGGCGACAAAGTTACAGGTAATTCCGGCCACTATCCTTAAAAAACAGTACATTATTAATTATTGTAAAAATTCTTCCAATAATATTTCTCATGACTCGTGGTTAATTAATTTGAATGATTAGCCGAGGACTCATACCAATTCCTAGTCAACTGGTTCCAAAGATTCCCACAATTCCAGTCCCATGAGTTTTACATTGCTGGAGAAAGCTATGCAGGTACGTAGCGTATATATACATAAACATGTACATCCTTTTGCCTAGCTAGCTTTTAATTAATAGTAATAATAAAAAATAATAATGTTAATTGATATTTAATCCATTTGCCACGTGTCAGGACATTATGTTCCACAACTGTCGGAGCTCATTTTTGAGAAAAATAAGAGAGCGTCCAAGGAAAACTACATAAACTTCAAAGGATTCATGGTGAGTATACTTCCAATAAAAATGATGGACATTAATTGTCAATAGGGCCGGGCTCATGATCAGTGGTAATGATCAATATTCTATAGTGCAGATAGGGAATGCGGCCATAGATAACGTTGCAGATCAAACTGGAATGATCGATTATGCATGGGATCATGCGGTGATATCAGATCGGTTGTACGATGAGATCAAGAGCAAATGCAACTTCAGCGATGAACACCCTTCTAGTGGCTGCAATTTGGCCCTCAATGACTACTTCCAAGTGTACGGTATTATTGACATGTATAGCTTGTACACTCCCACGTGCGTTAATCAAAGTAATAGCACCAGTGCAAGGCAGCGCCCTTTTATCCAAGGCACCGTCACTCCGCATTACTTGTCCAAATTTGTAAGAAAATTCTTGATCCGTTTCGCGAAAAAAAAAGAAAAAGAAAAAAAGGTGTAGGTTGTTAATTCATAGATCAATAATAACTTCTTCTTCTTCTTCTTTTATTTTTTATTTTTATTGTTTGTGTTGCATTATATATAGGATGGGTGGAACATGAAACTGGCAGGTTATGACCCTTGTGTATCAGAATACACTGCAAAGTATTTGAATAGGCCGGATGTTCAAGAAGCATTGCATGCCAATGTCACCAAAATCTCCTACCCTTGGACTCATTGCAGGTACGTAATAAAGACGGAACCAAACCGTTCTCCTGATTCCGTCTCAGATTATGCACAAATTTGACCTAATGAAAAAAAAATGAATAACTCTCATGTCAATAATCATGTGATGGTATTCGAGGTATATGAATTTGTATTTAATTTACAGTGAGATCGTCAATGGCACAATTTGGAATGACTCACCAGCATCAATACTTCCTACAATAAAAAAACTTGTGGATGGGGGTCTCCGCATTTGGATTTATAGGTAATGGTAATGTTATTTATAATTCTATAATTATTTAGTCTTAATCAGTATTTAGTCTAAAATGCATGTCTATTCCTTACAGTGGAGATACTGATGGTAGAGTACCAGTAACTTCAACTAGATACGCATTGAGAAAGCTTGGATTACCTATTATTGAAGACTGGACTCCCTGGTACACCAGTCAACAGGTATTTCTTCTTGCTTCTTTTTTCTTTTATTACTTATCTCAATTATGTTTCTCATGTGTGAAAATTTGAAAAAAAAAAAAAAAAAACTAATTGTTTTATGTTGATTTGTTTAGGTTGGTGGTTGGAGAGTCGCGTATGATGGGCTTACGTATGTAACCATAAGAGGAGCGGGTCATGAAGTTCCAACTTTTGCACCCAAACAGTCTCTCCAGCTGATTACACACTACTTGGCCAATCAGAAACTGCCATCTGCACCATTTTAGTTATTGCTAGTTCACCTGCTTTGAATTTCATCCTCAATTTGATTTTATTTTTGGGACCAAACATATATACCTTATCATTGTATTGCAATCATGCTGAATTGGGTGCCAAATGGTTTTTACTTTCACACAATTGTTTTCCTGGAAACCTAAATGCTTGAATAGATATGCCAAATGCTAATATATCATTGTGTTTATGTTGAAAGCTAAGTAACAAAACAATTTTTTTTTTTTTTTGACATGTCCACACAAGAGGGAGAAGGGGGGATTCAAACTAGTGACCTCCGCTTTATTAGGCGTGGTCCCAGCCGATTGAGCTACCCCTTGGGGACAAGTAACAAAACAAATTTAAGAGATAAGATTGATCAAATTAAGCCGAAATTTAGAACCATGCCCAATATCATGAAAATATCAAAACAACTCATTCATCAAAAAAGGGGAGAATGATTCTCAAATGAAATAGATGAGATTTGTCCCCAATAGGTAGTTCAATCGGCTGGGATCACGCCTAATAAAGTGGAGGTCACTAGTTCGAATCTCCCTCCCCCCTCTTGTGTGGACATATCAAAAAAAAAAATAGAGGAGATTTATTTAGTTGTTTTAAGAGAGTATTTTTGTCCAAAAAAGTAAAATAACAAAATTACCCCCCTAAAAACAACTAAGTTGTTCCTCTCGAGAGGATCAAGTCCCAAAAAAGGGTACAAAAAAAAAAAAAGAAAAAAGTTTTTGGTAAACAAAATCTTAAATTAAATGGTAAACATACATTTTATTTGTTATTAAAATATTAAGTAAATTAAGTAATTGATGGATACATTTTATTTGTTATTAAACAGATCTGAACCCTTCAATTATTTTAACTAAATCATCATCATTCAATTTTTTAACAGCATACATGTTGTTATTTCAATAACAGCATGTAAGCCAGATCCGAGATTTTAAAACATTTTAGGAGGGCAGAGCATGGCTAGCTTATGATTTTTTTATTTTATTTTTTTTAAAGTCCAAACGTGGCCTTTACTTTGACTGGAAATAACAATAGAATATAAAATTAATTAATTAATTAAAATAAAAATAATAATTAACAAAAGAGTGCACCTTTTGTATTAAACAAAAGGCATGACTCTTTATTTGTCTTCCAAGGATCTGGCTTAAATCATCACCATTCAATTTTTTAACAACATACATGTTGTTATTCAATAACAGCATGTAAGCCAGATCTCATCCATTACTGGCTTACATGCTGTTATTTAACAGCATGTAAGCCAGTAATGGATGAGAGAGAAAATTGATATTTATTATGACAGATCTGAACCCTTCAACTATTTTAACTAAATCTTTACCATTCAATTTTTTAACAGCATACATGCTGTTATTTCAATAGCAGCATGTAATTAAGCCAAATCTGTCTTCCAAACGCTTACTATTTAAACCCCACATGGTGCTGCTTGTAGTTGTGCGTGTTTGAGAGAGAGAGAGAGAGTGAGAGAGAGGTGGTACGGTCCTCATGGCTTTCTCAACGCTCTGCCTGAATTTTTTTGTGTGGCTTTTGGTTACTTTGAGCTTTGCTAGGTGTGAGCGTGGGATTGAGACTACTTCTGCACAACAAGAAGCGGACAGAGTGGATAAACTTCCCGGCCAGCCTCCGGTGAACTTCAGGCAATATGCAGGATATGTTACCGTCAATGAGAGCCATGGAAGAGCTCTCTTCTACTGGTTCTTCGAAGCAACGCAAACCCCACAAAGTAAACCTCTTCTACTTTGGCTCAATGGAGGTATTCCTTTTTTACTCTACTTCTTTTATTTCACATGTTAACATGGATAAGCATAGATGTTATCCGAAGAATATAAACCACACAGAGATATATAAAATTGCTTAATTTACTTCACAGAACATGGGTAGATATAAATGAATCGAAACATTGAGAAAATGAGAGCTATGTACTAATTTCCATATCTAGATTAAGGGACTGTTTGAGTGTGTGTTTGAGGGGTTTAAAAGTATGTTTAATACTCAAAACATCTGTTTAAAAAATACATATTTGGTGAAAAAAATTGAAAGCGATTTTAAGGGTCCAAAAAGTCTAAAAATTGTCAAAAACACATTTTTTGCAAAAGCTTAAAAATAAAGTTTTTGTCAAAAAACTTTTTTTAACTTAAAAATTCTATTTCTACAACTCAATTTCAAACGGGCTCTAAAGCTAGTAAGCCTTGCAATGATGCTACTCTTGAATATTAAGTTCTAAAACACTATCATGTAGGGATAGAACTAGGGTGGCCGGTGTAGACCATCCCCACTCTCCACACAAGGGAAAAAAAAATTGGATTTTTTTTTTTTCTCTTCTTCCTATTAGCCCCTACCCACTAACATTTTTAGCCCTTAGACCCTACCCATACCAAAGTCTGGCTCCATCCCTACTATCATGGGCTGCCACCATCTTTGACTTACTGGTCTCTCAAGACCCAATTACATGAAAAAATAGTTTATAGCATTCGAATTCTTGCTAAAAATTTTGGATTCTTACAACTCATTAAGTATGTTGCTATACGATTGTTATATAATGAAATGATGTATTAGTAAAAATTAACTTTTAATTTTATTTTTTTACAAGTGTTGATTCAATGACTAAGTTAAAGTTATATGTCAGTTGTATAGTAATCTGCTAAATAACATTATTCATCCATAAATTATTTTTCATACTCATTTCATAACAGGCTCTAGGTAGCCATGTCAACCACTTTAAAAAAACAAAATAAAAATTATGATTAGTGTAAAATAAGTGATCATTATATAGTTATATGGCAATTGTATAGTAATATGCTAAATAACAATATTCACCCATAAATTATTTTTCACTCATTTCGTTATGGATTTTAACTTTTAGGTAGCCATGTCAACCAATTGAAAAGAACAAAATAAAAATTATAAATAGTGTAAACCAAGTGACCACTAATTAAAATAAGTGAAGTCTGTTAGTGTAAAAAAGGTGTCAACTAATTAAAATAAGTGACATCAGCTAGTATAAAATAGGCGTGAAAGTAGCATTATATATTAAAAAATAATTAAAAGATATATTAGAAAATTATGTAAATATCAAGGTGTTAATTAAAAACAAATCGAAAATCCTCACACGTACGACTTACTCCCGCCCCCGGGCATGTACTGGTTATGGTAGTTGGGTTTTGGGTTGACAGGTGACGAAAATATTAAATGTAGTACTTTTATCACACGTGTAATTGATAAATGATTTTCTATTTTAAAAAAACTTGGTTTTATTTTTATTTAAAGGTTAAATATTTTTTCAGTACCTGTGCTTTGAGCCATAATCAAATAACTACCTTAGTTTTCAAAAATATCTCAAATGGTACCTGTAGTTAGTAAATAAATCCCCTTAGTACTTCTGTCAGGATTTTGTTAATTTTTTTAACGGAGCGCCATGTCACCCTTACACATGGCGTGGTACCTGTGGTTTCAAGGTGCCACGTGATGTGGTAACTGAATTTTTGGGTGCCACGTCAAATTAAATAATATTAAAGTTATGTAAAAAAAAAAATTAAAAAAACCTGCATACTTCCAAAAAAAAAATCCATCGTTCTCTCAATTCTCCTCTCCCCCAACCCCTTAGGTTTTTGCAGACCCAAATACCATCTTTGCCATCAACCCCTCAACGCCGTCGCCGTCCACTCCTCAACACGCCGTCGCCATCTCGTTGCCGTTGGTCTTCCTTAGCCGCCGGTCTTCCTCAGAGAAAGGATTTTCCCCCATTACCCTTCGAGACGAAGGGGAAAATCTTTTCCAACATATATTTTGCCAAAATCGCAGTCAACCCCTTAAATAAACAAGATGTTAACTTTTACACAATATACTCAAAAGAATCTATTTTTGCAAATGACATTCTCAAAACAAATTGTAAAAACAGTGGGAAACGAACTTACCTTAGATGAAGGGTAATGGGGAAAAATATTTTTTCTGAGGAAGACTGGCGACTAAGGAAGACCAACGGCGGTGATATGGTGACGGCGTGTTGAGGAGTGGACGGCAACGGCGTTGAGAGGGACGGCGACGGTGTTGAGTGAGGGATGGCAAAGAATCTATTTTTGCAAATGAACCTTCTCAAAACAAATTGTAAAAACAGTGGGAAACGAACTTACCTTAGATGAAGGGTAATGGGGAAAAATATTTTTTCTGAGGAAGACTGGCGACTAAGGAAGACCAACGGCGGTGATATGGTGACGACGTGTTGAGGAGTGGACGGCAACGGCTTTGAGAGGGACGGCGACGGCGTTGAGTGAGGGATGGCAAAGATGGTATTTAGATCTGCAAAAACCCAAGGGGTTGGGGGAGAGGAGAATGGAGAGAACGATAGATTTTTTTTTTTTTTTTTTTTTTAGGAAGTACGCAGGTTTTTTTATTTTTATTTTTACATAATTTTAATATTATTTAATCTGACATGGCGCCCAAAAACTCAGGTACCACGCCACGTGGCACCTTGAAACCACAGATACCACGCCACGTGTAAGGGTAACGTGGCGCTTCGTTAAAAAAACTAACAGAATCCTGACAGATGTACCAAGTGAGTTTATTTAATAACTACATGTACCATTTGTGATATTTTTGAAAACTAAGGTAGCTATTTGATTTTGGCTCAAAACATAAGTACTTGAAAGGCATTTAACCCTTTATTTAAAGGTCAGTGGTTTAGACCATATTAGTCTTTTCCTCTCTTGAAGAAATCTTCATGCAATTGTTAATTAGATGGCTGTCTAACGGGCACTGGTCCTTAAAACGTACAATATCAAGTTAGGTTCAACGTATTGAATATTTTAATTTTTTTAAAAATATATAATTTAGTCTTTCAAATTATTGGTCATTTTTATTTTAATTCTTAATGTTTAAAAAGTAATAAAGTAGTCATCTAAATTATTAATCAGTTTCAATTTGGCCATTCCGTTAATCATCACCATCAAATAGGATGAAAAATTAACGTTGTTTTGATAAGGTTAAAGTTACTAAAATGTCCTGTTTAAAAAAAAAAAAAAAAAATCAATTTAAAAAATGCCCCCTAAATGACATCTTTTTGAGAAAAAATAATAATAATAATAATTAAAAAACGGTGGTTTAGTGGTGGCTATCTCCGGCAAAATCAGCACTACAGTACCCCACCATCGGAAAGGAGTTTTTTCGGAGACAAGACCAAAGGCATCTGTTTTTGCTCATACTAGTCCACCCGTGTTCTCTTCCTTCCTTTAGGACGGAGTCGAGTGATTCCTTCAACTTGCCCCAATAAGCTTCCTCCCTTCCGTGGGCTTTCAGCTGCTTGCCCGTGAGGACTAATCCATTTCTTATATGGAGAGATCCTGCGGCGAATTTCTCCTAGCTTCGACCGAGCAAAGCGCCTTGCTGGTTTTAAATAACGGCCTATGGGGTGGCCGGCGATTGCCACCCCTAAACCACCGTTTTTTAATTATTATTTTTTTTTTCTCAAAACGACATCGTTTGGGGATATTTTTTAAATTAATTTTTTTTTTCTAAAACGGTATTTTAGTAACTTAACATTGCCAAAACGATGTCGTATTGAATTTTTCATCCTATTTGACAGTGATGACTAACGGAGTGGCCAAATTGTAATTGATTAGTAGTTTGGAAGACTATTTTATTATTTTTTTAACATTGGGGGCGAAAATAAAAATAACTGGTAGTTTGAAGGGATAAATTATATTTTTCTCCTTTAATTTAAATGGAGTATTTGATGGAATCAAGGTTCGATTTTTGACTTTGATACCATATTAAACTATTAATTATCCAAAAGCTTAAGCTCATAGAAAGAAATAAATTTAATCACTTAATCATTTAATCATAATTACTTTAACAGATATAAGGTTTTTTTGTTTTGTTTTTGTTTTGTTTTTTTGTACCTTTTCCATATAGGTAGATGAACCCTTTAATCCTACAAAGATCATTCATAAGGTGTAGATGATCAAGATTGATCATCCCGATTCCCGAACAAGGAACTTTGATTATAGATTTAAACCTAATGAAAGCCTAAATCATCACAAGAAACCTAATGATATACCTTTCAATCAATGAATTCAATCGTTTCTAGCGTTTAGCTTTCATTATCATGGAGTCTTTGAGCGTTTAGATTAAGGTCAAGATGCTCTTTAATTAATTCGCATTATATAACTTGGAATTTTTAGCAAAATTTATTAATCTATCTATTGATGATTGTGCATTATGTTATGTATGTCAAATTACCAATTATCTTAAAAGTTTAAACTAATAGAAGTATGTGATTTGATAACACACGGATTAAATGTTTGATATTATATTAAATTACCAATTATCTTAAAATTTAAGTCAATAAATAACAAATTTAATCATTTAACTACTATTCCAACATTGCAATCACATTTGAGTAATGCTACGAAACAACAAAAGTTCAATAGCATCTCCGTATTTGAGTACGTAGTTGTAGTTAAACAAACTGTGGTCCAGTTAAAAAAAAATAAAATTATTAGAGAAAAATTAACAAAATGCGGTTCAATCCCCAAAAGGAAAAGGAAAAATAATAATAATAATAATAATTCTCCAAAACCGCAGCTCTACTCTCACTCCCCCACCCCCACGCCTTCGGCAAAAAATGAGGATGGCCCTTCGTTTGACAACTACAGGATGTACTGCAAATTGTGTTCTTTTAGTGCTGATCTGACAAACTAATCCATAAAAAGAAGACCAAAAAATAAAAAATCATAGTTAGCAATTAGAGAAGATTCAGATAAAACATGGGTGGGTATCGTTGGTGATTTCAGTTCCAGTGATGGCGAAGGCGGAAGGTGTGGGTTCTGGAGGGTGGAGGGGGAGATCGCAAGATAGGAGAGTTTGAGGAGATGAGTGTTTGAGGAGAGAAGCACCGGATGGTGGGTGGTAGCAGTGTTGGTCATCGTCCTAGGGTGGCATCTCCGATCTGGGTGAGTGGGGGCGCCCGTCGCCGGAAGCTGAAATTGTGGGGTGGGGGAGAGAGACAGAGCTGCATTAATGGTTTAAGGAGTTCTACACATCTCAAATTTGTTTTCCAGACATTTGTTCCCAAATAAAGGGTCACAATCTCATGAGATTTATTATTTTGGGAAGTATGTCGCCAATTCATAAGATGGTGATATAAGAATTTATAATGTAGAAATAATAAAGCAAAATAATAAGATAGATATGACACAGAGATATACGTGGTTCGGTGATTCGGTTTATGACCGACATCCACAAGATCAAACCTTAAGGCTGCATTAAGCTCTTATTTCTCTGAGTAATATTTACAATATAACATACTCCTATTTATAGGAGAATTATGTTGAATACAAATGGACTTCTACTCTAACTAAGTTAGCTAGGTGATTACAGAGTGATAGTCTTCAAATGTGACTCAGTAATATTCTTCAACTGTAAGTCAGTAATAGTCTTATACTGTGACTATTATTCTTGAACTTCATGATATACTCTAACATTCTCCCTCAAACTCAAGGTAACTCAAGTTGTAAACCTGTGAAAACTTGAGTTTGTTCTTTGGTTGGCAATGGAGGCAGAGATGGTGACCGGAAACTCGTTGGAGTTGGTGGCGGCCGAGGTAGTTGAGTGGCGTTGATGGCGCTGGATTTGAAACATTGGTTGCTCTTAAACTTGAATTTCGGCAACTGTGGCCAACATCGGCTACTATGGTTGGTATATATGAGCCAACTATGGGCTAAAATAGACTTGGGTTTTAAACAATACCACAAAGGCCAAGAGAATTGGGCCAACAATGGGCCAAAAAGTAGGTCTAGGTCACCAAAGGACCAACAAAAGACCAAATAACTGTGCCAACAATGAGCTAAAATAGGTCTGGGTTTGAAACAATACCACAAAGGCCGGACTTGGGTTTTAAACAATACCATAAAGGCTAAAATTGGCATGGGCAATACCACAAATGTCAAATTACAAATAATGTGCCAATGGCCAAATATGAAAGAAAAATGGGCTTTTTTTTTTTCTTTTTGAAAAGGACTCTATTATCATATTACATAAGCTAGGATAAGAATAACTTTATCCCCGTAATCAAACAGCTCCTAATATAACAACTAAACAAGAATATCACATTCCTAAACTAGAATAGGAATAACTTTGCACTTAAGTGAGGATAACTCACACCTGTAGCCAAACATACTCTTTCTTCTTCAATTTCACAGGACCACTTAGGCGTTAGCCAAAAAGCTCCCCTACAAACCAATGGTAGGAACTACTGTCAATTTGATAAACAAAACAAATAATTGGTCATTTGTCGGTTGAATATTGACATAAACCACCAGGGGCGGTCGGATCACGCAGTAAAAAACCAAGGGGCGGTCGGATCTTGCTGTAAACCACCATTGGGCAGTCGGATCTCGCTGCAAATTACCAAGGGACGGTTGTATCTGGCCATAAATACCAAGGGCCGGTCAAATTTCGCCGCAAAACCACTAATAGATGGTCAGATTTCACCGCAAACTACCAAAAACCGAAAAATACCAGATATATGATTTTTTTTTTTTTTTGGAGTTGGGTTGGAGATGAAGGTGAGAGAGAGAAAAAATGGGATGACTAAGAGAGACAACAGGCAAGGTGTTTGAAGAAATCACTCAAAGGGACAGCGGAAAAGGAACAAGAACGACATTAGTCGATTTAGGCTCTGATACCATATAAGAATTCATAATTCGGAAATAATAAAGCGGAATAATNATTGACATAAACCACCAGGGGCGGTCGGATCACGCAATAAAAAACCAAGGGGCGGTCGGATCTCGCTGTAAACCACCATTGGGCAATCGGATCTCGCTCCAAATTACCAAGGGACGGTTGTATCTCACCATAAATACCAAGGGCCGGTCAAATTTCGCCGCAAAACTACTAATAGATGGTCAGATTTCACCGCAAACTACCAAAAACCGAAAAATACCAGATATATGATTTTATTTTTTTTTTGGAGTTGGGTTGGAGATGAAGGTGAGAGAGAGAAAAAATGGGATGACTAAGAGAGACAGCAGGCAAGGTGTTTGAAGAAATCACTCAAAGGGACAGCGGAAAAGGAACAAGAACGACATTAGTCGATTTAGGCTCTGATACCATATAAGAATTCATAATTCAGAAATAATAAAGCGGAATAATAAGATAGATATGACATAGAGATATATGTGGTTCGGTCTATGACCTACATTCACAAGATCAAGCCTTAAGGATGCATTAAGCTCTTATTTCTCTGAGTAATATTTACAATATAACATGCTTCTATTTATAAGAGAATTATGTTGAATACAAATAGACTTTTACTCTAACTAGGTTAGGTAGGTGATAATCTTTAACTATTCACTTGTAACTACAACAGAGTGATGGTCTTCAAATGTGACTCAGTAATATTCTTCAACTGTAAGTCAGTAATAGTCTTATATTATGACTATTATTCTTAAACTTCATGATATACTTTAACAGGTGACACATTATTTGACAACCAACTTTTGAAAACAAGGAAAAACGGAAATGCTACGGAACTTTTGTTGTTCCAGAGCATTACTCATCATATTTCTAAGTATACGTGTTTGAAGTTTTGTATGTGTAAAATACTATACATGCATGTACTCTCATTAATATGTAAAATTTCAGGCCCCGGATGTTCATCAGTTGGGTATGGAGAAGCAGAGGAGCTAGGGCCTTTCTTCCCTCAAAATAGTAGCCAACCAAACCTAAAGCTCAACCCATATTCATGGAACAAAGGTTATATATACAAGTTCTCTGATCAAGTAACCTATAATATTTATTATTTTAATTTCCCATTTTGTCCTTTTTTTAGCGGCCAATTTATTATTCATCGAATCTCCTATTGGAGTCGGGTTTTCCTACACCAACACTAGCAGTGATCTCAAAGAACTTGGCGACAAATTTACAGGTAATTCCGGCCACTATCCTTAAAAAACAGTACATTATTAATTATTGTAAAAATTCTTCCAATAATATTTCTCATGACTTGTGGTTAATTAATTTGAATGATCAGCCGAGGACTCATACCAATTCCTAGTCAACTGGTTCCAAAGATTCCCACAATTCCAGTCCCATGAGTTTTACATTGCTGGAGAAAGCTATGCAGGTACGTAGCGTATATATACATAAACATATACATCCTTTTGCCTAGCTAGCTTTTAATCAATAGTAATAATAAAAAAATAATAATGTTAATTGATATTTAATCCATTTGCCACGTGTCAGGACATTATGTTCCACAACTGTCGGAGCTCATTTTTGAGAAAAATAAGGGAGCATCTAAGGAAAACTACATAAACTTCAAAGGATTCATGGTGAGTATACTTCCAATAAAAATGACGGACATTAATTGTCAATAGGGTCGGGCCCTTGATCAGTGGTAATGATCTATACTCTATCGTGCAGATAGGGAATGCGGCCATAGATGATGCTGCAGATCAGATTGGAATGATCGAGTATGCATGGGATCATGCGGTGATATCAGATCGGTTGTTTTTTGAGATCAAGAGCAAATGCAACTTCAACTATCAATACCCTACTCGTGGCTGCGATTTGGCACTAAGTGACTTCTTCAAAGTGTACGGTGTTATTGACATGTATAGCTTGTACACTCCCACGTGCGTTAATCAGAGTAATATCACCAGCGCAAGGCGTCGCCCTTTCATCCAGGGCGTTGTCGCTCCACATTTTTTGTCCAAATTTGTAAGAATTCTCGACCCTTTTCATGAAAAAGAAAAAAAGTGTAGGGTATGTTAATTAACCATAAATCGATAATAACAATTGGTTTTTTGCATTATATATAGGATGGGTGGAACATGAAACCGGCAGGTTATGACCCTTGTGTATCAACATACACTACAAAGTATTTGAATAGGCCGGATGTTCAAGAAGCATTGCATGCCAATGTCACCAAAATCTCCTACCCTTGGACTCATTGCAGGTATGTAATAAAGACGGAACCAAACCGTTCTCCTGATTCCGTCTCAGATTATGCACAAATTTGACCTAATGAAAAAAAAAATGAATAACTCTCATGTCAATAATCATGTGATGGTATTCGAGGTATATGAATTTGTATTTAATTTACAGCGAGATCATCACAGTTTGGAATGACTCACCAGCATCAATGCTTTCTACAATAAAAAAACTTGTGGATGGGGGTCTCCGCATTTGGATTTATAGGTAATGGTAATGTTATTTATAATTCTATAATTATTTAGTCTTAATCAGTATTTAGTCTAAAATGCCTGTCTATTCCTTACAGTGGAGATACTGATGGTAGAGTACCAGTAACTTCAACTAGATACGCATTGAGAAAGCTTGGATTACCTATTATTGAAGACTGGACTCCCTGGTACACCAGTCAACAGGTATTTCTTCTTGCTTCTTTTTTCTTTTATTACTTATCTCTATTATGTTTCTCATGTGTGAAAATTATATAAATAAATAAATAAAAACCTAATTGTTTTATGTTGATTTGTTTAGGTTGGTGGTTGGAGAGTCACGTACGATGGGCTTACGTTTGTAACCATAAGAGGAGCGGGTCATGAAGTTCCAACTTTTGCACCCACACAGTCTCTCCAGCTGATTACACACTACTTGGCCAATCAGAAACTGCCATCTGCACCATTTTAGTTATTGCTAGTTCACCTGCTTTGAATTTCATCCTCAATTTGATTTGATTTTTGGGACCAAACATATATACCTTATCATTGTATTGCAATCATGCTGAATTGGGTGCCAAATGGTTTTTACTTTCACACAATTGTTTTCCTGGAAACCTAATAAACGCTTGAATAGATATGCCAAATGGTAATATATCATTGTGTTTATGTTGAAACCTAAGTAACAAAACAAATTTAAGAGATGGGATTGATCAAATTAAAAGAAAAGACAATGTCTAGTGCTATTGCATGATTGATTTGTCTAACAGCTTACAATGAATTAAACAATTATTCTTACTAAAAGTTACTACAAACATGAGCTCCAAGGATGAATCAACTCTTTGGAAGCAATCACCTAAGATTTAAACACGCTTGATTTCACTCACCTTCCTCTACAGTAATCCTACTTTAACAATCAAAAAAGCCAGGACCAGCCCGTGAAAGAAGCTCCTTGCCAGCATCCTTTCCAATCAGAACCATATCTTCAAAAGCATATAGGCCTTTTCTTGAAGTTTCAAGCACTAAAGTAGACAGGGAAAAAGAAAAAGGAAAAAAGTTAAAAAGAGAATCACTCCTAAAATGGAGATGCGGCTAAATAAGATTGGAGTGAATTATCGTTGCTGAGAATAGATGTTCATACCCCGGGTTCCATCTGGGGAAGCTACCAACCCTTTAAATATGCAGTTACCATCTTCATCTTTGGAAGCATATCCAGCAATAGGAGTGCGGCAAGATCCATCTAAGGTCTCAAGGAAGGCCCTCTCACAGGCAACTGCTAGTCTTGTTTCCTCATGGTTCAAAGAAGCTATGAAATTGGCCTGCAAAGGAAAAAGATGATAAAGTTTCAAGAAATGAGATTTTTAAACAACCACTAATTACAGCTTAAAATCTTGATCTTGAGTTAGAGACCAACATATAATACGGGCACCTACCAGAAAAGCATATATATAGCTGGAGGAAAAATCAGCAATATTAAAGTGGATGCTAATATGCACACATACTAATTAGCAGTATGATGGGAAGCACTCCAGAATCATGATAAGAAGCTATGTTATTGAATTTTAATCTCATTTATTTTCCACAAAAACCCCGGTCATGAGTTATATAGGCATATTACGTTAAGCTCTTAATAGACACAAATCTTTTATTTTCTTGATCAACACCATTATTTATGAAAGAAACCAAGAGGCGTAAAAGGACATGGACAAACAAGACACAAAGGCGAACGCGCTCAAGGCGGAAAATCTTGAAATGTTTTCTATGCCAAAAATCCTCTTTCAAAAAGAAAGACGGCCTCACCATTAGCCAACTGGCAACTACAGCAGCCACAAACAGGCAATTCTAGTATCCCCCCAAGGCCCCCTGGAATTACTGTGGAAGGGCACATACATTGGCCTCAATTACGTAAAGCATACATTAAAGCATGGCGAAGTTATAAATAAAATCTCATAATGACCTCCAAAAATGCTGTCAATTTCAATATCAGATATAGACTAATGCAAATTCGCACACATAAACGGTTCTACTTACATTCAAAATCATAAATTTAGGTTTTTTAGAAGAATATGAAATCACATTAACATATCATTTGGTTTGGATCATGCAACTTGCACAAGCCAGTCAGGAGCATGAATTATACTGACATTTGCAAGCTTAGTGAGTTGAACACCATTTTGAGGAGATTATGCTCCTACTCATCTCCAGAACAATAATATTCATCTATGCTTATAGCACATGGATTATTACACAATAGTTAACTTGCGAAACCATAACTGTTAGAACTTTCTAAAAATAAAATATAAGTGTCATTTGGTGTTAAACAAACTGTTAGCACCCCTCCTCCTTCGATGGAAGCACTTGAACAGAATAGGGGGGAGACAAAAAACAAGAAAGTTCTATTGGACACATTTATATCCTGTGTTGCACCTGCAATATATCCCCTAATGTTTCCAATTTCTCTGAATATAATTTCACATTGCTTCCATGTGTCATATTTATGCCATTGCTTATGGTATATAAAAGCTCCACAATTTTCTATTTCAAAATCCAATGTTCAGGCCAAAAAATAAGGAAAAATCTTATATTCCTCCAAACCTCTGAATCCAACGAGGTTGTGTTATTTTATTTGATCACAACTTTATTAATCCAGCAGTTACTTGTTAGACCTACTACTAATTGACCATGAAGTAACAAAGAACCACTCGACTTAAGCAAATAAATAATTTTGTTGTGGCCAGAGGTCACAAGTTATGGTCATGGGAAATGATTTACTCACTGCACGAAATATATTGGTCAGCTGTTACATGATCAATGAAATTATTAAAACCAGTAACTCAGGCAAGAATGCATAAACGCACCATTTTATTGTCATCACTTCTACAGGCAATCCCAATTGCCCCTTGAGCAACAGCTGGAAGCATTTCATCAATTGAAAGAATCGAAGTAACATTCTCTGTCATATTTAAGCGTTTAAGCCCAGCTAATGCCAATAGTGTTGCTTGAACTACACCCTCATTTAGCTTTCTCAATCGTGTCTGAACGTTGCCACGGAAATTTTCAAGTACCTACAAGATGAAGTTAACCCAAAGCAAATACAGAATCAATAAAATGACATACAAATCCCAGAATGCTGAAACATCTCCCAAAAATAAAAGGGAATAAGATGCAATTGTGCCATAGAGAGAAAAAAGAGCTCTTTATAAAACAGTACAAATGGGAATGAATGGACTAACAACTGAAGCACCACGAAAAATTAAAGACTAAATGCAATACTTCCTCCGAGAAAACAAAAGAGGGGGGGGGGGGGGGGGGGGGGGG
>CM017323.1:20738057-20816205 GCA_006937295.1 Carpinus fangiana | reverse complement strand
CTGGGGGGTGGTGTTGTGCAACGAGAAAACCAACCATTCGAAAAATGGTGCATGCTAAACGGGCACGCTCCCTCATATTCATCCAAAAATTCATGTGCTAAGTAATCCCATCTTCATAGATTCCATATAAAGTGCTTTTATATAAGAAACCCAAGCATTTTATCTCCAATCACTTTGGATCCAAGCAATTTCAAGTCAATTCTACAAACGTCATCTAATTGCCCATCAAGATAACCTCTAAATATAACACTAGCAACACCCATCCTGGTATAAACTCCAAGGATCTCCCCCCCCCCCCCCACACACACACACAAAAAATTCCTGACTACAAGCAATCAGGAAATATTAGGTATTAAGTTTTAAGTAGTATGCATCTCTTTAGAAGCTGATTCTGTCTGGCATTCATTCTTGTCCATTGGGCTTACTTCTACAAACTAGGTAGCCAATTTCAAACATCAAGTGAATGCAATAACATGAAATCGACTTTATAGTTCAATCAAGACATGTTTACAGCATGTGATACAACATACTAACTTAAGTTTTTTTTTTTTTTTCAATAAGTAAACAACATACTAACTTACATTAAGAGATGGATATTTATGGAGTAGTTGTGACTTTCTTCTGAGTGAAGCAGTACCAACAGTGCTCCCAGCTGGAAGCTCTGCTACTGAAGCTGCACTCAGGGAAATAAACACGTCTCGAACATCCTCACGCTGAAGGTTACATGGTAAAATTGTCTTCTCTGGTAAGTAAGTTGGAACATCTTTCATTGAGTGGACGGCAATGTCAATTTCACCATTTATGAGTGCCTCATCTATTTCCTTAGTGAACAAGCCCTTCCCACCTATGTCAGCAAGTGGCTGACTTAGTATTTTATCACCTGTTGTTTTTATTATTACGATCTGTATAGCCCCCTCCTCAGCTAGCTCTGAATGTGTTGCCATGAGTTTATCTCTAGTCTCATAAGCCTGAGCAAGTGCTAGTGGGCTGTCCTGCATATAAAGAGAATATAAATAACGCCCCTCATAAAAAATGAAAAAATAACCAGCAGAAGATTTACAAAAACAAAATTTACATAAGCAACTAGAAATTGGTACAAATGAAGCAAATTTAGCGAGTCTGCATCATTATTGAAAGAGAAATGATGACTTGCTTGCTCCTACAATTATTGATATTAAAAGCATATGTACATCCCAATGTAACTTTTCTTCATAAATGAGAATACACATCAGCTAAACACAAAAACGAGAATAGTAACTCAGATGGCCATACCGCATAGGCAAACCAACAAAAAATCATTTAACTGACTATCAAAAAGAAAAGTGCAACACCCAAACTAAATCCCTGAATTTCACAAAGAGCTCTACTCTTGGCTGAAATGCTTTGGAGTACAGACTGCCCATATCTGTAGGCATTATGATGTCATCTGCTATTCTACTTTCCATATATAGTAAATGAACCCATATCCAAGCAATTCGACCAACAATCATCCCCGAAGTTCTTACCTTTTGGCGAGAAAGAAACAATTGAAACCAATTTTCAGCATAATAATTATAACGTACGAGGCCCCAAACACAAATAGCACCAGTGAACAATGTAATCGAGCAAGATCAGAGGAACATAACACCTAAGTTACAAAGTCCTAAATGATCAACGACCTAAAAGAGAGAAAGACAAAGCGGACATAACAATGACAAATCATTCCAGCAAATAAAGTATACCCATTACAATTCAACCATAGAAAAATCAATAATTGACAAAATGTACCAAAATCGAAGCCACACTACGAAAGTTCAAGCAGGGCCAGAGAAGGAAACTGCGCGAAAGAGAGAAACTGAAGGATACCTTCCTCGGGTGCCAATCCTGATGAGTGCAACTTTGGTCTTCTGGGTCTGCTGCTCAACTGCTACAGAGGCCCTTATGACCCTCAAACTATGCTTTCTTGCACAGTTACGAGGAAAAGCTGGAGTGCTAAGGCACGGAGAAGAAAGCCCAACACGTGAGACCGACCCACCACTGCAACATTTGATTGGACAAGAATGCCGTGGGGTGAGAGCCTGGTTCATACATAGATAGGAAGAAATAGCATCCATGAAGAGAAACAGAGAGAAAAATTGAAGAAGAAGAAGAAGAAGAAGAAGAAGATTGGAGTTATTTCGCTTTGAAGGAACTCCTCTCTAAAGGAGTTGGATGAATGCGTGGGGGGTGGATAGGATTCCGGATTTGGTCCCACTACTGTTCTTATCCTCAGGTTCTATCCATTTAGGCTTTCTTTCAGGCTTTTCCTTTTCAATTTTTCGCCTATTATTTCAATTGGGCTTCACCAAACCAGTCCAAGTTTCCTACCCTTTTACAAACGAGAGAAAGCTATCGGCCTATGGCAGCTATACAAATGGAATTAAATTAGCCATTAATTTTATTTTATTTTTTACAAAAATTTTATTAATTTAAAAGTTGATTTTCACATCTCGAACATAATTACAGATCACCCTAACCCCCCAAAAAAGGGAAAAAAAATAGTAATAATAATAATACAAAGTTAGTCTTTGTGATTGTACTTATTTGTAATAAACTGTTGTATAAAAATATTTTGAAAAATAAAAAAAACCTTAGTTCTCTCTCCTCGAAAGAACTCCTCCTAGGAAATTTCCTTTGAACTTTTCTTTCCTTTTTGGTCACTAATCTGCTCAAACTACCTTCCCTTTTTGCTACCAAACAGATCAATTGCCCAGTAGTCTCCAGCTCCAGTGCTGATTTGTCTGGTTCTTATCCTTGTTCTACTAACAGTGTCTGCTGTCTTAGCAGGTTTTGTTTCTTCCCTTATTTGCTTTCCCTGTGGTTCCCTTCAATGTCCTCCTTTACACACACTTCAGCCTGTTTAGCCATCCCTTATCCATCCTTCATCAAGTGTTTCCAAGTTTACCTCCCTTTTCTTTCTTTCTTTACATTTCTTTCTTTGATCATGGATCCTTTTTCCCAAGATATTGAATCCCTCATAGCTCAAACAGCTGCTATCTCATGGGAGGATCCTTCCTCACAACTCGAAACTCTACCTTAAGAATAGGTCACTGCTGAGTTGTTACCTCTAGTAGGTCTTTTAATCTCCCAAAAAACCCAAAACAACCAAACAATGAATGCAACTTTGACCAAAGCTTGGTTCTTTGCCAACCCTTTCTCCTTTGCTGTCTTGGGGCCAAATCTCTTCCTGTTCAAGTTCACCAACAAAGAACATGTTACGAGGATCATTAACTCAGTTTGGAATGTTAATGGTTTTTTGCTGGCTATCCAAATCTGGCACCCTTTTGCTACCTTAAGAGGGCTTTCCCTCTCTGAAGTGACTTTCTGGATTTAGGTTCATGGGCTGCCTCTGCACAACATGTCTCTCAAGAATGCCATAACCACTGGGAAAGGTCTTGGCCAACTGGTTAAGGTAGAAGATAATGGAGGTTCTGAAACCATTTTTAGAAGTTATCTGAGATTGTTGGTTTCCATAGATGTGAGCAAACCTCTGAATCTTGGTTTCAACTTTACCAAGACTGATGGCTCCTCTTCTTGGGTTAGCTTGAAATATGAAAGGCTGGATATCTATTGCTCAGATTGTGGATTGATCGGCCACAAACAGCCCCCTTGTCTTGCTAAATCAGAGGAAAGATTTCCTTTCAAGTATTTTATATCTCTGAATGTAAATGTGTTTTCAAATTTGCCTACTCACAAATTTGTTGAAAAACAGCCTGAAAGCCAGAAACAATCACCTTCCTCTCAGACAAAAACTCTCTTTCATCCATGTTCTTTAAGCTCTCAACCCCATGCAAACCAGCAAATATCTTCACAAGTTCCCAAAACTCCCTGACACCTCAACTATCTGCTCTCTGGTCCCATAACCTCATACATGCTTCTAGTTTTATCTCACCCTGCCAAACCATTCCCTTAGCCGCAAATTTGGACAGCACCATTGAGAACAATTTAAAGGATCTGTCTCTGTTCCAAAAGCCCATTAAATTGTACTTTGCTACAACCTCATCTAGTCAGCATATCCAAACTAACTCTTTCAATCCCAACCAGTTAGTTACTCCTCAGATAGGGCCCACTGTTATTGACCCTAAAGTTCCAAATTCCTCAGAGATTTTCTCCTCAACGGCTACTAACCATAAATACAAAACCAACTCTCCCGCCAAGCCAAGCCATTCCCCAAATAAACAGACCAGAAAAACTCCATACAACACAACGTCTCCAAAAAAACCTCTCCATGCCCCTCATGATATGCCAACTCTCATCGTTACTCTTGAAATACCTACCCCATCTGAAAACACACATCCTACCAATCTCAGCCATCCTGTTATGAAGAAGAGAAATTGCCTCTCTGAGCTGGTCTCACCCCCTAAAAAAAGGGCTTGGTGTTTCTATAGTGAGTGTTGAGCCTCTAGATGAAACCCTCCACTCAGCCAATTTACCAGTGTTCTCCAGGCTACTCTAAGATTTCTCCTGCAAGAGCTTTGTTTAAAGCTGCAAGAAAAGGCAAGAACAAATTGGTCCAAGGGGTTACTGATCCAGAAAATGTTTCAGAGGTAAAGGGGGGCTTTGCAAAGCCTCCTCAACAGCCATGAAAATTTTATCATGGAACTGCAGGGGGTTGAATAGGCCTGCTGCAGTTCACACTCTGAGGAGGTTGATCCGTGATCAATCTCTTGACATCATATTCCTGTCTGAAACTAAGATTTCCCCTCCCCAAGTCTCTACTGCTTTGAACATGCTTGGTTTCTTTCTCCTTACTCAAGTAGCTGCTTCTGATACTAGTGGTGGCCTGGTTCTATCTTGGCACCCAAGAGTAGCCCTTGAATGCTTTTCCTCAAACAAAAACCACATCATTGCTTGGTGTTATTCTGACCCCCTTCAATCCCCTTGGATCCTTTCTTGTGTTTATGGCCCCCTTAGTAGATGTGATAAAGCAGCTTTTTGGGACACTTTTGCTGCAATTGGGGAAGGTTTTGAAGCCTCTTGGCTGTGCATTGGTGACTTCAACTCAGTGCTTGATCAATCTGAGAAGAGTGGTGGTAGACCTGTAGATAGCACTTCCCACTGCCCCTTTAAGAAGTTTATTGATCATTTTGGTATGATAGATGTAGGATTTGCAGGAAATCCTTGCACTTGGAATAATAATAGAAAAGGTGTGGAAAACATCAAAGAGAGACTGGACAAAGGCCTGGCCTCTCCTGCTTGGGTTCACCTACATCCTAATTTCTCCTTGATTCATCTTCCTGCTATCAACTCTGACCATAATCACATCTCCTTAAACACTAACAACTCATCTTGTTATCTCCCTAGACCATTCAGATTTGAAGAGTTTTGGTCCAATGACCCCTTATGTGGACAGGTGATGGACACAGCTTGGCAGATTTTCATCCCAAACTACCCTGAGGTTTGCCTTCTTGAGAAGTTGAGCAATACTAAGCTGGCTCTATTGAAATGAAACTCTCTGCATTTTCATAACATTCAGAAGAAGATCAAGGAAACCCTATCTCTCATAGATTCTGTTTAACAAACCCCTCCTACTTCTTCCTCTTTTGAGCAGGAGATTAGCTTGAAGATTGATTTGGATAACCTTTTGATCAAAGAAGAGTCCCTGTGGAGGTCAAAATCCAAGGAAACTTGGTTAACATGCAAAGACCTTAACACAAAGTACTTTCATACTTCAACTCTAATTCAAAGAAGGTCAAATGCTATTAACTTCTTAAAGTTGGAATCTGGGGTTTGGGTGTCCTCTAGAGATGAGATTGGTGGGAACTTTATATCTCAATTCTCAAACCTTTTCTCCTCTTCTAACCCTCGAACTGAGGAAGAGATGCTGGATCTGTTTTCCCCGGTTATATCAGAAGAAGAGAATTTTGCTCTTAGCTCCATTCCTGATGAAGAGGAGGTACTAGGAGCCTTGACTAGTCTTGGATCCACAAAGGCCTCAGGTCAAGATGGTTTCACAGCCCTGTTTTACAAGAAATATTGGAATCAAGTCAAGACTGATGTTATGGTTTGCATTGAGCATTTCTTCACATAGAACAGCCTGCTGAGGGGGCAGAATCACTCCTTCATTGCCTTAGTTCCCAAGCTAAGTGGTTCTCACATAGGTCATCAATTTAGGCCTATAAGTTTGTGCAACATTGTTTATAAAATTATTTCCAAGATTCTGGCCAATAAATTGAAGATTCTCCTTCCAAAGATCATATCCCCCTTCAGTCAGCTTTTGTGCCAAATAGAAACATACAAGATAACACAATTTTAGCTCATGAGTTGTTGCACTCCTTCAA
Organism: Carpinus fangiana; assembly: GCA_006937295.1. Taxonomy (NCBI): domain Eukaryota; kingdom Viridiplantae; phylum Streptophyta; class Magnoliopsida; order Fagales; family Betulaceae; genus Carpinus; species Carpinus fangiana. The sequence continues at coordinate 20,809,906 of CM017323.1, read as the reverse complement.
ATCCAAGAGGGGAAAATGTGGTTATATGTTTCTGAAGATGGATATGGAGAAGGCCTTTGATAGAATGGAGTGGAGTTTTCTTTTGCTGTTCTGGATAAGCTAGGTTTCAGTTCTACATGGGTCTCTTGGATCATAACCTATATATGTACTCCCTCTTTCTCCATTCTCCTAAATGGTAGCACTTTTGGTTTTATCTCCCCTTGCAAAGGGTTGAGACAAGGTGATCCTTTATCCCATTTCCTTTTTATTTTTGGGACAGAAGTCTTCTCTAGGCTAATGTTCAAAGAGGAAAGAAATGGATCTCTTCAAGGCCTGTAGATTGCTAGAAACTGCACAGCCATCCATCACCTCCTTTTTGCAGATGATCTTCTCATTTTTGGGAAAGCCACTGTCACAGTTGCTGCTAGCATCAAAGCTTGCTTGGATAAATATTGTAGGTGGTCTAGTCAATTGGTGAATGCTTCCAAATCCTCCATTCGTTTCAGTAAAAACATCCATCCCTCCAAAACAGAAAGAATCTCCACCATCATCCCTTATTCCTCCAACCCCTCAACCTCTCTTTATCTTGGTCTTCCTATTTTGATGGGGAATTATAAGAAAATAGCTTTCCATGGCATCATTGAAAAGGTCCAGAGCAGAATAGAAGGCTGGAGAACCAAAACCCTATCACAGGCAGGGAGACTTGTTTTGATCAAATTAGTTGCTGCTACCCTTCCCTCATATGTCCTTCTCCCAAACTTCTTCTGCACTGAGCTTGACAGAATATTCAAGAACTTTTGGTGGGGCTTTCCTGCAAAAAAAATCAGAAATCTTTCTTTAAAAGCTTGGGAGTCACTTTGCATTCCTAAAGTAATGGGAGGGCTCGGATTAAGAAAGATGAGAGAAGTGAATTTGGCTATTGTTTCAAAACTTGGGTGGAAGCTGCTTAACATGTCAGATTCTATGTGGGTCTCCCAATTGCACTGTAAGTATCTAAATTCTAGCTCTTCTCTCTCCCCCACTTCCCTTTCTTCTTCCTCATGGCTATGGAAAGACATCCAGAAAACCATTTCTTTCATTGCAAAGGGTGCCTGTAACAGAATCCATAGCTCCTCTTCTCTCCCTATTTGGAGCTCCATTTGGATTCTCAGCTTACCTAGTTTTACTCCAAACCCTTCTCCTCAGATTTCTCAGCCTTTTCCAAACTTATTAGTTTCTGACCTCTTCCTCACAAATTAGATTCAGGCTGCCCTAGTTTGGAATTTTCCCTTGCTTCATCATCTCTTTGATTCTGTTACCATAAAAGAGATTTTAAAAATTAACTTAGGTCTTACTCCTGAGGAAAAACACATTTGGACTCCTTCTTCAAATGGTTTGTTCTCAACCAAGTTTGTCCATAAGTTGATAAGCAGCCAAAGATTCTTAGTAGCTACTGGCCCATTTTCCAGAAATCAAGCTGTTCACAAGGGTGTCATTCCAGAAGTTTCTACTTTGGCAGAAAAAAATCAGTCGAGTATCTTTGGAACATTATGTTGCATGTTCTTTAGCCTATCACAGAAGCATGGATTAAACCTCCTCTTGGATGGTGTAAGGAGAATTTCGATGTAGCTATCAGAGATGATTTCTCCACTCAAACTGCTGTTTGTAGAAATTCCAATAGTGAGATCATCAAAACTCTTTCCCAAGTCAGTCTTCCCTACAGTCCAGTGTATGGAGAAGCTCATGCTGCCAAGCTAGCAGGTGTTCTAGCCAAGTCCCTGCATCTGGATAATTTATATTGGAAGGGGATTCTGCCCTTGTTGTGCTTGCTCTGCAGAACCTTGCTCTTAGTGTGGATTGGCACATTGATCACTTGATTCATGAGACATTGGCTAGTATTCAGGTCTCCTCTAAATGGGAGGTTAGAAAGATCAACAGAAATGCAAACTTCTGCACCCATTATGTGGCTTATAAGGCCGTAGCAAGGGTCATTCCAGGCTGCATTTTCTTTTTTTTCCCCCTAAGTTCCATCCCAATCTGTAGTGGGAAAGATCCCCCCCCANNCCCCCCCCCCCCCCCCCCCTCCAATCCCTATACCCTCCTTAGTGAGGGTTTTTGCTTCTGGTTGGCTGATTTTCTCAGCTTGTAATTGCTCTTTGCTTGCTGGTTGACTGGTTTCAGCCTTTTATGAAGTTTCTGTTACAAAAATATATATATATATATTTTGAAAAATATTAAGTTAGTACTAATTAAACTATGATATGTGTTATATAAAAATAAATAAATCATTAATCCTGTTCCAATTTTTTTAAAAAACAAATATATATATATATATATATATATATATATAAAGGTCTACTGACTCTGCGGACAAGAACTTTTGGGTGGCCAAACCCAAAACCTTGCAGGGCCTTCATATAAAACTGCAATAGTTAGAAGAAGTTCAAAAAATTTAGGGGTTGCTAGGTCCCACCTTGCAACGTGGGTCGCTCATGCTCTTAACTCTAATTTTATATTGAGGAGTTTATGTCGAGTTTTTAGGTCATGTTAAAAATGTCACCTAAAATTTAGGTCATATGTTAAAATATGTATATAAGATTATATAAATTAACCATAATCCAACTTATTTAGTTAAATAGGTAATATTTCTCAACTCTAACCCTTTAATATCCTTTAATTTCATGTTCATCTCTTGCCAAGCTAGCTCTGATGCTACTGCTCAGCTCAGCTTTGATACTTCAAAAACAATACTTTGAATTCTTATTAAGTTAACATTCATGTCAAAAATTATCAACTCTATCTCTAATATGGCCTTTCCCCGCCTGTTATCACCTTCATAAATCAAAAGGATATAAAAATAAATGAACAATAAGGATTAATCATCATAAAATTTTATGCAAATATTTGGCAGGACTTCAAGATTATACACAAACCAGGACCCGGTCTTATTTAGAATAAGAGTATAACACCCACCCATCACCCGGATTAGGATTCTCTCAACTTCTTTAAAAATTTGAGGTCCTCAAATTTTTACTCTTGACCGTTCATCTTGATTTTAATGGCCAAAACAAAAGACTTTTGAATTTTCACATTTAAAGTTTCAGTTTTTAATAATAAAAAAATTAGAATGTGAAAATTGAAAAATCTTTTATTTTTTGCCATTAATTTTCCATTAAAATCAAGATGAATGGTCAAAATTAAAAATTTGAGGACCTCAAATTTTTACTGGAAAATGTAATGCTGGGAAAAGAAAGACTTCTACTAGAACTAGTTATTCATTGATCCCCAAACAGCCCCTCCTGAAGCCTCTTGCAGTCAACCAAGTAAGCGAACCCATAGGCCAAGTTCTTCAGCGTGGCCTCGTGCAGCTCCTCATCCGCCGTGGCAGTCGCGTCCGTGGAGAAGAAAACCCTAAAGCCCCTCAGGAACGCGTCACGCGCCGTCGTTTCGCAGCACAAGTTCGTCATGACTCCCGTCACGATCACCTCCTCCAGGCCCTTCTCCCGCAACAACTTCTCCAGGCGCGTGTTTGCGAACCCGCTGTACGTGTTCTTCTCCACGACCACGTCCTCGGGCCTCCGGTCGAGCTCGGCCATGAGCTCGGCCTCGACGGTCCCGTCGATGACGAGGTCACCATTCCACCACTCCCCAAGCATGCCGTAGTCGTCGGGGGACTTGTGGCAGTGGCGCGTGAAGATCACGGGGATTGAGGCGCGTCGGCAGAGGTGGATGGTGGAGAGGAGATTGGGTAGTATTGGTTTAGCCGTGGAGGAGAAGTAGTTCTGTATGTCAATGACCAAGAGGGCTGAGGTTTTGGGGTCTGGATTTCTCTGTCTGATCTCATACTTTTTGTATGACGCCATTGATTTCTGGGCAAGAGAAGTGCTTAGGCTTTCTTTGCCTCTCTGGGTTTTGAGATTTGATAGATCAGAGGAGAAAGATGGCGATTGATATAATTATAGGCCTTGTTTCTAGGAACTTCTATTGGCTCTCGATTTTTTTCTTTCTTTTTTTTTTCGGTTTTTAAATTTTTTAAGCTAGAGAGACCGCATAAGAATGGAGAGGAGCCGGTTAGTGTATTTTTAGGGGTATTATAATAATTTTGATTTAAATATTAATGTAAAATTATTATATTACCCTTATAAAATCACTAACCGACTCCTCTCTATTTCAAGAAATGGAGAGGATCCTGGTCCAGAGAGACCAATTATAATTCTTCTCTTAAAGTTCAATGAGAATTCAAGGCATTAATTTTTATCAGACATATGCAGAGATTCTCCATTACAAAAATTTAAACCCACGCTCGACTCAGTCATAGCCTGACACAGGCCACTAGGGCATCATTGAGAATCTAAGGCGACTAATATTAATCAGACTTATGTAAAAATTCTTCATTGCAGAGATTTAAACCCACACCTTAATACATGTTAATACATGTCCTGACCACTTTAAGAATTTTTTTAGGTCATTAAACCATCATCATTGATGAATGCTTCCAACAATAATATTAAAAAATTATTATTAAATTTTGGATCTAGTTATAATATTTAATGTCATATAAAAAGATGTGTACAGGAGTAGCAGTTGCTAAATAACATTTTCTCAAAGCTGGTTTACTTTTATTGAGAGTGGGGGCGATCGATATAATTATATCAATTATAAGCCCTATTTCTGGGGACTTAAGACTATATTGTTAAAGTAATGGTTAAGTGATTAAATTTACATCTTCCTATCAGCTTAAGCTTTTGGGATAACTGGTAATTTAACATGATATCAGAGCCTACCACAGGACAAATGTGGCCCACACTACTTACCCCGTAACAAGAATCAGGAAAAATACTGACCTGCACGTGAGGGAGAGTATTGAGAAAATAGTCCCACATTACCTGTGGACAAGACTTTGGACATGTTTATTAAGAATGGACAACCCTCTCTTGTAAGACCGGTTTTATGAGATGAGTTAGGCCCACGAATTTCTTCATGATATCAGAGCCAAAAAGGTCATGGGATCAAACCTTGACTCCGTCAATTTACCCACATTTAAATTAAATATTCCACGTGTTGGGTCTTACCTATTAAAAGGGAGTTTGAGCCCACACATGAGGGAAAGTGTTAAAGTAATAATTAAGTGATTAAATTTACCTATTCCTATTAACTTAACCTTTCGAGATAATTGATAATTTAACATATATGAGTTACAAAATATGTGTGAGTTTGTGAAAGACGAAGATGGCTCATCTGCATCCCTACTCGACCATCCCAATTTTTTTGTTTAAATATATAAAAAAAAGTGACGTATGTTATATTGTGATTACTGATTCATCTTGATGTGATGCATTATTTTGTCAAAATTTTTAATGGCAAATACCTACCTTTTTTTTTTTTTTTTTTTTTCTTATTTCAGTGAGTGTTTTAATCAATTTTTAAAATTCACGAAGTCTTATCAAAACCTGAATTAATAGATTTTGTCAAATTTTCTAATGGCAAATACTTATTTATTTTTTCTTATCCCAGTGAGTGTTTCGATCACTTTTTAAAACCCATAAAGTCTTATCAAAATCCTAAGCTACATGAACTAATTTTGCATTTAATCTCTTAAAACAAAAAAGATTGATTGTAATGGATTGATCAACAATAGAGTTCAAAAAATGTTATACTTTCTCAAATTATTTATCACCATCCCATGAATTGGTAGGTTTTATAAGGAATTCATTTGAGTTTCCGCTAATGCACCAAGATAGGTTGGAAACAGTATGGATGCATCTGAGTTCGTTCTATAGGTCGTGCTTGTGAGAAACCAATGCTGAAGCATATAGCCAAATCTCATGTGATAGTAATACATTATTTAAAAACCAACATTGAAAAAAAAAAAAAATTAAAAAGTGATGCACTTCGAAACTTTCTTAGCTGCATCAGACAGTCACAATGATGCAGCAAATACGAGATACTTTTTTTAATTTTTTAGTATTTACAAAATATTATAAATTCACAACTTAAGAAATTCATAACATATTTATATATAAACGTCAACAACAATGCACCATATCATGAAGCCCAATCAGCACACCTACAAGTACAAATCAAGTTAAAGTAAAATATAATGACAATTAACTTGTAAGTAAAACTAAAATATTATTGAAAAAATAAGGAAAAAATTCAGTTTAGCCCCCTGAAGTTTCAGTGAATTTTCAATTTGAACCCCAAAGTTTCAAAGTTGACAGTTTACCCCCCGAAGTTTCAAAAAGTGGCAAAGTGAACCCTCCCGTTGACTTTTCCGTCAAATTAGACGGAAAATGATGAAAAGACATAAATGCCCTCAGGCTTTTCTTAAAAAAATTACGTCTAATTTGACGGCAAAATTAACAAAATGTTCATTTTGCCACTTTTTGAAACTTCAGGGGAGTAAACTACCACTTTTGAAACTTTAAGGTTCAAATTGAAAATCCACTGAAACTTCAGGGGGCTAAACTGAATTTTTCCCAAAAAATAATAACTAACCTTTATTACAAACAAACTTTTAGCTAGGTGATGATTCACTTATTGAAGTTGAATGGTGAGGCTTATCTACAATAAAATGACTTAAAGTTAAATGGAAAAAAAAAAAGTAATAAAAGATCTTGAGTAAATGAATAAATAAGTAATGAAAATTAATTTTTAACGAATTCATAAACATTTATCTTGATGGTCATAGCTTTTTACAATTTTCTCAAACTTTCGAATGTCAATTGGCTTGTTTCTTATCCAATTTTGTGTACAAATTAGGGCCTCAATGGTAAGTGGAGACCAGCTAAACGCAGACTCGGAGGCAATGATGAAAATAGGGATGACCAACACATCACGTGTCATAACTGCAAGGATAGGGTATTTGTGGAATTCATCTTCCACCAAGCTAAAATATCAAACTTTGAGTGTTGATGCTTTACACTCATCCAAGAAATACCTATAAATCTCCGATCTACGCTCCAAATAATTATCCTCCTCAAGGTGTTGGATGAACAATAAATTATATTTATTTGTGTCTAGGACCAAGCTATCATCAATAATATTCAAGGAAGTAGCATTTAAACTTCCTTGAGCCACATCAAAAAATTTCATTAGTACTCTTTTGAAATTTACAATATTGCTCAATTTATCAGCTCAAAATCTGTCTCACCTTTGCGCCACTAAAAAAAAAAAAAAATTCTGAGCCCTCTAGGTTTTCTTTGCTTTAGTAACCCCCTCCAGATCGCCGTCACTCTTGGGGAGGAGGGATGGCGAGGCCATCCCTCCTCCCCACATCCTTTTCGTACCAAGCTCTAGTTATTTACTTGATGCCCTAGTCCTGGTGCCCCTCCCTTTCCTTTTCCTTTTTCCCGGCCTCCTCCTTGTATGGTGGTCTCTCCATCCCTAGGGTCTAGCAATTTACCTGATGTTCTAGCCCTGACTGGGTTCCCCTTCGCCACTTTCTTTGGTTTTTGGTTTTCTCCGACTTTCCTTTCTTTTTTCGGTTGTTTTTTAAGGTCTTTGTGCCTTATTTGGGTCTGTCGGCTTTTGGCATTTTGCAGCCCTCCGCATGAGGTAGGTCCTCTACACGCCCCCACAGTGTCTTTCTCCCATCGTCACCTTCCTCAGCGGTGTTCCGGCCATATTGTGCCTGAGCCTTCTCCGATTGATCGTTCTGCTTTTTGTTTTATGTTTCCTTTGGTTTCCTTGTATTTTGTTTCCTTTGTGTTTTTGTTTTGATTTTCCTTTGTATTTTGTTTTTGATGGGTTTCCCTATATTTGCATTAGTATTTCCCCGTATTGCTTCTCTTTGTTTGTTTTGTGTGTTTTTTAGTTTTACAGTTCTGCCGATCTTCTCCACGCCTATTTCGCCACTCTTCGTCCACTGCCAGACCTTTTTCCGCGCCCCCACCGCATCTAGCTTCCAATGTGTCCTTTAGTGTGTGGAATTTGCTTGCACGTGATCGTTGTTTATTTTCCTATATTTTTATTTGTTTCTTTGCTTGTAATAAGTCCTGTCTTGATCGGCCTGCTTTTGGGTGTGATGTTTGATCCAGATCTTTGGGTTATGGATGTGAGCATTATCCTGGCTTTTGGGTCGAGGAGGACAAGTGTTGGCCTGTGGTTCTCAGCTCTCATTGTCAAGGAATAAGTATTGGCCTGAGATTTTCTGCCCTTAGTGTCAAGGAATAAGTGTTGGCCTAGGGTTCTTAGCCCCCAGTGTCAAGGAATAATTGCTACCTATGCATTAGTTGGTTCTGTTTGGTACATATCTGTATTTCATTGGTTGATTAGTCATAGGTTAGCGGATCTATTTTGAAAGTCTGAATTGTAATACGTTTTGTTTGACGTTGATATCTTTGTAGTTTAGTTACGGATACTTTAAGGCATGCCCTGTATTGTAAGAGCTTTTCTCTTGATTCATAAATGAGACTAAGATGAATTTTTTAACAAAAAAAAAATACATTTAATGATGTTTGGATTTATGAAAACATGAACAATATTCACTATTCACACATCATTAATGGAAAAATGAAGAAATGAGGGAGATTCAAGGAGAAGATTTGAGGGAGAGAAAGAGGGACAGCAAGAGAGATCGATTTGAGAGAGAGAAAAAAGTGGAAATTTTTTTTTTTGAAAAAAAACTTTAATGACGTTTTTACTGCTCACATGTCATCCTTTGGGGTAACTTTGGTGAGTGTGAATAGTAAAAACTTCATTATCCTCTTTCATAGTCGTGCGCTTTTTGTCATTTCGAAAAGGTCACGCCAAACGGGTCGTCAAACCATTTCTAGGGGTGGCTCTCCACCCCAAGCATTGTTTGGGGGTAACATGGCCACCCCCAATGGGTGGATCTAGCATTGTCAAACCATTTCTAGGGGTGGCTCTCTACCCCAAGCATTGTTTGGGGTAACATGTGTAAATATTGAGATAAAGTTGTATTGCAGAACTTGGTTTTTACACAGAATGCATACAGCATTATATACACAAGTTTCTCAACCAAAAACAGAGAAAAAAAATAAACAATTAATTACAAATTGATTCTGCTACAGTCATGTATAAAATCTATGTTTCCTTGTAAGGCTTGATCTTCTTTATTGTCTTTGAGAGGAGACTAGGTTGCATCACATGCAAGATTGATTGATACAGATTATGGTAAGCCTTTCCTTGTATGTCTTCTGTCAAGGCTGGCTGATGAACAAGATTTAGGTGATTGAGATGGTTCTTGCCGATTATAGTTGATTGCCTTGGCTGTAGCTTGAGCATCACGATTGGATTCCACAATTTCAGCAACTGCAGAATATTGGAGATTGAGATCATGATTTCCTTTTGCAGAGTATGGAGAATTACTAGCTGGATTTTCTGCAACGGCTATATTCTCTCTAACAGCCCCCTGCAAGCTCATGGGGGATGGAATCACCATGAGCTTGAGACGAAGATAGAGGAACCGAGCTGAGCCTAATCCTTTTGTAAACACGTCAGCAACTTGATCATCAGTGGATATAAATTTGATGATGATATCCTGATTGAGTACTTTTTCACGAACAAAATGGTAGTCTACCTCAATGTGCTTAGTTCGAGCATGATAGACCGGATTTGCTGCCAGTGCTAGAGCACCTACGTTGTCACACCATATTGTAGGGGCAATGGATAAGACAATGTGAATGTCTTTGAATAACATACGTAACCAAAACATTTCAGCAGTGGTTATGGCAAGGGCTCTATATTCTGCTTATGTGCTACTGCGAGAGACGATAGGTTGCTTCTTGGCACTCCATGCAACCAGATTGGGGCCGAGAAAAACAGCAAAGCCTGTTGTGGATCGTCTATCATCTGGATCACCTGCCCAATCACTGTCACAATAAGCCGTGAGATGCAGGGGTCCCTTTTGGTAATATAGGCCATGGTCAACAGAGGACTTGAGATAACGCAGCACCCTTTTAGCAGCTGACCAGTGGACAGAGGTAGGAGCATGCATATTTTGGCAAAGCTGGTTTACTGAAAACGAGATTTCAGGCCGAGTAAGGGTGCAATATTGGAGAGCACCAACAACTTGTCTATATTCTGTAGGATCAGTTAAGAGATCTCCTTCAAACTTGGAAAGTTTCATACCAGAAGGTGAGGGAGACTTCGCTGGTTTAGCCTCTTGCATATGAGTACGATGAAGGAGATTGTATATATACTTAGCTTGACAGAGATGTAAACCAGTTGCAGTCCGAGATGCTTGAATTCCAAGAAAGAAATGAAGAGGCCCAAGATCCTTAAGAGGAAATTCATGTTGCAGCTTTGTGATGATAGCCTGGATAACTAAAGAATGAGACCCGGTGATGATGATATCATCAACATAAACTAGCATAAAAATATGAATGGCACCAGACTTGAGTATAAATAATGATGAGTCCACAAGTGAGGCAATAAAGCCAAGTTCCAACAAGAAAGATGATAGTCTCTTGAACCAAGCTCGTGGGGCTTGTTTTAAGCCATAAAGAGCTTTATTCAGTTTGCACACAAAGTGAGGATGATCTTTGTCAACAAAACCTTTTGGTTGATGCATGAAAACTTCTTCAGAAAGGGCTCCGTGGAGAAAGGCATTGGAGACATCCAATTGCCGAATGCTCCAGTCAAATTGAACTGCAAGTGATAAGATTACACGAATGGTAGATGATTTAATCACTGGACTGAAGGTCTCAGTGTAGTCAATCCCACATTGTTGCTCATAACCCTTGGCAACTAACCTGGCTTTGAACCTTTCTACCGAACCATCTGATTTCTGCTTGATTCGGTACACCCATTTGTTGCTAATGATATGTTGATTAGAAGGAGGAGGGCATAGGGTCCATGTACCATTTGAGATTATGGCTTGGAACTCTTCTGCCATTGCTTGCTGCCACCGAGGATCAAGGGCTGCCTTACTAAAACAAGTTGGTTCAGGTTCTTGTAAGGTTGTATGGTAAGATTTCAGGGGATGTTTGATGGTATGATAAAGGTGAAAATCTGGAAATTTCTTAGGTTTGAGAGATCCTATCCGAGACCTTGTAGTCATAGGATGCACTTCAGGTGGAGGAGATGGAGAAGGAATAAGTTCCTGAGTGGCAGAATGGCTATCTAAGGGAGGCTGATCTGGTATGGTAGATTGGTCTGGAGTATTGTGTGCATCAAAGAGGGACAAAGAAGGCTCATAGTTATGAGATGATGGAATTATAGGGGAATTGGTGTTGGGATTTGCAGCAGCTGTAGAATTAAAAGGTGTGGTGCAGGAACTGTGAGAAATGTCATGAGGAGAAGAACTTATAGGAAGGGAATTGGTGCTAGGATTTTCAGCAGCTGCAGAATTAACAAGTATGGTGCAGGAACTGCGACAAATATCAAGAGAAGAAGAACTTACAGGAGGTATGAAGGGCAGGTCACCAGTAGCATTCACCTTGGAGGGCAGCTGAGATGTAACTTTATCTTTTGTAGGAAAAGTTTGCTCATCAAAGACCACATGGCGTGATAAGTAGACCTTGTTAGTGATGGGATCAAGGCACTTGTACCCTGCATAAGAATATCCAAGAAATATGCATGGTTTGGATCGGAACTCAAGTTTGTGGAGACCAAGGGGACGCAACAAGGGATAACATTTGCAACCAAATACCTTTAGTTGTTGGTAATTTGGTTTCTTTTGATGTAATTTAAAGAAAGGACTAACATTATCCAAGGTTGGTGTTGGCAACCGATTGATTAGGTACACACTTGTGAGAAATGCATCAACCCAATATTTGTTTGATAGATGAGAATGAGCTAAGAGAGTCAAACCAGTTTCTAAAATGTGACGCAATTTTCTCTCAGCTAAGCCATTTTGTTGTGACGTGTAAGGACATGACTTGCGGTGGATGATTCCATTTTTAGTGAGGAAGGATTGAAAAATTGAGGAGGTGTATTCACCACCTCCATCAGATTGGAGTTGCTTGATTGTGGAAGAGAATTGCTTTTCAACAAGTAGTTTAAACTTAACAAAACATTCATAGACCTCTGATTTGGTGTGAAGTGGATATAACCATGTATATCGTGAGTGATCATCTATGAAGACAACATAGTATTTATATCCACTCATTGAAGTGATGGGTGAGGTCCAAATATCAGTATGAATTAAGTTTAATGGGGTTGATGTTTGACGATTAGATGCAGAAAAAGGTTGCCTTTTACTCTTTCCAAGTTGACAAGAATCACAAAGGATTAATTTATTGGAATCAAATTCTGAATTCAAAAGAGGAAGATTAAATGACTTGACAAGTCTTGAAACAACATCATTTGAAGGATGGCCTAACCTAAAGTGCCAAATTAAAGAGGAGGTCTTTATTCCTAGCAAGGCTACTAGAGCACGTCTGGCCTTGAATGAGCTCCTTTCAAAACGCATTGGATAAAGTCCATTTTCAGTTTTGCCTTCCAGGAGGGTTGCCTTGGTGAGCATGTCCTTCACAAATAAATGAGTTGATGTTAGGATAAAGTAACAATGGTTATCAACACAGAAACGCTGAATGGAAATTAAATTTGCAGATGCATTTGGACAGTGAAGAATTTTATTGAGATGAAAATCAGATTTGGGAGTATGTAGAAGAGCTGAACCAGCATTGTTTATGGTGAGGCCTGATCCATTTCCTACTTCAACAGTCTCATTCCCTTCAAAAGGTTGTTGGATGTTCAGATTTTCCAAATTGTTGGTGATGTGGGCATTTGCACCACTATCAGCAAACCATTCCTGATCATCAATGGTGGCATTAGTTTGGGCTGCCATGGCTGCTAGCTGCGGAGGTGGGTGCCTGCCTTGATAGGAGAAGTCCATGCGATGGAAACAATCTAGTGCTTGGTGGCTTGTCTTGCCACAAATTTGGCATGGGGCTCTTGGAGGTTTGCTGGAGTTGGATGCATCAGCAGTGTTGAAATTGGAACCACCACCAGCATTGTTGGAACTTTCACTAGAATAAAAATTAGGCCCTCTAGCAGCATTGGAGTTGAATGGCATTCCAGATCTCTGTCGTGGGCCAGAGAATCCATGTGTAGGATACTTGGATTGCTGACCACGAGGAGAATATTTGAATTGTTGAGACATCTTTCCCTTTGAGTTGAATTGATATTGTCTGGTACCTGGTCTTTGAGTAAACAAAGCAAATGTAGAGGAGTCAGGAGTAACAACATGCTGCTGGTTAAGCAGCATTTCATGATTCAAAATTTCATCCTGAAAATCCTCAAAGCTTAATGGATTTTCACGGGTTACAAAAATATAAGATGTAATGAATGAATTGTAAGTGGGATTTAGGCCACTGATGATGAAAGATATTAGATCTTCATCATCAATTGGACGTCCCACAGCTGCAAGTTGGTCAGCCCAAACCTTTGCAGCTCGAAGATATTCGGAACAGGTCATAGAGCCTTGTTTTAGATTCTGCAGCTGTCTCTTAATATGAGAGATCCTTGATCGAGATTGGGAAGCAAATCTGCTTGTCAAGGCAGACCACACCTGCCTTGATGTATTCAAGCCATAAACTGTAGCCAAGACATTTTCAGATAAGGTAGCATTGATCCAACTCAATATGAACTGATCCTTTTTGTTCCAGATTGTGTATTCTGGATTGAGAGTGGACTAGCCTTCCTCGTCGATCAGAAACTCTGGAGGACATGACTCAGTTCCATCAACAATGCCTAGGAGGTCATTGCTGCGCAAAACAGGCAGTACTTGAGACTGCCACATCAAGTAGTTGCTGCTGTCAAGTTTTACTGAAATGAATTGGGTGAAGTTGGGAATGAAAGGGCATGTAGTGGAAGAGGAGGAGGAAGAACCAGAGGAGTTTGAGGAAGCCATGGAAGATGTTTGGTTGGCTTGTGCCTGAGGCTCTGATACCATGTAAATATTGAGATAAAGTTGTATTGCAGAACTTGGTTTTTACACAGAATGCATACAGCATTATATACACAAGTTTCTCAACCAAAAACAAAGAAAAAAAATAAACAATTAATTACAAATTGATTCTGCTACAGTCATGTATAAAATCTATGTTTCTTTGTAAGGCTTGATCTTCTTTATTGTCTTTGAGAGGAGACTAGGTTGCATCACATGCAAGATTGATTGATACAGATTATGGTAAGCCTTTCCTTGTATGTCTTCTATCAAGGCTGGCTGATGAACAAGATTTAGGTGATTGAGATGGTTCTTGCCGATTATAGTTGATTGCCTTGGCTGTAGCTTGAGCATCACGATTGGATTCCACAATTTCAGCAGCTGCAGAATATTGGAGATTGAGATCATGATTTCCTTTTGCAGAGTATGGAGAATTACTAGCTGGATTTTCTGCAACAGCTATATTCTCTCTAACAACATGGCCACCCCCAATGGGTGGATCTAGCATTGTACACTTAAGTAATCAACCTTCTAAATTATGGGGTGTGCAATTTATTCTCCAATTGAGTCGAGTTGCTACTTGAGTGACAAAGAAAAATGATACTCTTAAGTTAACAGTTCTCAAAGAAACCTTAGCAGATATGCAAATAGGAAGTAATTAAACAAGTTTTAGAAGAACATTAATGTCATTGAATATAAACATAAACATTAATTTCAAACACATCTTCATAGTATATACTTGTAAGCTTACAGTGACAGAGTTAGATCCTTCGTCTTAGAGATTGGATCTGAGAGGAAAACAAAAACCCAAAAAGTCATTTTAAACAAAAACATCAAAATTTTCTTAAATAAATAATAATAATAAATAAATAAATAAATAAAAAAGATATAACATACACTTAGGTGGTGTTTGACAACCGATTTGTTTTGTTACTGTTTGGGTTTATACTGTTCATTTTTGTCTTTTTCTTAATAAATGCAATCTAACATCACCGAAATACCCCTCTTGTTCTTGTTCTTGTTCTCTTTCTCTTCATCCATGGTTTCCGTTTCTCTGCAAGTCTCACGCCAAAAAGATCCCACCCAATATTCATTTCTCTACGTAGCCATGGCTAAGCGACTCCTCTTCCCCTCCTCTCTCTTGCACTTCGTCGCTCTCCTCTCACTCCTCAACCTTTTCATTTCCCATCTCTCTCGCTCCCTCGTACTCGCCGATTCTCACTTCGAAGGCTTCGACTCGGAAGATGCCGATCCCGATACAGAAATCGATTCCGATGCCAATATTCTCTACACCGGCTCTCTTCGATCCTCTCCACTCACCCACTCTGATCCCGAACCCACCCAGACCACTCCACCGGATCCGATTCCGAATCCAACTCCGACTCCAAGCTCCCGCTCACCGCCAAGCTTCGAGTACTGGGACGAGGACGAGTTTGAGGGTCTACCGGTTATGGAGCAAACGCCCCCCGAGACACCTATAATTACCGAGAATGCCACCCCATCTGATCCGAAATCGAAGCCCTCGCCGTCCCCGAAACCAAAGCCGGGTCTGAGGTCCTACACTGTGGAGATCGTGTGCGGGACCTTTTTGAATCGAAACCGTGCTGAACAAACGAAGGTGGAACAAACCACGCTGAAGGAAACCCAGAAAAATAAGGGTAAAAACGTAATGTTATAACTGACCTGCGTTTTTCAAACTTAGACGCGGTCAAACATATCATGCTGTACAGTGCAATCGCACTGTACAGTACAAACTCAAACGGGTTATCAAACAGGGCCTTAATGAGATCAACGGCGAAAGACTGGGAGATTGCCACGACGACTGCGATAGGCGGCAGCAAAGGGGAATTGCGGTAAGAAGGGGAGTTTCGATGAAAGTGGGAGCATGTGGTGAGAGAGGGAGCTGCTGCAGAAGCACAGTAATTTCTTTTAGGATTGTTCCAACGAGGAAGTAAAGGAAAGTTAAAAGAATATTAGGTTTAGAAACAAATTTTACAAAAAAATAAAAATTAAAATTATAATATGATGTCACAACGTGATTGGAAATGAGATAAATTCAACTTTAGAGAAATTCAATCATATTATGCTACATCATATTGTAAAAGCTTAGCTTTTTTGTAAAATTTGTTTGTAAATCTAGCATTTTCCAAGTTACAATCTAAAATATTTTTCTTAGACTAAATGACGTCATTTTGCAATTAAATACCAAGTACGCTATCCGCCTACCCGGGTTAAAAAGTTCGACATCCGCCCATAAGGGTCTAACCATGCAGGCGGATGCTTGCGGCGAGTAGGTTTTTTATGGGCCCAATGGATCTACCATTCTTGAAACACATAGGAATATAGGATACTTTCTAATCACATGGGGTTGACTCACTTTTTAATGCTCTTATTTGACACTACTTGGGAAATTGTCGAAGCCCCTGCCCCTTCTTTAGGAACAAGATCCTCTCTAGTTAATTATATTGGAATCGTATTTTTGTTTTTTTACTTTTTGATGGGACAAAAATACCTCTTTAATATAACTAACTGGATATTCTCTAGTTCAAATAAAATAGAGAGGATCCTAATTCATTTCTTTGTGTATTTTGTTTCTCTATACATTTAATTAATCTTATCTTACTTTAAAAACAAACAAACAAACTAGTGAAACTACTATGATCTCTTTGTTTTGCTCATATAGCTTATGTGTAGGACTTTAAATGAACTAGTTTGTTCACCAACTCGCTTAGGATCATCTAGTATAAGCTCAATTTGAACTCGGTTCATTTAATATATGAGTTGTTCATGAACACAAAATTACGTTTAATTATTAAATGAGATATATTTGTATAAACTCACGAGCTAGCTCAATTACTAGCTTGTATAAGCTCAGCTTAGCTCCTATATTTTTGTATACATATATATATATAAGCTTAAAATAAAATAGTAATATCCGCTATAAATAAACGATTGTAAACTCGTAGTGTGTAAGTATCAACATACTAACTAGTTAGTTAATATATACTAAGTAACTAAGTATAGTTAAGTTAACTATAGTTTAGTATATAAGTATTATAATAGAGCTCCAGTTTAATTTCTAATATTTAAAAGCCCTTTCCAGGAATTCCCAAATTTCCTAACCCAATGTACAAAAATCTTAAAGCCCTTAATATTAACGAAAGTGTTGATTGCAATCATGTCATTTAATACTCACATATACTCCTGTAAGATATTGGCTTGTGGATCTAGGAGTTAAATATTGTTGACCCGACATCTGCAAAAATTGAGCACCAACAAGAGCGTGAAAATAGTTAGCAAATGACTTGGTCTGAAACTAATTTTAATTATGACAAGAAGGCTTATACATTTGGGCACATGTTCAAAGTTTCAAGTCAATTTTGAACATGAAGACATATATCTATTATGTAACCAAGATTTTTAATTTTAACCTATATATATGTTGAAACATGCAAATTATAAATAATGAGGTTCTCCTCACCCTTTCTAGCTCTCTGATCTCATTCATACACACAAATATGCCAAGTAATTGAACTAACTATAGCAAGAGAAGTTACTTTAATTACTTTTTACTTACTTGTAACAAGCAATCCTTGAGCCCCAAACCTTTTGTTCTCAGGTGATCAACATTGAATTTGCATCGAGTACATTCCAAAGCCGCGCCGTCAAACGGCTTACCACAAGCATCACACGGAGATGAGTGCTTAGTCTTTTGGACAATAACGAGAGGATGCTCATGGTCTTCATCTTTGTAAGTTTCTCCAAACTTAATATATGAATAATTTCCAAGAACACATTGGGGATGAGCAGCCAAGTCCCATTCGTCACAATCATAGACCCAGTGATCGGGCTCTATTTCTTCTTTGCAAATTTGATAATAATTTTCTACAAAATTATCTTCGATTTCATAAATGAGTGTTAGAATATGTGTGCCGTATTTAGTTTGGCTAGGAAGAGTTGCACATCTAATACACAAGATGAAATTGCAAGTTGTGCATCCAAATGTCATATTATTTCGATCACCGCAAGCATTGCACCTTCTAAGAAAATTTTTCTTTAGGAAGAGGTCATGCTCACGATCATAATGCCCACGATGCGTAATGGTGGAATACGGAAAGAGACAACACTCAATGTCAAGGTTGAATGTAGAACACTTTCCACATTTGTAGGTGAAGCCATGACGATGACGCGAACATGCCCGACAATAGAACAATCCATCCATGGATAGGGTCAGCGGGTGATTGTGAAAGCTTGCATTATAATCTTTAGATAGTTTAGCACATAGAATATGGAGAGAAAAATTGCATTGTGCACGAGTGTAAAAATTGGTGGAGATTATAAATTGCATGCACCCGGCACAACGCTTATCATCCTTAATCACATCATTACTGAGGATTAGTTTATGTGGATGGCTGAAATGTTGCATCTCATGGTATTGTATTTCACCATATGATGGACGATTGCTCCAATGGCATGGATTTCCACTGTTCGACTTCCTAATCCTATTCCCGCACCACAAGTGGAGAATATAACTACACTCTTGACAACAGTAAGCTGCATACCTGGTTTCCACCTTTTTGTAACATAATTTACATTTGCGTTTCTTGACTTGATGAAGAGAAAATTTGCCAGTGAGGGAGTGATGATGTTCTTTAATGTCGATGGTGCGTCGATATTCAGCACATTTGGATTCAACCAAGACTCGACATTTGCTACACACGTAGGGGGCGCCTTCATGTTCTTCCTCACCACAGGCTTCGCAAGTGAATTGGATCGGCTTCAGGATGGGGACATACGCGTGTTCATGACAGCGGTCGGGGATAATGTACCAACGGATAGCACATATGACGTGGAGGACAAAATAACAGCCTGATGAACACTGGTAAATGAAGAAGTTAGTAGTACAACGTTTGCGGCAAGCAACGCAGTAATTGTTATGCCCAAATGGCGTTTGGAGAATGAGGGGGTGGTCTGGGGTGTGCAGAGGGTGTCTTTTTATCACCCTGGGTATCTCTAGACATGATTGATGAAGGAGAAGGTCGCATTTGGGGATTGAACATTTGTAGGCGGGACCCGTTCCCATTAACACTGGCTGCTCGCACGCTGAGCAAACAAGTTTCTTCTCCTCTGCATCTTTAGAGATCAACAAGTGATGTCTTTTGCCCAAATCATGTTGGTCGAGTATGTTTGTTGGCTCCGTCTCCGTGCATAATTGATGAATGAGAAAGTTGCACTCCAAGCATTTGTAGGCAGGACATCCTGAAACTGCCTGCTTGCACACCCAGCAATCAAATGCCTTGTTTTCTTCATCACTTTCCAGCTTTTCTGTGAATATCAAGTGATGCCATAGACTGGCATCGTTTTTGCCCGCCATCTCGATCTCGCACTCTTCTAGTTACACGTACTCAACGTACACAAGCACAAATTAAAACCCATATATATATATATATATATATAGGTGGTTAGTATTCAGACATGTGATAGCAAAGAAATGAGAGACAGAGACAGAGAGTAGCACCTGCTATATATAGATCGATGAATGGAAATTAAATGATCACACAAACCTTTTGCGACTTTGGCATAAGAAAATACAAATTTGTTGTGCCTCTTAACTATGGCATATATATATATATATATATATAGTAGGTTTATAAACGATGAATTTTTCGCTTTGGTGGAAGAATTAAAGACAGAGATGAGTTACGACGAATCTAGTTGCTCCTTTCCTTCTTTGTTTTCACACATTCTTTTCTTCTCTTATACTTCTTCTTTTCTTTTTGAGCGCCCTTTAGTGTTCTCTTGCTTTTCTTTTTCTTTGCCTCAACCCTCTCTTCTTCTTCTTCTTCTTGTACATGCTTCTTTATTCTCTTTCTTTTATCTTTTTATCTTTTTTTTTTTCTCTACACTTTCCTAGGGCTGAGTATCGCTTAAATCAGTTTTGGTATAACCCATTTTCGCCTACCGGTTAAATTGGTTAATTAATCGACTTTATACCAATATATATATATAGAGAGAGATTAATTTCAGTCAATTCGGTAAAGTCGGTTAATTGTCGGTGGGCCAAATCTCTTTTTGCGCCAAATAGGTTGTTTTATGGGTCAAATCACAAATGAGTTTTTTTTTTTTTTTTTTTGGTGGCTCAAATGGTTTTTTTTTATGACTAAACAAGTGTTTATTGAACATGTTTATAAGCAGTCTAAAAATATTCATTATCTTAGATTATTACAAATTGTCACTAATATTAATAAAATTAAATGAGAATCGATTAATATTGTTAATGTTTATAAGCAGTCTTAACATATTCATTATCTTAGATTATTACAAATTCTCAATAATATAGATAAAATTAAATGAGAATCGATTAATATTGTTAATGTTTATAAGCACCCTTCACATGCATATTCATTATCTTAGATTATTACAAATTGTCACTAATGTAGATAAAATTGAATGAGAATCGATTAATATTGTTAATGTTTATAAGTACCCTTCACATATTCATTATCTTAGATTATTACAAATTGTCACTGATGTAGATAAAATTGAACGAGAATCGATTAATATTGTTAATGTTTATAAGCACCCTTAATATATTCATTATCTTAGATTATTACAAATTGTCACTAATATAAATAAAATTAAATGAGAATTGATATTTATTGAACACGTTTATAAGAACCCTTAACATATTCATTATCTTATATTATTCCAGATTATCACTAATATAGATAAAATTAAATGAGAATCGATTAATATTGTTAAGACGTTGCCCTACTATACTTTGGCAATTACGTTTTCAGTTAAGTCGGTTAAGTCGTTTTTGGTTCAGTTCAGTTTAGTATAAATTTTTATTTCGACTACCAACAGTCGGAAGTTAGTAGAGTCGGTAAGTGGTCGATGGCGGTTTAGTGATGGTCGGTAGGCAATAATCGAATATTTTGCCACCCCTACACCTTCCTTTCTTGTGAGTTTAAACGCTTATTACATGCCTAACTATCACAGTGTCAGCGTTGGTTTATAGAGGATGAAATTTTTGCTTTGGTGGAGAAAACAAAAGTTGCTATGCCTCCAAAACTATGACAGAGATGGGTTACAAGGAAACTCTCGTTGCTCCTTCATTTTCTAATTATTATTATTATTATTTCATTCTCCATTATTCTCTTGCTTTTCCTTTTCTTTGCCTCCACACACCTTCTATTTTATTTTTTTTCTTTTTGGTACATACTCATTTATTTTCTTACTTTCTCCTTGTCTTTGTATCTATGCCTTCTTTTCTTGTGATCTTAGGCATCTATATTACATGCCTAATTACATAGAGTTGGTGTATAAAGGAGGAAATTTTTTATTTGATGGAAAAAAACAAAAGTTGCTATGCCTTTAAACTATGTCAGAGATGGATACAACGAACCTAGTTACTCTTTTCCATTTTTGTCGTTCTTTGTCCTCGCACCTTCTTTTATTCTATTCTCCTTCTTCTCCTTATTTTTCTTCTTTTCTTTTTTATAAATTCTCGGTGCTCCATTATTCTCTTGCTTTTCCTTTTTGTTAGGTTTTAATTGTGTTGGCAAATTCACTTGTCAGAAACATGGTATATGGGTTGTAATATTTAGGTATTAATTAGAATTCGGTTCAAAGCATTAAGAATTCAAGGCATATCAAGGCTTTGATTGATGCATGATCAAACCAGTGTGACATGAAGATGATATATAAACCCGAGAATTCAGTCGATGCATGATCGAGAAAATAAATGCACTAATGATGATGCATAAACTTGAGAGTTCAATAGATCCCACAATCAAATCACACTCGATCAAAGTTGTGCATTAAGTTGAAAACTAAAACCCTAGACTTCGATCGATTGAACTTGTGGCAGATCATTTCCTTTCAAAATTGACTTACCTTATTAAAACCATGTTTTACCCTACCTATTTAAGCATCAATATACACGATTTTCCCTTGAGAGAGTTGTGCAGCGATTTGAACCTTTTGGAGAGCGTTCTTAACCTTCCCTAGCCAAAACTGTTGCAAACAATATGTCATTGTCGATTATCTTTAAAACCACAAATAACCTTTAGCCATCAAAATTATGGGTTTTAGTGAGCAAGCGAATTCGTGGAGGAGACTTCATAGAATAAATCCTACCAGACATTGATTGTTACGTTTTCGGTTAAGTTGGTTAAGTTGTTTGCAGTTCGGTTACCAATGTTAGTATAAATTTATGTTTCGACTACCAGTCGACTTTTTTGGTAGGTTGTTGATGACGGCTCGGTGACAGTTGGTAGGCGGTAATCGGATATTTTGCCCACCCCTAATTACAACCAAAATTACAATGTTTCAAGAAGGGTTAGAGCTCTTACAAAATTATCATTCTAACCTCAAAATAAAATTTTACAAATACATAAATAAAATTAAAAAACAAAAATGCCCCCCCCCCCCCCCCCCCNATAGAACTCCCTTACCAAATTAATTTTTTACCTTCGCAATTTTTTTAGTTGTCTATATATCATAAAATAAAATAAAATCCGAATCATAAAATAGGACAGGACCTGTGCATCCTATTCCTTGGTTTTGCCCCTGCCCTTGTGCAAAAACTTTCCATTGGGTTAAATTTCACATGGGATATAAATTTTCTAAGAATTGAATTGTAAGAATTTTTTCTATCCAATTTCTAAATTATATAATATATATATATATTAACACTATTAAAACATGTGAGAAGCTCATACGATTAAAAGAATATGCATTTCTCACATTTTATTTTATGAAACACGACCCTTTTATTTGGAGGATAAGAGAATATGATGAAGCCCATGGCACTTTTATTTTTCAGTCAAAAATTTACTTCCTTTAAATCATCAAACGTACACGTGGTCTAATACGATTGGAGGTTTCAACAAAGTCTCGACGCTTCCTGGGCTGCTGGAGGCTTTTCCTTGGATCCGTAGGCAACACACCTCACAAATACCGTTTGAACTTTGAATCGAAACGCGGAAAGTAAAGAGGAGAGCGTAAGCGCAGTAAGGGGAACGTAGGATGTCGTACCTGCTACCTCACCTGCACTCTGGATGGGCCGTAGATCAGGCCATCCTGGCCGAGGAAGAACGACTCGTCGTCATCCGCTTCGGCCACGACTGGGACGAGACCTGCATGCAGGTTCGTAATCACAAACAAAAAACAAAAATATTTTTTGAAATTAATTTTAGTTTCAGTGATTAGGATCAAACCCTAATTCTTAAACTCACTTCTTCTTCTTCTTCTTCTTCTTCTTCTTCTTTTATGTAGATTTAAAGCTTTTAGGTGTTTTCATGTTTGAACCAGATTTGTTTATTTATTTATGGACTTGGTTTCGAATCTTAAAAACCTAAATTTTACGCAGTAATTAAAGGGCGTCCACCTATTTCCCTCTTGGGAAAATCTTTTTTTTTTAACCAATATTGTTGATTGGAAATTTGGCTTATGTGCTGGTAATTTGTATTTGCTTCATTTCTCACCTCTATCGCTATAGCTGTTCAACCAGGCTAGGGTTCGTGCTTTTTCAATTTTAGTTAATGCATTTTTCATCATTCTATTTGTTCAAAAGAACTACGACTATTGGTTCATAGTAATTGTTGCTCATCTAAGATTTGTGTATTGCTTATTAGTCTTGCATAATTAGGTTTCTGTATGTTCCCTTGGTGAAGATTTTCTTTTTAAGGATAAATGCAAAATCAGTCCACGTGTTTGCCTAAATTACGTATCGATCAAAAATAATCAGAGGTCCTTGGGGTAGGCTAAAATAATAATTTAGTGCCTGCAATCAAATTTCGTCAAAATACTTGACGAATTCTGCTAGTGTACCACGTCAGCACCAATAAAATGATGACATGTGTTCCTTTTCTTTATTCTGCCTGTGCAAGTCTTGTTTTGCTTTGGGTGGGTTGAACATATATTTTTGCATCTGCCATCATACCCATCAACATCCCCTGTATGAATGATCTGTTTTTGAAGTTAATTTGGTGACTAGTGGACCTACTCTCATGCTGAATATGCATTTGCATTCTTTGAACAGACTGCGTGGAGTCTGTTTTAAGCCAGTAGAATGGATGAGGGTTGTAATAGCCAATTTTGGATTTAGTCACATTACATGAATGGAACCTTCAGTTTGAAACAGGATTCATAAAGCCAACCCCGCAATTTGATTAGGAATAAAGGTTTAGTTATTCAAGTTGAGATGAGTATCTATTAAGTGCATTTATTTCTTTGGAGGGTCTAGAGTTTATAGATACTTTGAGCTTCATGCCTATCAACAAGAGAGAGTCCCGCTTAACTAAATGCCAAAGGAAAATGGAAATTAGAATTTAATAAATAAAATAAAGAAAAAAGAGATATTTTGGTGTAAATAGATGGAGCACGGTGGGGCTCATAGGCTTTTAAGTGACCAAACGTTGAGGTTTTAGGATTTAAAAGTGTTAAAATTGCAAATATGTGGTGTCACATTCGGGTTTGTAATTATGGTGGAGCCCAAGTTTGGGTTTGCAATTATGTTGAAAGATAAAATTGAAAACTCCATTAGTTCAACGGCATCATAGGATTTTACTGAAATACATGTTTCCAGGTACTAGGTGGGGTTAATGGATTAGGCATTACCTTCTTTTTTCTTTTTGGGAAGTTGCATCTGGTGAAGGTTCTCTGTAGCTCAGCAAGCCTCTAGTAGTCTGTCTTTAAGTCATCTTCATTTAATACACGCATTACTTATAAAAAAAATAATAATAATAATACACACACCAAAAAAAAAAAGAAGCTTTCTGATGATCTTTTCACTTACAAGACCTGAATGGAAAAGGTTATGAGGAACCATCACCTTGTTATCTCGAATGATCCCTGCTGTGGTTTTCTAGACGAGGGACTGCTATTTCTGTTGAATTGTTTCTCACTTTGTTGTGAAAGCTGGCTCTGTTCTCAATCGTTATCTGTTGATGGTCTAATTAATTTGTTTTGATCTAGATGGATGAAGTGCTGGCATCTGTTGCTGAGACAATTAAGAACTTTGCTGTCATTTATCTTGTGGACATCACGGAGGTGCCCGATTTTAACACGATGTATGAGCTGTATGACCCATCCACAGTCATGTTCTTCTTCCGGAACAAGCACATTATGATTGATCTTGGCACTGGAAATAACAACAAGATTAATTGGGCTCTCAAAGACAAGCAAGAGTTCATTGACATTGTGGAGACGGTGTACCGTGGGGCAAGGAAGGGGCGTGGTCTAGTGATTGCTCCAAAGGACTACTCCACCAAGTACCGCTACTAAGTCCATGTGCAAGTTGTAGTTTACTTGAGGTTTGTAAGATCAGATCTTGAAAAAACCTGTTGCATAATATTGCACATTCTCTGGAAGTAGCTGTTGATTTAAAAACTTGTAAGATTAGATCTTGAAAACTTATTGCTTGAACTTGAATTCTCTAAAAATCAATGTTCGGAGATATCAGCCTCATGAAGCATAGGTTATTACTTCGAATCTTTCCTTCTCCCTCCCCTTGGTGCCAATTATATATATATAAGTGAACCGGATGAATTCCTGCCCTATCACATGAGAGAGACCAAATTATATATATATCGAGATATCCTTGATTCAAGGAGTTTTTTTTTATTTTTTTTAAAGGCTTGATTCAAGGAGTTTTACAAGGAGTGCTTTTCACTCTGGCAATGCAATTTGGTCTCTCTCATGTGGTAGGGCAGGAATTCTTCCGGTTCACTTGTACTAGGAAGAGTATAACATCCGGCATTAAGTGGCTGCTTGCTCAACGTGTTGTAATGGATGCAATAATCCAGGAATATGCTCCAAATTGTCTTGGGAACTCTTCTTCTGTTATCGGAAAGCTCGTATCCTAAACGACTCCTTGGGCCACGTCCCTAGCTAAGTCAGATTTAGCTAATTCGTGTGGTGGGTTTATGTTACACGAGTCCGGATTTTATCCTTTAGAGGTAGTATACGAATTGGCCTTCCTCTCATTGGTTTCTCATCATTTCACCATATTCAATATTGTGGGCAACAGGAACTAATGATAAGCTCGTTACAATTTCAATTTTGAAAGATTCAGTGTGATAGTGCGTTGTTTTTTTGTTGCAATGCTAACGGAAACAAAAATTTTCTGAATGGTGGGATGTGGCATTACTTGGTCATTTTGCTTAAGAATGTTTACGGCTTGTGTTTTTGTATGCTTGACTTCAAGGGTCCAGATTTGTCAGACCACTATCCTCATCTCAAGAAAAAATTGAAATGTGGAAGGATTCAGGGTGTTAGGCCATATTAAACTTTTTAAAAAGGAGCGTCAAGGTGGGTATCCAGTATCAACTTTCAACGGGTGGAATTCCAACTGAATTCCCTCCCACCCCCAAATTTTATTCCCCCCTTTTTCAAAAAAATCAACATCAAAATATTATCATTTTTTTATCACATAATTTATTTTTTATTACTATTCAAATTAAAAAAAAAAAAANGAAAAAATTGAAATGTGGAAGGATTCAGGGTGTTAGGCCATATTTTTAAAAAGGAGCGTCAAGGTGGGTATCAAGTATCAACTTTCAACGGGTGGAATTCCAACTGAATTCCCTCCCACCCCCAAATTTTATTCCTCCCTTTTTCAAAAAAATCAACATCAAAATATTATCATTTTTTTATCACATAATTTATTTTTTATTACTATTCAAATTAAAAAAAAAAAAATTACTACAAAACAAAATTTTTTCACTTTTCTATATTAATAATTACACTCATTTTTTTTTCTCACCAACCAAACAATAAACAGTATTTAGGGATGTCATATTGTTTAACAAACAACCGCTGAATCCCAGCTGAATCCATCAACTAAATTGACTAGTCAGTCTTTGGTTACCACATAAAAGACCTAAAATGGTTTGCTGTTTAACCGACAAGTAATGGGGATTTAGAAATAGAAGACGATTATCTTATTATCCTCAATTTTCAAAATCTCCATTTAAGTGATCAGTTTACCATGTTACGGCAACCTTCGGGACGATGAAGATATTCATCATTGGAAATCTGAGAACTTCAGGAGATCAGGTATTGGACAACATGTACAAGATTAGTGTTTCATAAGCTCAAAAGCAGCTTAAAGATCTTACATCATGGCCCAAAGATTAAAAATATAGAGAATAAAATGGTTAAACCAAGTTGAAAGCTCCTGAGAAAGTTTATCAAAGCATACGTTTCCAGTCGTCTGCTGGAAAGTAAATAAACCAAGTTATGACTTGAATGTTGTATAGAACATACCAGATACTTGCTGGCATGGGAAATTCTAAAATGGTTGAGGATCTAACAGATTCAATGAAAGCAAACAACTCATGGAAGCCTGAGAATATCCAAGCTTTACATTATTTGAGACAATAAATACCATGACTTTAGCAGGCATCAAGATCTCGGCATGGAGGTGGCTTGGGCTCACTCAGCAAAGTAGTATTCCCTCCTTCTGGTCCACATCTAATGCGCTGTGGATTTTGTGTACCGGGCTGAAAAAGAAGGTAAAAAATTAGTTATACTATGTAGCATCATCATTAAGCAAATGAGAACTCACATTTTTGGATGACACAGAAAAAAAATTATCCAAAGCCCAGTTGCCTTACCGGTAGCTTCTCCCCCCTTCTTAAGGTTTCAACTATCTCAACAACTCGCTTGGGGGTAACATCTTCCTGCAATTACAGAAAAGACTCATAAATTCTAAAAGTTCCCAACCATTTGAGCTCAAAAGTCACAATGATTTGGTAAAAACAAAGGATCATCATGCACCCACATAGTAATTGTAAGTATATCCTTCAGATCCATTGGAGTAATCAGCCACTGTAATCATGGGAGCATTCACACAACATCCCTGCAGAAAACCAACAATTTGCATCACCTTTCTTTGCATTTAAAAATGAGTCACTGATGACAAAAGTACTTTATTCTCACTTTTTTACTGATGTCGAAAGTAAAAATATATATTATAAAAGCTAGTAACTCTTGGTCCCATTTGTGTCCAACCATCATCAACTTAAAATTTGCCTGCTTGAGTTTTTTCTAAACATTAAAAATTGGACCTGAAGGAAGTACACTCATCACAAATTCAGTCAAAATCCATTTGTTAAAAAATCATGGGATCACCCGTCCTGAATGTACTTCCCTTCCAATGGATGTCCTGCTAATTGCAGAATTAAGTGAAGCAAAACTAGTGTAAAAGGCTACTGGCCTCCTCAAAAGCCACAGGCTTGGATCAGTGAACACTCACCATGCATTCCATTTCTCCAACAGAGAACAGGCCATCTTTAGTTACTTCTGCAGATAACAAATACTAGAAGCTCATTCTTCAAATGTTGTTTAACTTCAAAAACATTCACAAGGTTTGGTGAAATGTACGACAAGAGAAATTAGAGCAAATACTTCATTTACTACTTACCATTGCGCTTCACTCCAAGGTGTTTCAGTAAAGCATCTTCAATTTCTCGAGAACCACGTATCATACAGGGTGTTGTGCCACAAACCAACAGGTGGTACTTGCCAACCTGCAAAACCAAAAAAGTTCATGCAGGTAAACTTTAACTTCCAAATGGAACTTGGTAGCAGAAGTATTAAAATCTTAACAAAGAATTAGTACTCACCTTTGATCGATTGAACATTGAATAAAATGTTGCAACCTCATATACACGGATCGGAGCAACTTCTATAACCTTAGCTACCTGAAGCATTCATAATACGATCTCATTACATAATTATTCACATACCCTCCAGCATTCCCAATTGTTATAACATTCTGTTCCGTCACATGAAGTTTGACAAGAACCTATAATGTAGCAAGATGATGAAAAAATACCATAGAAGCAGTAGAAATATATGATATTCCCTGTACAATCAAAACTTCATTTAAGGGAGAAACTTTTGACGTGAGAAGCACATAATGCAAAACAAGTAGATATTTTAAAACGGATATTAAGTATGGCTGACATTAACACTAGTGCACCAACAACAGATTCTTACCATAAATGAAAAGATGCAGACAACCCCCAAACCAAATGTTATTCGACTTTGAATTGGCAACTTATGTACTGAAGACATATAAGGGTAACTAGTCTGTGGCTAATTTAAGTAATGTAACACAATTATGACACCAACTCAATTATCAGTATCCAAAAATGCAATGGAAAGGGTCTGACTTAAAAAAGGAGGCTTGCTTTATGCATACTAGGCAATTCCTTAGCTGTACTAGCTTGATTAACTCTCAAATCTAATTTCCAAAATATGCACAAGCTGTGAGCATAGTATGCCAACACAGAGCACACTTGTGGTTCACAGAATTTCTTTCATTATAAGGATCACACAATTTATATTCTTGTTTGATTTCATTACTGAAGCTTACAGAATTAGCCTTATATCCTCAGTTACGTACTCTGAACCCATACTCCAATAGTCTTAAACAAAAAATCCCAAATCCTATTGGAAATTACAACTTAAATCTTTGCTAATATCTACATATTAATTTGAGATATCCGCATTACCTGAATATGACAAGGTATGCCCTGACTTGAGCTAGATATCTTCCTAAACGGAGGAGCCCTCTGTCAGTCCACCCTGCCTTTTTTCATCTCTCCGACATAAATCTCTTAAATGATATCAGAAAGTAATTTTTAATCCCAAGAGGTTGACTAAGTTAGTGGAAGCCTAGGACTTATGCTCCTCGTGGTCTTAGGTTCAAAACCCACAAGTTTAAAACCCATTGAGTGCAAATTGCTTGTTGGGGCTAGCCCCCTGAGCGAAACCCGCAACTTAACCTGTCCGTACTGAGAGAAGTGCGAGGCATAGGTCCCGGGTTTACCTGATAGGGGTGGATACACAAAGTGACCATGCCTTGGAGGGGTTTCCGGTCATTTACAAAAACTTTGTATATATATATTATATTTTTCTCTATCAGGCTAGCAAAAATCCTTTGTCACAAAATTTAGAGCATATTTAGATATGGCACATCGATCTGATCAGGCAGAAATTAGGCCAAGCTGAACACACACGCCGGGTCTCTCATTGCAGTGGACCACCTCTGATTTTATATTAATAGGGCTGTAATGTGATCGTGTAAAACCGGGTTCTATTGCAAATAAAATATCTTTGTTGTCCTTCTTAACATTTACATGGAAGATATTCATTTTGCAAAACCCAGCCCCAGTCATCTACCACCACTCACCACCCCCACCAACACCTTGACAAGTAAAAAGCATCCTGTAAATACGGTAATTTAGTTAGGTTATCTTATGGCTTGTCAGAGACAAAGAAGGGGGCATAAAGAAGTTGTATGGTAAGATGCAAGTCAAAAGATTGGAAGGTAGTCGTTCCACCTTTAGATTCAAGGAAACCAACCGTGTCAACTGATCCCACCCCTATATATGAATATTATACTTAACTTTCTAATTCTACAGAAATAATATTCAGGCAAGAGGGAATCACTGAAGATTGCTTGTTACTTTCTAATTCCAAACAAATCCAGGCCAGATCAGATATAATAATATATGTATGTACATAGAGATACAACTAGAGAAATTTTAAATGAGTCATTCCAACATACTGCATTCATAGCTGAAACAGGGAGCCATCCTCCATGCTGCTGTTGTGCAAGATCGAGCAGAGGAATCACTGCAGATTGCTTGTAGTTTGATGGATAGTGAGATAATATTTCCTTTGCCTGCAAGTGCATAACCTAAAATTCTTAAGGCAAGATTAAAAAGAAAAAAGAAATCTTACATGTGCCAAGCAACATCATCAGCCACTGAGTTAGATAGGTTGTGTGAAGCTAGGTAGCAGTTGTAGATTGAATTCAAGATCGTTGTCTTCATGATGTCCGATATAAATTGGAGGATTTCAATCTTTTATTTTATTTTATTTCCTTTAATTTTTATGCAAATGATTAACCTAGATGAAAGCTAGAAATGCCTTCCAAAATTGTTTACTATCACACTGCAGTGGCCAGGCACATAGGCTAGTTCACGAAACATGAAACATAAGAAATTGTTCAAAATAAAGGGTAGGGAGGAATGTAATGCCATATGACTTCGGATGCTGAAGCAAGCTGTTAATGTGCCATATGACTTTGACAACAGCACATTGTTAGTGTGCTGGCCGTTGAAGGTTAATGAAAGCAAGCAAATAAGATGATTGTGCAATTGAAAGACTCATTTATGTCTTCGCAGAGGAACATACCTATCCTTACAAAGCTGTGTATTTGACAAAGTGATACATCCTTACTAAGCTGTGTACAAGACTCGTTTTAAATAAGTAAATAGAGCTCAATATGGCCTGTACTCGTGGCTTGTGTGCTAGTTGTAGTTGAAGACTTGGCATCCTTGAAGCATGTACTCCAGTTCTTGTCATGATTGGAGGTTGATATGGATGATTGACTTTTGATGTTCCAACGAAATTTTTGGCATTTTTTTTTTCTTGTTATTCTTCTCTTGGATGCCCTTTGATAATTGATAGGAAGGATTGTTGTTGTGATCACATCATATATAATCATATTTTGAAGAAATTTGGCATAATTTGGCACATCAAACATGCTTGTTCCTTCTGTTTTTTGTTCTGATACGGCTTTTGGGTACGTAAATAGGATATCTTATAAAAGGGTCATCAAAACCATATCTACTTGTAAGCTTATTTGATCAGAAGATAATAGGAATGGTCGTAATAATAACAGTAATGGATTTCAAAATGTGACTGAAGTTCAAATAGGCTAGCCAAGTCAATCGGCTTGTATGCAGGCTCCAGCATGGCCAGAAACAGACAAATCAAGCTTAAACAGGTATGTAAATCTCACCCATAGCTCAGGCTTGGCTTGAGCTCATAAAAATTTAACGAAGCCAAGTGCGGAAATACACAACACTCAGCTTGCCCCAGCTTGTTTTGCCTTCCAGGGACAAGATGCTAATTGTTTACAGTAGCTCTCAAAACAGTATGATAGTCATCAAAACTAACAAAAAAATGAGCCCATAGCCTTATGATATGGTCAACAAAACAACAAATAATAACATCATCAATTGCCTAAACTTCGAGCACAATCATTCCCTTCCATTCTAAATATCAGCATTCGGTCACCTGGGAATGACTACACAGCTACAGAGAGGTCGAACACTAACATGATATGGACCAATCAGTCTTCATATGAGCATACACTAAAGAAAACTATCCTTAATTCACAACTTTTCCATTGAAATATACCGCAAACAACAAAATATCAAGGACCCAATGCCAATAATTCGAACAGTCCATGATAGATATGCATAGCAAAATGTAAATTTGCAAGCAAATGTTAGTTATGAAGAGATCCAGTAATATAGGAGTAAATCAAAGAAAGGTTTCCAAACTATTTTGAGGAGCAAAATGGCATTGTTCAGCAAATACGAAATACAGGCAAACGGAGACTCTTTTTTCTGGTTGCATATAATACACTAAAAATAAAGGGAAAAAAAAATCAAAATAACGATAAAAAAAAAATATTCTCATTTTCACAATTTTACATTATCTTCATTCATTAAAAAAAAAAAAAAAAAAAAAAAATTACCTTCTCTTTGTTTACATCTGAGAACTCCCACTGAAGGTCCGGATTGTTATCCGGCGAATCAAGGTGCTGCTCAATCAATATGCAAAAACTCATTCAATTCAATAATGAAGTTAAACAAATAGAAATCGAATAATTAGAGATTACTAAAATGAAGAAATTATTTGGATTGGAGGAATGAAATGATTGGGAACTAAGAAACTCACGTAGTTGAGAGCAGTGGAGAAGGATCGCGACGTTAATGGCTGCAGTAAAAATAGGAAGACTCAAACGGAATGAAACCAAGCGATGCGATTGGATGAAACGAAAACGAGAGAGAAAAGGCGAGAAAACGAAGAGGACGGAAATGAACCTGACGGAAAAGCTGACGAATCTCGAGCAGACGGTTAGCAGCGAGGCGAGCCAGCATTTTCCTCCGAGACCGGCGAGGCGAGCTGAGCTTAGCCGAGGAAGTGCAAGGAATCAGAGATGGTGTAGACCAGGGACTAAACTCTACGGAAAAGCCTATAGCCGGTTGGTATTTCATCCAAAAAAAAAAAACGAACAAACAAGCAAATATCTGATATGGGCCGAAGTGAGTAGGCCCAAATGGTAAAATTTTATGTGTCTAGACTTTCTCTTCCTATAAAGGGTCCATAAAATTGTCAAATGTATGGTAATCACAAATCGACCACTGGTGTCTTTAAGAGTCAGCTCAATCGGTTGGAATCAAGCTTAATGAAGCGGAGATTACTAGTTTGAATTTTCTTCTCCCCTTTTGAGCAGACATGTCAAAAAAAAAAAAAAAGTTAATTCTCAAAACTAATCGTCCACCAACATTTGTAAAAAACTTAAGATAATGTTTATGATTGTGTTTGAAAAATATAATGTTCAAGTTAAAAAAAAAAAAATTGACAAAAACTTCATTTATAAGCTTTTGTCGATTTTTTTTTTTTTTTTTTTACCATTTTTAGAATAAAAAAGTCAATTAAGTACTTTGAAATTTTTTTACCAAACATACCAACTTTTTATTTAGCACATGAGCCTTTTAGGTATTAAAAGTATTTTTTTACTTTTTCATAACACAATTTCAAACAAGCTCTTAAACCAACTGCTTTTTTAAAGTTATGCCACTCACTATTTTTCTCCATTTTATGTAGTTATTTTTATTAATGTTGCAACTTTCTGATCATATCGTTAACACTACAATTACCATTTGTACTTATTATCGTTGTACGTTATTGATAAAGTTATCATTATTTCTACTAATAAATTTGTTATTGTCCTTATTGGGAAAGCCACCATCATTTTTAACATTGTAGACGAACATTGTTATCACATCAACATTGACATGAAAATCCATGACTTGTTGAATACTGGGCATGCATATATGCAAGAACATCTCCAAATGATTTTTGGGTAATTTATACTATATATATATCATGATTTAATATCGTACTTATATATATACAAATTAACAAATGCATGCATTTCACAATGGCTATTGTTGTCTACTTTGAATGGCTTCCACGATTACTTGTGTTATTGCCGCCCCAATGATAAACCACGTAATCCCGGCTAATATAACCGGTAACCAAGAGCTGTTAACAATCTCCAACGCCAAAGAACCGCCTATATGTTCTTTTACTCCCCCAATAGCCCCTTCTGATCCAATCTGTACCCGAATTATAACCGAAGCAATCACTGCTGCCATGGCTGGANGATTTTTTTTTTTTTTATTACCATTTTTAGAATAAAAAAGTCAATTAAGTACTTTTAAATTTTTTTATCAAACATACCAACTTTTTATTTAGCACATGAGCCTTTTAGGTATTAAAAGTATTTTTTTACCTTTTGATAACACAATCTCAAACAAGCTCTTAAACCAACTGCTTTTTTAAAGTTACGCCACTCACTATTTTTCTCCATTTTATGTAGTTATTTTTATTAATGTTGCAACTTTCTGATCATATCGTTAACACTACAAATACTATTTGTACTTATTATCGTTGTTTTTGATAAAGTTATCATTATTACTACTAATAAATTTGTTATTGTCCTTATTGGGAAAGCCACCATCATTTTTAACATTGTAGATGAACATTATTAATTATCACATCAACATTGACATGAAAATCCGTGACTTGTTGAATACTGGGCATGCATATATGCAAGAACATCTCCAAATGATTTTTCGGTAATTTATACTATATATATCATGATTTAATATCGTACTTATATATATACAAATTAACAAATGCATGCATTTCACAATGGCTATTGTTGTCTACTTTGAATGGCTTCCACGATTACTTGTGTTATTGCCGCCCCAATGATAAACCACGTAATCCCGGCTAATATAACCGGTAACCAAGAGCTGTTAACAATCTCCAACGCCAAAGAACCGCCTATATGTTCTTTTACTCCCCCAATAGCCCCTTCTGATCCAATCTGTACCCGAATTATAACCGAAGCAATCACTGCTGCCATGGCTGGAACTTCCCATATCATGGGTCTCTTCTTCTTGTTCATCTTCTTGTCATCTACTCTATAGTGATCTCTATCCTCTGCATCTTTGCCTTCTTTGGTAGGTGAAGGCTTTATGTTATAAGCTGCAGAGTAATTGGAGTTGTCTTGGGTTGAATCTGGGAGAGCAAGGACAGATGGAATCCAATACTCCTCGTCGTATAGATGATTTGATGGGATTTTGCGAGTGGGTGATGTGCTCTGCCTTGCCTGCTTTCTGGCAGCCACAGCTTCTCGAAGCTTGTCGAGGTTTGGCTCTGCAGATTTACGTGAAACGTGTATCAGGCTTGTTTGAGAATCTGGTGTGGAGCCATTGGCATTGTTGGGTGATTGCCAGTATAACCAATTTGAAATAGATCTAATTGCTTGAATTGCTGCCATTGTTGCTTCTCTTTGGAGGTCCGTTTCCTGGAATTAATAGAAGTGTTTTGCCATTAGTTTTCAGTTGTCAAACAAATACAAATTCTACTTGAATTCCATGCATGCTTTATATATATAGATGAGTAGCCATTAGATTAACATTGTGTGGAAACTATACTGACCTTGGAATTTTGTGCAGAAGTCTTTTCCATTGCATCCTGGAATCTGGTCTGGAATTTGTTAACTTCTACGAAGATGTTTGAGGCACGTGCTCCCGATGCATTACTCGCGCCCACTCTTACATTGCCACGTGGCTGCTTCGACATTAAGAATTCTAGAGCTGCTAGCTTTTGACCTCTCCACCATCCTGTTATTAGTTTAGACATTAAGAATGAAATTAAGCTGCATGTACAAATTGGGGGATTCGAATTTTTAGTAATTTGTTGTCTAGATTATTAGCAATTTTGGCAAAAAAATGTGAAAGGTCTCTTATGAGATCCACTTGTTCGAATAAGGGGCGGACTGCTTGAAACTTGATTGGATAAGTGAGCTTCATAATGACTTTCTTACTTTATTTTTACTGCCGGAATTACTGGTAATCCGGACAACAAGAATGTTGAAGATCTCTACGCAAAAAATAGAATAAATAGATAAATGAAAGTATTTTCCGTATTTTCTGACTGTATGTAAATGTAATATTGAGAGATCATTTCCAAATGTGGCCACATGAATGTTTGATGTGTCAATTGATAAAGTTATAACTACTAAAGTCGTTAGCTTACTGAGCATATATATCAATATCAAATGGAAATTTTTGTACTCTTTTTCCTCATTAGTAACTTCTGCAATGAATTGATTTTATCATTATATCTACTTCTTCTTAGGTTCTAAAACAATTACTTTCAAACTTTTGTTAAATTCATTGCTCGAACAGCATGAGAAGAGCTTAAATAAATACATCTGCTATGATTACTCAAATGTATTTAGGCCCACAATGGAAAAGAAACAAATCATGGAAATATATCATCTCAATCATCACTCCATGTAGCCCTAATTCTGAGGGTTTATCCGAGGTAAACGATCGATGTTCATATATACTCCATATATTCCTATTTGAGAGTTTATATGCTGGTGAATTTATCAATTAAGCTGGTGAGTTTGAGAGTTTTTCGAGTGTCTAATAATTATTTTGTGTGTTCCTTTTCTATTTATTTATTTGGACAATCAACATGATTATTTTTGCATTTGAAGTACATAATATGGGCAGAGTAGGTTGAGAAGCTAGAGTAAGATACTCACGAGATGCAATCAACTGGACATGTTTCTATGGCCTCTTGGATTTTGTGCTCAGGATCAGCCCACT
The DNA here is from genome assembly GCA_006937295.1 of Carpinus fangiana. Lineage (NCBI taxonomy): Eukaryota > Viridiplantae > Streptophyta > Magnoliopsida > Fagales > Betulaceae > Carpinus > Carpinus fangiana. The sequence continues at coordinate 20,773,291 of CM017323.1, read as the reverse complement.
GTGCAACAACCCTTGCTCTTCCATAAGCCGATTCAATAGCAAATGTCTTTTCAGCAAATAAGGCACATTTTAAGCAGCCGACACACTTGATTTCATCAACAAATACTGCTCTTTCCTCCGTTTCCGGTCCAAACCATGCCGAGTATAGAGGTTTCCCTGTATAACCTCTTAGTTCTGCAACTTTGGCTTGCTCCTGCACCACCCCTTTCTATGTCAAAATGAATTCTTAAAGAATTACTTGAAAATTCATATATACTTCTGCAGATTATCCAACAGACCTGTTGGGTTTCAAAGACATCCTTAAACCAATGCCAAACCACCGAAGAAAGAGAAATATTACATGCATTTCTAATTCCACATTAATTTTAATTTTCATTGTCACGTCAAAAAATGCAGACTTTCGAGTATAAGTAGCATTTCTCTTAAAGAAAATGGTGTGAAAGAGACATACTTGCAGCCATCGGTGCTCTTCGACGTCCGCATCCCAAACTTTGTCTCAGGTTTCTCACACAATGATGAAATGTGTATGAGTGAGTGCTAGAGTTTGGAGTGGGGACCTCAACCACATATTTGTAAAGTTCATCTTGGTTCATCATAATAATTGCATGTGAGCAAAGAAAAATCCCAAGCAAGATCAATTATTTTTATAGCGGCTTGTTAATTAGATAATGGTTAATGATTGAAATCACCATTTTCTTTCAATTTCAGTTGTTATTTGGATAAAATATGATTTATCATAATATCAAAACAAGTATATTATGAATTTAAACAATCTTAAATATTTAAAAAATTCGAATAAGAGGTTACTCATTCGAATTTCTTCTCCCTCTTATGCTTAAAAAAAAAATATTTAAAAAATTCATATAATATTATAACTCATTCATTGAATAATGTTTAATTAATTAGGTCCACATATTTTAAGATATCGTTATTATTATTATTTATCTAAAAAAAAAAAGTATTATCTATTTTTATTGGTTTGGATAAAATGAAAAAAAGAAGAAGTAATTAGCTTCGTTTACCGCGGCACAAACCTTATCATAGGCTGAGCGTGAATTTGGATCAGAGAGGATAGAGTAAGCTTCATTGAGTATGATAGCCATGTCGTGGCCTGCCGGACCGGCGATGTCCGGGTGGCACCGCTTCTGAAGCATCCGATACGCCGTTTTTATCTGCGAGTGCTGAGAAGAGCTGTCTATGCCTAGAAGATCGTAGAGATCAAAGTCGGTGATCGAAGACGAAGATGAAGCTTTGCATGCTACAGAATTGCCGTACGACTTTCTAGCCGTTGCATTGAACGGAGTAGTGAAATTTTTTGGGCTTAACTTGTTTGTTGTGATCGAAGCAGTGGGGCTGGTGTATAGAGGAAGACATGCAGTAGACATTTTCTTCCCCCTCGAAGGACGAGATAGAGAGAGAGAGCTTTTGTGATTTTAGAACATGGGAGATATGAGAAATATCTGAGTACAACAGATATTTGTTTTCCCATTCCGTAGGATATTTTAGCACGCAATTGTTTTTGACCTATTCGTATAAAAGATCCACTCCGGAGCAAGATTCCTGAATGGTAGTTGTTGAATTTTTCGGGTCAAATAGTTTTATGGACCTAACCAGGTCCTTTTCGACAAGCCCAACCCAGAGTGAGAAAACCCAAGCTCTTCTCTCTTTCATTTATTTAGGAAAACTTCGGTTTGCCTCCTCAACTTTTAGCTGATTGTATGAACTCTCCTAAATTTTTCAAACCTCTCACTTAGGCCTCCTGAACTTTGATTTGCTCTCACTTAAAATCTTTCTGTTAGTTTTCAACGTTAAAGTCAAACAATTTGACTTTTTATGCCCATTATACCTTCACGTTAAAACTATACTGTTTTGGACCCCAAACTTCAACACCCACCCAATCCAAAATGACACCATTTTAGGTATTAAAATTATATAATTTTTTTTTAAAAAAAAAAGAAAAAAAAAGGAAGAAGAAAATTCGAGGTGTCTCCAGCACCACTTGGCCAAAATAGAGTTGTCCGGCCACCTTGATTTTTCTTCTTTCTTCTTTTTTTTTTCAAAAAATATTTTCCCTTTTTTTTTTTTTAAAAAAAATAGATGTTCAAAACGGTGTCATTTTGGGCTAGGGGTGGGTGTTGTAGTTTTGGGCATTTTCGAAATTTCAAGTGGATTGGATGAGGGTATAATGGGCATAAAAATACAAACCGTTTGAGTTTAACGGTGAAAACTAATAGAAAGGTCTAAAGTGAGAGTAAATCAAAGTTCAAGAGTCTAAGTGAGAGTTTTGAAATTTCTTAGATTTGTAAAATCGGCCGGAAGTTTGGGGTAAATAGAAGTTTTTCCATTTATTTATTGCTTGTTGTTTTTTGTTTGTTGGGTCCACTCCTCTCACACACACGACACGAGGAAAGAAGTAAAATGAACCCTATGCCCGACTTCATTTCGCTGCTTTCTCAAAGATCCACCACCTCTCCCTACTGAGCCAGTCCAGCCCCATTGCGATGAGGAGCCTAACTTCAAGCGCCAGACTCCTCGCAACCGCGGTATCCTCCAGGGGATCCACATGGGCGTGGTCTCACCAGCCGGTGCGCAGGTACGGCCTCATCCCCATGGTCATTGAGCACTCGTCCCGAGGCGAGCGAGCCTACGACATCTTCTCCCGCCTCCTCAAGGAACGAATAGTCTGCATCAACGGGCCCATCTCCGACGATACCGCCCATGTCGTCGTCGCCCAGCTCCTGTTCCTCGAGTCCGAGAACCCCTCCAAGCCCATCCACATGTACCTCAACTCCCCCGGCGGCGCTGTCACCGCAGGTCACCCATTTCCCTGCTTTCTACTCTTTTATATTTCGCACTGGGTCCAAATTCGGACTATATTATTTAGTGGGTCGTCTTGTTGAGTAGGTTAATAAATCATGATTCTGGATAATGTATACTTTACCTGATTTCCATAGATTTAACAATCCAAATAAATTGCCCAAATTGTTACGATATTAATGACAGTTTAGTTGAAATATTGAACTTCATCTCCGTGAGTTGTTTCACTGGTCGCTGATTGTTCTTGGACCTAATGCCATCTCCTTTTGATAAACTGTCGCTGGTCGTCTTGTTTGAGAAAAAAAAAAGAACATATGAGAATGAGATGATGATTCTTAACCAAGTTTTCCCCTATTTATTACTTGTCTTTTGATTGCTTGGATTGGGTTATACAGGTCTTGCAATTTATGACACTATGCAGTATATCCGATCTCCAATCAATACGATTTGTTTGGGCCAAGCTGCGTCAATGGCGTCTCTTCTTTTAGCTGCAGGGGCCAAGGGCGAGAGGCGGTCACTCCCAAATGCGACAGTTATGATTCATCAGCCTTCGGGAGGGTATAGTGGGCAGGCGAAGGATATAACTATCCACACGAAGCAGATTGTTCGGGTTTGGGATTCGCTGAATGCCCTGTATTGTAAACACACAGGGCAGTCGCTAGAGGTAATTCAGACTAATATGGATAGGGATTACTTTATGACGTCAAATGAGGCCAAGGAGTTTGGGATTATCGATGAGGTTATTGATCAGAGACCAATGACTCTGGTCACTGATGCTGTTGGTAATGAAGGAAAGGACAAAGGCTCAAGTTAGTATTAGAGGGTAAGAACTTTGTGAGAAACATCTTTGTTTTGAAATTTCTTGTTAACTTTCCTAGATTTATGTGATAGTCAGTCTTATCATATCATTTCTGGATTCTGGCATGATTTTTTTCTTATTTATGAATATTGTTAGGATTGACAGTGTAAATTAGGACTGTTATTTGCTTCATTTCAATTTAAAGAGATATTGTCTTTTTGATTAAATTACACTAGAAATTTGAAGGTTTTCATTAATTTGGGAGTTGTTGGGTTATTTTATATTGACATATATGTCAAAGTGGTTGTGACTTGTGAGATTGCATATGTATATAATTATGAAAGTTTAAATCTTGCATTTATTTGAACTTGGCTGTCTCTTCAATTTTTTGAAATAATCTGTTTCTTTAGAAATTTCTCATTTAAAAGCCCATGAGTGGCGTGTTTGTTTGGTAGATGTCTATTGGTTTTCAAATGGAAATAGGGGCCGGCAACTTGTGAGGTATATTTTGTTGTTCATCTTGTAATCTTATGATGATTCTTGCAATTTAGCTTATGTTCTTTTCCTACTTGGGTAAATACGATCATGAGCACACAGGAGATGATGTTTTTGCAACCCCCCCCCCCCCCAAGCTTTTCTACTTCTTTCTTTTCTTTCATTTCTTGTGTAATTATTTTTAGTTGTTTACTTGAAGAAAGTGTCAAGCATTTGGCTTGGTACAACATAATTTGGTTTGGAATGATTATTCTTGAGCTTCTAAATTAGCCTAAATGCATACCTTAATTTGGGACTTTGGTATGTGCTTTGGTTGCTTGTACATGTTGCGTTCTGACTTGCATGCGGGTATATTGACCGTTCATATCCACTATTGGTCTGCCATATGCTGGCAATCATTTTATACCCATATATAGTGATTGCATGTTTGATTAGCATCAAAACTGTATATGGATTGATATATGTTTCAACTTGTGAATTGTCATTAACCTTCTATTTTTATAACAGTACTTTAATAGGAATAATATGCTCGAGCTAGTTCTGTCTTAGTATTTTAGGTTTGGGCACCATAGATAAGGAAGTTGCCAAAAATGTTTCATGTTCTTCTGGCATAAGTATCAGGTGTTGAGTCAACTTGGTAGGGCTTATATTAGGGCATTTTCAGACCCCAATGATCATCTTAAAGTGGCATCATTGAAGATACTCGTATTTGATGAGTTTTCTGCAGTTCTCTTTTCAGTTTGGTCCGAGTCCATATTGGGGATTATGGTAGCCAATGTACCATCTTTCCTCGTGTTCTTTTATATCTTTCCCTCATTGTAGGTTCTGCTGTTTTTGCTTGTATTGCTTCTTATTTTGGGTACTTTCTTTTTGAATCCATTCTCTGGTCATTTGTAAAGTTGGTTGTGTGGAATAATTTGTGGACGAGAAGAATGAGGTTGTACATAATAATTATACTATTACATTTACTTAAGGGTTGATGATGAGGATATGGAATAACCATGAGGCAGTAGGTTCCATCACTGGGTCTATGGAGATTTGTGTTGGGCTGCCAAGTGCAAGCAGACAGGATTTAGTCTCGAGAGTGGTCACCTCATGCAAAAGTGTTGAAGGGTAGACTGTATCCAAGTCATTCCTCCTAGAAACACCACTTATTTGGAACCAACGCTGGGTAGTGAGTGACCATTCTCTTCTGAGATGATGGATGCTTAATATTGGGAGATACTGGATAAGAAGTTGGTGTTTAGAGTTTATTAAACAAATGCAGGCGATGGATTGTGTAGAGCAGCAAAAGAAAGGAGTATTTAGGGTGTATTTTTAGGTTAATTATGTCATCCAAACATTTCTTCTCCCGGCGTTGACCCCACCCACCCCCCCCCCCCNGCATGCTTGTGGTATGTATATGAATGTATAGAGAAAGAGAGACAGATTCAGAGAAGTTAATTTTTTAATGAGCTTGTGAATGTATATGGTGAGACGGCGTTACACTCAGCTTTTTATTCTCACTTGTTTTCACATATCAAAACATCTCTCATGTTTCATTTTTGTCAATGCCATGATTGTTGCTTGCCTTTAGAGAACTTTTTGTAGACATAAGAGACTAAGAGAGCAATGTTGGAAGGATTGCTTTAGGGTGCTTCTAACGTAGTTATTACAATTAGAGTTGTATTTCTTTTGCTTCTCCTTTCTTGGTGTAATAATTTTGACCCCACTGAGGAATTGTTGCTTTAGACATAGTTATATGGTTATCACACTCCATATATGTTTCATTACCGTATTACCTTTCTCTTTTAACTAAAATATATTATTGGCACACTTATTAAATATATATATATATATATATATATATTCTAGACACAGTTTCATGTTCAGTACACATCTCTACTTGAGACTTTACTTTTCGCATCTCTACTATCTCTGGCTGGTTGCGGTTTGACTCCATGAATGAGAAGAGGGTTTTTTTTGACATTTTAAAGTTGTTTATACGTTTCATATATAAAGCAAAATCATTCTTTTCTGCTTGTGTTTGGTGTTTTTTTTTTCTTTTTCTTTTTCTTTTTGTTGCGACTACTACTTTTGATATAAAAAATTAGAAATTAAAATATTTAATTAATATTTTAATACTCTTCTTCACACTATGTAAATTGTTTTAGTTTAAAACAAGATCTAAAGTGTAGATTCAAAGTTTGAAGTTAACATCACGGATATGGTACTATATTAAATTATTATTTTAACATTAGGAAAAGATCAATATACACTTTAATTGAATTTGTATTCGTATAATGATGGAATGTAAAGAGAAGAAATACGGATAGATGGATACTTGGGATGTTAATCCATATTTCGAAAATTTGAGATACCAAGTGCACAATATTTGATTGATATTAACACTTACAAATGAACTATTTATGGAAAATACTTGTGAAAAAATTATTTATGTGCGCAACCTGTAATACATTCAAAAAATAAATTATAAAAATAATAGATAAAAGAACAAAGCTTGTAATAAAAATTCAAGAATAATGCTACATTTACAACTCATATATAACTTTTTATATTTGTTAGGATGCAAGCATTTACCACCTCCAAACGCATGATAAAGAAGTTTATAAAGAAAAAAAAAGTAATAATCAAATGACAAACAATAAGATGATTTTGAATACCATAATTATCATTGAACTCGAGTATTTGGCCAAACCAACACATATAACCTTTCAAAAAAAAAAAAAAAAAATCAACAACATATATAAGAGCATTCCTAGTGAGCTTGGCAAAATGACTTTAGCCAAAATTTCCGAGCTCCCTCAAAATACCTCACACATCAAATATTTTTATTTTGAAAGGAAATTTCATACTTTAAATATTTTAAAACATTAATAAGTCCTCATGATTTGAAAATCAATATTTATTTAAAAATAATTGCCATATATATAGGCAGAGTGTTATGTGACCCAATACACTAACTTGGATTGTCAGTCCTAGTTTAACGAAGACCTTTATTAATGGAAAATTTCTCAAAGAGTGATTCTATACATCACCCCCATTTCCCTCTAATCAACCTAAAGCTTATGTGATGTGGTTTCTTGTAACATTTGGTGCATGAATATTGATTTTTTTTGTTAGGAGGACTCCGTCACATTGCTTTTGAAAGAATGAGAGGAAGATGGAAAATGATGAATAAAATTATTCTTCCTCATTGCCTTCCATTTGTTGGCATCCTTTTGGGTGTCTACTTAGTTGCTTGCTTGTGCGGTCTCGGGAAAGTTGATGGATCTTTTGAGTTTCATAACCCTTTTAGTGTCTATTGACTTTTCTTTGATAATTGCTTTCACCAACCCTTTTAGAGAGACCTTAAGTCATTTTTGGCCCATTGCCTACAATTTGATTGTATTTCTCGCACTTTAATTTATCGTTTTGGGTTTGCTATTGAATAGCCTACAAATTTTTTGGTGTTTTGAATTCCTACACCCTTCCATAATTTGTTTAGAAAAAAAGAAAAAGAAAAACCCAAAAAACTGGTTTTAAATCAAATGGGCCTAACGGCCCAAACCCACTCTTATACAACGAAAGATGTAAATCATGCTTAACAGAGACGCCGACACAAACACCCCTTTCGCTCCAACTTCAGAGGCCCTCGCATCAAAGCCTCAAATGGTGAAATACCAAAACACCTAGCGGAAATCTCAAATATTACTGCTGCGTCCCCATACCTCCCAGCCTCTACCCCAACCCCAGACCCAAGGCAAACCCACAACCCTCTCACACAAAAATCCACTCCTGTCTCTTGTCTCTTTCTCTCTCCAACCGCCTCAATTTCTCTCTGTCTTCGATTCCACATTCGCTGTATATCTCTCTATTTTTTTTCTCTCCGATTCTAACAATTCTGCAATTCCTCCGATGCCCTAGCCACTCCGGCGCCGGTGACACACCTCCGGCGGCCCTCCGGCAAGGACGGCTTCAAAGTCTTTGGGCTTAGGATTTATCTAGGTTTTTTTTTTTATTGTTGGTGTGGAAAAAATCCCACAATTCTTTTCGATCGTGAGGAGGGCCGGAGGCGCTCTTGAATTTAGGGCTTTTGCGGCTCCCGCGAGCGCCATGGCTCCGGCGCGTAGACGCGGAGCGAGCAGCAAGGCTAAGGACAAGAGCCAGTTGAGTCTTGGTGATCTTGTGCTCGCCAAGGTCAAGGGCTTCCCTGCTTGGCCTGCCAAGGTCTGCGTTTTCTTTCTGCCACGCTTTCTTCATATCTGAATTCTGATTTTTTGTTTTCTTAATGCTGGTTAAGGTTTTTTTATTGTTCAAATATGCAATGAACGAAATAATAGACGGTGTTTTTGCCCTTATTTATTACATTATTAGATGAATTATTATCACGTTCTTCACTGATATGGCCTAATTTTTTACCAAAGATTTAGGTTATGCATTTGATTGTAGCCAATTTGTGTGAACCAGGTTTCTGTATCCATGATAATTGTGCCTTTTTATTTGATAAAAAAAAAAAAAAAACCTAATTATTATTGCTGTTTGCCACTTTGTTGTAATAGATAAATTGATGTATTTTATGTTTATATATACATTTAAAATTTGTATGTACATATGCATATATGTATCTAAATGTGCTTATATTGATTTTTATAGTTGGTGTATATTCTTTAGTGATGCAGTGCTTTGGTCGGTATTTGAGGTAGATTTTATCGACTGTTTTACAGATCAGCAGACCTGAAGATTGGAAGCAGTCACCTGATCCTAAAAAGTACTTCGTTGAGTTCTTTGGAACGCAAGAAATGTAAGTCTGTTAAATATTTTTGAATGTCCTGAGTGGCGATCTAATTACTTGAACTTTAAAGTGCTTGGTATGTAGGTTTTCAAAAGTCAATGGGACAAATTTTCGTGAAAATACTATCAATGGCATTGACTGCACTTAGTTTGGCAGTTAGTATATGGACCTTGATGTATTGTCTGGCTTGGTGATTGTAGAACTGTGGCTTTAGCATGCATATATATCTGGATCGTTTAACTTGTGCCTGATATTTGTTAGATTTAGGTTTTGTAAGGTAGCCTATAATATGGTAGGTTTCAACAGAGAAAGAAAAAATTATTGGAAACTAATTAGGAAATGTTACATTGGTTTACATGTAGGCCCATATATACATTGGGATTTTGTTGCACCTCCTATCTAGCATTCACATCTCCCATACATTGGGGTTCTATTCCACATTGGCATTAAATGTTAATTAGAAAATGCTTAGTTAAAGTATCCGTATGTCGTCATCCAGGTAAAAGTATCTAGAAAATGCTTACTTAAAGTATCCATATGTTGTCATCCAAGTAAAAGTCCATTTCCAGAATCCTTGCAACTAATAAAATGAGTAGATAAGAAAGCAACAAAGAGAGCATTAAAAAAAAGTAAAATGAAGAATAAAAATAATTAAAAGGTTTAAAATTATAATTTAGGATAAACTTTTGCCATCGGTGGATGTTTTTATGGATGCTACTTTGGATTTCTTTTTGTACCAATGTTCCCATTTGGGGCAAAGAGAAAACCTTTGTTTCCCTTGAAATGAGTATGAGTTTGAGGCTCTAAATTATTGGTTATTAATTAATTCACTTGATGGACTTCCCAAACAGCATTTTATTTTATTTTATTGTTCATTTTTGGGTGTGATGAGGTTGGAACAACACTCTTGGACATGTTAATTTTGTTAGCTCATTTTCCTAGAGAGAACAAGTTTGATAAGATTTGGGTTAAATCTCATTTGTAGGTCAAATGGGAAGGCACCTAAGGTCAGTCGAAGTTACTTGGGATCAAAATCTGTGCTTAGGTGTAGGATGCGTGTGTGTGTGGTCTTTTTTTTTTTTATTTTTTTAATTCATCCTGATTCATTTCAACTTCAATGTTTTTTTATTCTTGTTTTACTTATAAAAAAATATCAATAATATTCATAGTTTTTAGGTACTCTACATGAAAGAAAGACTTTGTTGGATTTGAACATTTTTCTTTTAATTGTATTTATCTAGACTACTAGTTTTAAGAAACAATTGAATTTCATGATTTTATGCCAATAAAAGAGTTATGGGACATATTTTACTTGACGTTTCTCAGAAAAGATATAAGAACAGGTGGCTTGTTAATGTACAATTGGTTTGAAACAGGAATTCTGCTCTATGCCATTTTAGGGAATTTGTCTATAGTATGCAAGCGTTTTCTTTTTCTTTACCTTTATTCACGTGAATTTGTTGGGTTTGAAATGTAAATGTTCTAGATGAATTAGTAGGTTATGTAACCGATAAAAAAAAAAAGAATTAATATATGTTCAATTCGTCAGAAATCATTGTTATAGTTTTGTTGGTTGTGTGGAAATGGATGAAATTCTATGTTATCTATCTTATGGGATGGTTCTCTGATCCATTTCTGTTTGCATGTGTGTTTCTTATTGTATCAATGGTTAATTCGACTACTACTGGTATTTTCGCATCTTACTTTTCCCTTTGGTAAAATTTTCTCCATTCACAGAGGTTTTGTTGCCCCTGCGGATATTCAGTCATTTACTAATGAGGTCAAGAGTAAATTGTCTGCTCGGTGTCAGGGTAAAACAGTTAAGTGCTTTGCTCAAGCTGTGAAGGAAATCTGCGTGGCATTTGATGAGTTACAAAAGAAGAAATTAAGTGGTTTTGGGGATGATCTTGATAGATCAGATGTTGGGTGTGAGGCTCCCTCTGTTGATGGGGTAGAGGATGATGGAGTAGAGGTTGACTTAAAGATTGATACTGGTAACTCGACTGACAATGGAGAAATAATGAATGAAGCTATAAGTGATTCTGGCTCAAAGTTGGAGCGCTGCTCACAGAGACGAGGTGGAACTGAAAGTCAAGATGTAAAGCCTTCTGTCTCCTCTCGTGCAAATGATAGTTTGTCTCTAATTCTGTCTCCTGAGAAAAGTAATAGAATATTTGACGGTGCAAAACCAAAGGAAGAGGTGTTAATGACATCCAGTCCCGATAATTCTTCCTATCTAAGAGAAGTAACTGCTGTTAAAAGTGTAGAAGATATTTGCACCAAGACTCATGGCGAGGAAAAGAAGTTGTTAGCAAATGGTCACAAGTCGAAGAAGATAGGTGCTGTGTCAAAGAAGAAATGTGAGGGTGCGTTAGAAGTACACAAAATGAGTATCTCCGCTGTAGCATCGTTGAAGGATGAAATTGATGGTCGTTCTATTGATCCTCCTGAACCTATTGAGCGATTGAAAGACGGGAGGGCATGCAAAATTGACTCTGGCAGCAGCATGCGTGAATTTTCTTCTAGCCCTCTTAAAGCAGAATCTGGTATCAATTCTGGAAGAAAATCAAAAGATTTGCTAAACACTAAAAAACGTGTCAAGGTTGCTGATAATATGCAGGACTCTGGTGTTGATCCCGATGAGCTGGCCAAGGGAAAACCTTCTGGAAAGGACAAGAGGGCCCAACATGGACATGGAAAGCCTGGAGCAAATGATGTTTTACATCCAGCAAAAAAATCAAAGCGTCTAGATATGGGGGACGATGCCACTCATGGATCTCATGCAAGAAGAACAAAGAGTGATTCTCCTAGACCTAATGTTGTGGACAAAAAAGCATTGAGAAAGCCTGAGTTTAAAGGATCAACATCATGTGTGAAAGCAGAAAGTAATCATGCTTCAAGAGCCCAAGCTGGTATTGTTGGATCCAATGTTTCTGGTGATGAGGCTGTACTACCTGTAACAAAGCGCAGACGCCGAGCAATGGAGGCTATGTCAGACTCTGATACTCTAACTACTGATGATAAAACAGAAAGAAAACCTCTTTTAGTGAAGAATGATGTGTCGTCTTCTAATAATGTTGGGGTTTCAGGAAGTCAACTGCACAAAAAACGGAGAGCTGTTTGCCTTTCTGATGACGAAGATGAACCCAAAACTCCAGTTCATGGTGGATCTGCCAGAAATGTTAATGCATCTGCATTTGTTTCAGATGCTACCAAGAGCAATGATGCACATAATGATAGCTGTAAGAATGCTCAGCAGGTTGGAGTTTCTTTTGGATTTGAGGATGTCCATTTAAAAGAATCTTCCTCTGAATTACGCAATGATTCTCTGTCACCCAGCGAACAGCAAACTGATGAGAAGAGGCCTGAAAAGGCAGTAGCTGCTCATCTTTCCCATTGTCCAGAGAAAATATACTCTGAGCATTTGTCATCCATGGAGCAATTGTCATCGAAGGAGGCAAAATCAATGTTGATTTCCCCTAGAAAGTCTCCTCAGTCAGGTCCCACTGAGCCAGTGGCAGAACAGCATAAGGTGGCCAAACCTCTGGTTAACGTTTGTGGTACTGGTCCTCAGAAGAAGGTTCAGGTTGGGTCTGTGAAGGCTTCCGTTGTTGTTTCTAATAGCATTAACTCTTCTCAGAATCAAGCAACTATTAAAAGAAACAGGCCTTCTTCAGGTGAAAGATCCAAAACCACTCCTAAATCAATCTCAAGGTTTGGTGAATCTACTGTTTTGACCGAGAGTTCAGTAGAGTATAATTCTTTGCCCAGTGAAAGGTGTGCACACTTTTGACTATTTACGTATTTTGTTTGTTTGTTTGTTTTTCTCATCTTCCTGATTCATCTTCTTTTTTTTGGCCTAATTACAGAGTTGAAGCTGGTAGGGAAGACAAAAGTAGTTCTTTGATTGACTCTAAGACGCCAGAATCTGTTATGTCCATGAAGCATCTTATTGCCGCAGCACAGGCAAAAAGGAGACAGGCTCACTCTCAAAATTTCTCTCTTGGACTTTTTAATTCCTCTTTTGTATCTGCCTCTGAAGTCCAGGGAAGGAGCCCCAGTCCACCTGCAGTGCAGTCTCTTTTGGCAGATATGCAAGAATTTAATCCTCGCATAATTTTGGCTTCTCCATCAAATCATGGTCACCAATCTGCGTCGAGAAGTCAACTTGATATTGAAGAAGTTGAGGAGAGAAGAGTTAGTTCAGGGCATAGGACTGCTGGAGGCTCTCTGAGTGGTGGTACTGAAGCAGCTGTGGCTCGTGATGCTTTTGAAGGAATGATAGAGACTTTGTCAAGGACTAAAGAAAGTATTGGACGTGCAACTCGTCATGCTATTGACTGTGCAAAGTACGGCATTGCCAATGAGGTTGGTTATTTAGTATGCTTACCTTATGTTTTTTGAACTGGCTCTCACAAAAAGGTGTCTAGTGATCTGGATGGTTGATAAGTAACAAATTTCTTGAACTTGCTCTTCTTCTTTTTTTTTGGGAAAAGTCATGATTTTCACATATTTTCTTGATGAGATATGTGGTCCAAGCAGCTATTGTTAATATGTTTTATTGCTAAGGTGTTTTTTTCCCCAATGCTGTAAAGTTTTGATTGAATTTTAAGATTAAATTTGCAGAATTCATGTATTTTTAATGGTCGCTTACTAAATATTTAATCCACAATTGTTGTGCCTTGGATATGTGGTTAGAGTAATATGAAATCAAATTCTGACTTCCTTTCTTCAAACAAGTTACTGCATTATGCACATCAATTGGGCCCTGAATTCTTTTAATTTGTATCTACTATTAAGTTGGTTTGACTTTTGATGCATATATGGGGAAAGTTTTTTGTTTTTTTAATTGGTAATGTTGATTCTGGGGCTCATTAGTGATGTTAGATTGTGTTGCTTGTCATTTGAAGGTTATCACATTGGTGTTTAAGCTAGTTTTCTAATTTATAAGCATGATCGATTTGGAATTTTATAAATGTTTCTTAGAGTTTAATTCCGCCTTTTGTCAACAACATTTTCCCCCCTTTTTTGGGTATTTTGCTTGGCAAATAAGTTCTCTAGAGTCTTCATATTTGCTTTACTATACCAGAATGAAACTAGAGTTTAACAATGAATTTTGTTTATATTGGCATTTCCCTTGGCCTCTGGTCTTCTCTGTTTATCCTTTTTCTTTGGTTATTTTCATTCTTTCTTTCTCCTCTAAATCCCAGCCAACTGTATTGTGAGTTTTAATGAATTTAGAGAATAAATCATTGAAACTTGATTCCACCTTTCTTCCACCACTTTCTAAGCACAATCTTGTTTAAGATGTCCTCTGTCATTTCTTTATGAGGAAATCTTTTCCTCCATCCCTTGCAAGGTTATCAATTTTTTTTTGGATGAGTGCTTGCTGTGGGGTTCGAACCCTCATGTATGGTTATCTTTAATCTTCTGGAATCACCATTTTCTTGATTGTCCTTGTATGTTGAAATTTAAGCTGTGCTTCTCTTGTTATGGGATTCATGGCTAGAAAGGAATTGTGATGATATATGAGTACAATTTGCTCTACTTATTAAAAAAAAGACAAATAATCAATTTTGGTGCAACTTAAGGGAATATGGCAATCTTTGTGACATCCTTTAATTGACAGTGACATGAGTTCTCAGAGATGTCTTTTTACAGATTGTTATGCCTCCTCATTATTGTTACAAGCTTCATCAAGTGTTACTTGGTGTTCCGTGTAGGGAAACTTCCGAGGGTGCGGTGCACGGGACCGGGGTTTACTCTGCAGGGGTGGGTCCGAAGGGCCCTGCCTTGGAGAGGTTCCTCGACATCAAAAAAAAAAAAAAAAAAAAAAAAAAGTGTTACTTGGTGAAATTTGGGGCTTTTACTTATTTGGCTATGGTCATTTTGAGCTCCACATTTTGGACTGTGTAATGTGTATCCTGTCTTTGGCAAAAGTTGGCGGGAACTAACTGCTAGGGTATCTAATCAGGAGGCTTCCATTTTTCTCCCCCAAATGGCATCTACCACTTTCTTCCTGTATGGTGGCCTTAGCTTATAGCCTCCTTAGATTTAAGTCTTTCAGATTCTTGTTTGGTTCTTGTTTTAGTAAAAGGGGGAGATAGCAATATCATGTTGAAATTTTATGTGCTCCACTATGTGGCATTTCTCTTTCATTATGAAAGATGGCTCATGGGAGCAAAATTCCTATTGGGTTAGCATTTCTGGTTAGCTGGAGAGGTCAGGTGGGAAGCTGTAACATTTTAGATGTTTGGAGGATGACTCTTCTGTGATTAATGTGATGCATTTGGAGAGAACAGAACGTAAGAAGCTTTGAAGATTGTGAGATTTTGGTGGTAGAATGAAAATCTGTGATGTTCAAATCCCTTTATGCATGACGGAGTATAATAGTCCTCTCTCTTCTAGTAATAATGAATTTTTGTACTCCGGTTTTCTTTTTCTTCGTTATATGGTATTGAATTACTTGTAAAAAATATTCGTGTCATTTTGGAACCTTATAAGAGAGATTGGAACAGAGTCTCAATTGGTTTTTGCTCTTTCACTTTTCGCTGCTGAGCTGATGCTTGCCTTGTTGCATCAAAAATGTGCGTCATCCTCTAATATATATCACCTGTGTTTTTATAGAGTCTAATATGCCTGTTCAACTGGATGAGGCACCCAGTGTTTCAGATATTTTAAGGTTTTCCCAGTCTCTTGATGATTGGACTTTGGCTCAAGCAGTAAGTAATTGAATGGGGTTGATTGAGGTCTTGCATTTCTATCTTATAAAGCCTGAAAAAGAAAAAGAAAAGAAAAGCAAAGAAACAAGCTCGTTCTTTTGGTTTTTGCAAGCTATACTTGCTGCAAATTGAGCATGTAAAAGCTGCCTATTTTATTGCTGCTATAGTTACACAAGTGAAGATGATTGCTTTCAGGTAGTGCATAAACTTTAGGTCAGTTTGATTTATTACTTACCATTAAGAGGTATAGTCTGCTCTGCTTGATCTCCTTGTACCATTTAATGCTCTATAGTTTATGGGTATATTGTATGTTGATAATATTTATAGAAATATTGGGGGATTTTGATAATAGGGTGCCATTTAGATGTTTTGTGATTTCTGTAAATCTAATTTTTAAACAATATTGTTATTAGGGATCAATCTAACATCGTTAAGATGATGTTGTATCCAATGGTTAATGATTGTGGTTCACATTCTGTGCTATATGGGTGTGGAAACTGAGCCCATATTACCATGACTTTGGATAATCTTTAAAAATTGATTTTAACGATTATATGCAGGTTGTGGAACTTCTTATACGAAAGTTGGAAACTGAACCTAGTTTTCATCGTAAAGTTGACCTCTTCTTTCTTGTGGATTCCATTACCCAATGCTCGCATAGTCAGAAAGGTACATAATCTTTAGAAAGGACTTCTCTTTTCAATGATAAATGCTCTGTGTCTCTCTCAATATAAAGTGCTTGAATTATTGGTTTCAAAATGAGATCTTTTAATTGGATTATTAAATAATATCAGGCATTGCTGGAGCTTCGTACATTCCCACAGTTCAAGCAGCATTACCACGTCTTCTTGGTTCTGCTGCTCCGCCTGGAGCTGTTGCTCGTGAAAATCGTCGTCAGTGTCTCAAGGTAAATTTACCTTTATCTAATTGTAGCAGAGCCTTCATGTTGTGTTAGAGTTTATTGAAGCACCACTTCTCTACCAGGTTTTGCGGTTGTGGCTTGAGAGGAAAATCTTACCTGAATCTGTTCTTCGGCCTTTTATGGATGACATTGGGGTTTCAAACGATGACACAATTACTGGTCTTTCGCTGAGACGTCCATCACGAGCAGAGCGAGCTGTAGATGATCCGTTGAGAGAAATGGAAGGCATGCTTGTTGATGAATATGGCAGGTCTGCAATATCTTTCTTGCTGACATTTTCTATGTTGACTCTTCTACTTATTTCTTGGGTATGATTGGACCTTGTTCAACAATATTTAGTTAGTTGTTACTCCTCCTAGGCCACGTAGTATCTCCTTGGACACGGAGAGCAGTTCTGATACTATATTACATGCAAACTTAGGGAATAAAGAAAAATGACAATGTGCTGTGTTTGGATGAAATGTTTAATGGTGTAATTTTGATATATATGACAAAACAATAATTTATAATTATCCATATAAATATAGTGGTCCTGAATGTCAGATTTAATTACTTGGAGCCCCCCACCCCCCATCATAATTAAAGATACATATAAATACATTGATGATCTATCAAGGGTTTGTTGATTCGTTCTAGTACTTTTAGTCATTGTTTGTAGCACTTACATTAAATGACATTTGAGCCATTTGAGTAAAAATTTTAATTTGCCTTTATACTAGCCATTCACATACTTTTTGAAGACATTTTCAGTTTTTAATCTTACTCCAAGTAAATTGGTTATAGTTTTACGTAGAACAGATTAGTTAATCACCCTCTTGTGCTTATGCTGGAATTCTATTGACTATCTGATATATTTTGTTCTCTTGGTTCTTGTATCAGTAATGCTACATTTCAGCTGCCCGGTTTTTTACCTTCTCATGTATTTGAAGATGAGGAGGAAGATTTTCCTAGCAGTTCATTTAAGGAAGCTGGTGATGCACCAGCAGGGGATATAACCCTTGCATTGGGGGAGTCAGAAACAAGTACTGTTCCTCCAAATGACAGGCGTCATTGCATCTTGGAGGATGTGGATGGTGAGCTCGAAATGGAAGATGTTTCTGGACACTTGAGGGATGAAAGACCATTGTGTATAAATGATTCTTTTGAAATTGATGCACGTCAGAGCTCAGATAGGACCTTGGAATCTGCCCCCAACGATTCCACTGAGCTGCCCCCACTACCAGAGGGTTCTCCACCATTACCTCTTGATTCCCCTCCTCCTCCACCGCCTTTGCCTCCTTCACCACCTCCACCACCACCCCCATTATCTCCATCACCACCACCGCCTCCACCACCTCCCCCATCACAGCCACCACCTCCCCCATCACAGCTAGCTCCTCCTCCTTTACCACCCTCTGGCCCTCCGCCATCGATGGTCCCTCAAGCCTCTTTACCAACTCAGCCTTCATTGGTCTCCCAGCCATTTTTACCACCTCAATCATCGGTACAGTCTTCACCACAGTTGGCATATCAACCACCTGTACCTCATGAATATTGCAACGCAGCTAGTGTAAGACTTGAGTGTTGTTTTCTGTAATATTTCTTGGTTATATTGGTTTATATATTGTCACAAATTCCTTTTCTGGATACAGGGCAACCAACTTGTCCAAATGGCTGGTCATGGTGGTCATATTGACAATGCAACGAAAAGTGAAATGTTTCCACAGCAGTCATTGTGTTTTGTTTCAACAGGAGTCCCCAGTTCTCGAGAACCATCCGGATTTAATTCGTCAAGGCAATTAGAATATGGACACAATGATATGTATATAAACCCACAAATTTCTCAACCCAACCAACAATTTCAACAAAGTGATACCTCTTTTACACAAAGACCTTTACACCCTGCCGCACATCACAACACATCCAGTCATTTCTCATATACAAAGCCAACAATTCAGCAACATCCTCAGCATCCATATCCCCACCCATATCCTTTACCACCCATTCCAGATGGCCAGAGGCGATTTGTTTCTGATGAACAATGGAGGATGCCCTCAAGTGAATTTAAAACAGATCATCAACGTGGTGGATGGATGAATGGAGGGAGAACTCCAAATGGAGAGAGAACTCAGTCGGGACCAACCTATGGCCAGGAAGGTACTTGTTTTTCCTTAGTCCTTGTGGTTTAATCTTTATTATACTTCTTAAAAACTATTAGTAGGTTCTATACATATTTCCAATGTCCTTTTTTTCTTTGTTCATATGTTTTTATACCTGGATTGAGAACTATATCTTCCATTAGTTATGTATCTATGTTTCTTGAAAACTGGCTGCCAAAATCACACTTTTGGTGCCTCAGTAAATATAATATGATCATAAAACCTGTGGCTGTTTCCTTGATCTCTTTGCTTCTCTTAGCTAGGTGCATCTCTTATATACTTCCTGTGTACTTGTGTTGCGCTTTTGTGCTTTCAATAAAATGTGATTGCTTATAAAAAAAATAAAATAAAACCTGTGGCTGTTTGAGGTCAATCGCTAAGCTCTGAACCTCTTAACAAGTTTGGAAGACTTTCTCAATTTTAGTGCTTAGTGATTGACCAGAAAAAGCTACGGGTTGTCTTGTGGTCAATCGGTAGGTACTAAGCACTGAACCTAAGAATAACACATGCGGGGAATTGTCTTGAGGTCAGTATGTTATTGTTTATTATATCATGTAATATATTTGTTTTATTTAGATTGAAAAATTATACATATTTTATAACCAAATTTAATTATATAGTATAGTTTCCATTATTTACTATTTAATGAAAACTTCACATACCTCCCTCAAACTACCACTCCATCGTCAATGTCCCATCAAACTAAATTGAGTCATGTCCCTCCCAAGGCCAAAAAAAAGGACAAAAAAATGGCCTTAAAGTTTTTTAATAGACAAAAATACTCTTATAAATTCAAAAAAAGGGAAAACAAAAAGAAGAAAAACTATGTTTTTAAAAATAAATAAATAAGGGGGAGGTTCCAAGTGGTGGCAGAAAACTAAAAACTAATTGTTTTTACAAAATAATTATATGAAGGGGAGGGTTCCAAGTGGTGGCCGAGCCACCACTTTGGCCAAATGGGGGTAGGTCGGGCCCCCCCTACCCGGCTAGAGCAGGCGGCTGAACCACTCCTAACCAAAACATGCAACTTTTGGTGCTCTCTCTGCTAGATTGGAAGATGAACCCATTTATCCCACTTTCTTTCTTGAACTACATAATCAAAAAGATCCCTGCCAGCGGCTCACAAACTTATGGAGTTCATGGCATTATTTGAGCATAATCAGCCATCAACAGTTACTGCAGTCGTAAAGCAGCGTGTGATGAAGGAAATGGATTTTGATTTCTGCAAGAATAAACTATGTCATGTTCTTCAATTCACGTGATTCGGCCATAGCCATGGGGTGGTTCGGCCACCCTCAAATGACCAAAAAGAAATTGAGGTGTGCCCAAACCTCGCCTGAAACCTCTTTTTTTTTTTAAAAAAAAAAAAAAATTATTTTTTAGTTATTTTTAAAATAATTAACTTTTAGTTTGGAATGTTTTATGAATATGAATATGACATGTATTTTTGTCATTGGGGGACATCTGCCATTTTTTTTGGGTGGTGGGGGAGGAGAATTGACTCAATCAATAGTTTGGGATTAAGGACAATGGGGTGGCAGTATGTGGACTTTTCCCTATTATTTAACAATGTTTGATGTGTATTATATATGAATACTATGAAGCCAATGTGCTTTAGCTCAAATGGTACTTTCTCCCTTTGTAGCAAGGTGGAGGGTGAGGTCGTGGGTTCATGTCCCGTGCGTGTGTAACTTACCAAAAAAGAAAAGAAAAGAATACTATGAGATAAATTTACTAATTTTAGGCTCTATCCTGATGCTGCAACCAAACAAGGGAATATGAATAACAATTTTATTTTTGGGAATACTGATTTCTAGGAATATCTCTATCTATTATAATTTTGATGCTGCTTACCAAACATGTCCTATGAGCTCTTGATTGGCAATGTTCTAAGTTTTGGGGGGTAAGTTGTAAAATGAAGGCGTAGAATCACTTGGGATGCACTCCCTTGGTGCCTTTGAATACCGATTTCTAGGAATATCTCTATCTGTTGTAATTTTGATGCTGCTTACCAAACATGTCCTATGAGCTTTTGATTGGCTATGTTCTAAGTTTTGGGGGGTAAGTTGTAAAATGAAGGCTTAGAATTACTTGGGATGCACTCCCTTGGTGCCTTTGAATACTACTGTTATGTACATTAACTTGTGTGCATGTCTCTCTCTCTATCTCTCTTAACACACACTCACACTCGCTCACTCATGGAGTGTTATTGTGCCATATTTTATTCAGCAGGTTTTTTGCTTTGTTTGAGGTTTGGGACCTTAACATTTCAGAAAAGGCCCAAGAGGTTGGTGGATGAAGAGAGTGAAGTACTTTTGACTTATGAGAGTTCTATACTTCATGTGCAGGCTTAGATACCTGAGCGCATGTACACATATGTTCATTTGTCTGCATTTTGTTTATGTGCATATAGTTCACATGTTAACCTGTTTTTTTATTAGCTCTTGTTCCACATGATGGGAAGGAAATTCTGGAAACATTTCCCTTTTGCCCTGTTTCTGCTTCTTATTGGGATGTTTTTATCATCTAGGTCCTGCCTGTCTTAAGCTAATATTCTAGCTTGGATGTTAATCTGCATAGTTTGAAACACTTGCATGCACATATATACAATGCTCTTAAAGCATGTTACCATGGCAGGTTATTTTCGGCCACCCCCTGAGAGGCCACAGGCAAATAATATAGGTTTTCAGCGTCCTGCCCCTAATAATCTACCAGCTGGAGCTCCAATACCAGGTGACCTTCCCTTTCTAAAAAGCTGCCATTTTTGTTTGGAAGCAACCTTGTGTACTATGAAAAAAGGCATGGGCATGCCTTGATGTTGGGTTGTCATGCGTCCTATGGGGAGATACAGATGATACGTATTGGCATGCCCTAAATGCATGTCAGACAGATGTTTGTATGGTGTCAACAATTTCTTGTAAAACATGTCTTGATTCTGGTCCAAACATGTTGATATGCTTGTAATGTTTATTAAAAATCTTAGAATTGAGACCTCCCTTCCCCGCCCCCCCCCCCCACTCCGCCCAAAGACAGGAAAAAAGAAAAAAATGAACTGAGACCTCCCTTCCACATCTTTCATGGTTTTGTAGTATGAGAGTGAGGAAGTGAGAGATAGAGGAAAGCTGTCAAGTTTGAGTTTTGACTTCAATCTTCATTCTTTTTATTTCTTTAGTTGAATAAATTAAGATTTGTCATTGTGTACTTTTAGGATTGTTGAATAACTTAATAATTGTTCACTTTATTGCTTGAATTGCATACCACATATGGATGCACATAACTTCCTATATCCTGTCTCAGTCTGCATGATTGCTAGACTATTTAGCAATTGAGCTTCTTTTGTAGACTAGGAATTATTTTCTGACTTCATTTTCTCCAGGTCATGGTGTATCCCAGATGTTTCCATGTAGACCAGATATTTCGGCCCTTAATTGTTGGAGACCAGCTTGATAGCCTCAATTAAGAACGCCAGTAAGTTTTCAGTACTTGGCAGCTGTTGGAATTCAGCCAAAGTGGCTTATTGTTCTCGAAATGAAGTGGAAGGTTACATGTATGAATTGTGAAAAATCTACCCCTAAATTAGATTTTGCTGCTTTTTTTTGGACAAAATCGACATTTTTGGGAATCCTTGTCATCATGTTTTAAAGTGGACTCTTTGTCTTGTTTCATTCTGGAGTTTAATTTAGTCATTTATACTCATAATTTTCTGTTTTACAGCTAACCAAACATTTAGGACTGCTCGGTTTGTAAATTTCTGTATTTCATTTCAATCCATTGAGTTCATGTACTCTCATTGGATGGCTTAGATGAACCTTTTCTCATTTATGTATTTATTTATTCATTTGGCTTGCAGGGTTGTCCATGAATGAACTAATTTTTTTGTCTCTATCAGGTGATACTTCTTCTCTGCTTTGGGCGGCAAAACTAGCAAAGGTTAATTACATACCGCCTGTAAATTCAGTTTACAGACAGTATCCAACTACCACTTGAAGGCAGTGTAAAGAACTTGTGGAGGCTCTTGGCAGGACTGTATATTGTAATTTTTCCTGACAAATGTACCCCGGGAACATTTGCTTCCAAGTGTAGGCCCATGTTTCTGACATGGTTAGTGCACTGTTTCTTAACTCTTGTAATTATTTGAGTATCTTGTACATATCAGTCAATTTCAACAAGAAATTTGAGATTTGGGGAATTTAAATTTTTCTTCATTTAGGAATTGTTTTCTGGTGACTTTCATCCATTGCGCTACATACTTATCTAACATGCTCTAATTGGATATTTCCTCTTCCCTTGCCCTCTCTTTCTCTCTCTCTCTTTCTCTCTCAGTTTAAGTTGCACCTAATAATATTATCAGTTTTTTTTTTTTTTTTTTTAATTTTTTTTTAACTTATATATAAAAAAAAGGGGGAAATTACACTTGAACCCCCTGAACTATCCACCCATTTTCACTTTTACCTCAAAAGTTTCAAATGTGACACTTAACTCCCCAAACTTTCAAATTGTGGCAATTCGACCACTTCGACCTTTTTTTTCCCAAAATGCCCCCATCACATATTTTATTTTTTATTTTAAAAAAAATCCCAAAAAAAAAAACATAAAACCAAAAAAAAAAAGAAACATGTTGGGGTGGCCTAGGGGTGGCCGAAGGCTGGTCTGGGGGTGGCCGAACCTGCCTCAGGGCCCAAGGGGTGGCTGAACCACCCCCTTGGGGGTGGTTTGGCCACCCCCAGGCCAAACGGGGTGGCCGGCCACCTCCTATGGGGTGGTTCAGCCACCCCAGCATATTTCTTTTTCTTTTTTTTTTTTTGGATTTTTTTTTTTTAAAAAAAAAATTAAAATAAATGATGGGGCATTTTGGGAAAAAAATGTCAAAGTGGTCGAATTGCCACAATTTGAAAGTTTGGGGGGGGGGGGGGGTTAAGTGTCACATTTGAAACTTTGGAGGTAAAAGTGCAATGGGTGGATAATTTAGGGGGGTAAAGTGTAATTTCCCAAAAAAAAAATCATACCTCGGTAATTTTTGGATGATTGTTTTGACAAGGTCACTGGTGGATTGCATTGTCTCCTTATATTCTTCTTGTTCACTAAACATTAAGATCAGATCATGTATAAAATGTTTAGTCTTTTAATAATTTTAAAATAGCCAATATTTGAAGGATTGATTAGTAAATAGCATTAGGTTGATGTGAAATTAAACGTGGTTTTAATTACTTAGAGCACTTGTTCAAGGTTTGAATTTTTTAAATATTAATCCAATTAAAAATTATATTGATTGTGTATCATTAGGTGTAATTTGAATCTGAGTCTTTATTATATATTCATATACTCTATAGTTATGTGTGTGTGTTTTCTAGATGGTGATAGTGGGTTGCATAGGAGCTATAAACTTCTACCACCCCAAAATTCTTCCTCCGATTGAATCCTAGTCCCTCTTTCCTGCGCTCTTCTAAAGTGGGGCAGGCATATGTTAGGATGTGAAGTCCAGCGGTTGGTTTGCCTGGCTGTAGTTCCTCTTCCTAGCAATATATTCATGAACTTATGTTGGATAATATGCATGTTTGATCAGTTATGCTTAGCAGATGTGGTAATTGCTATTGCTCATGTATATAGTGAAATCCTTGTCACCATTTTGCACCATCAGGTTAGGAAACAGAAGCACGTATCTGCCTTACCGTTGCCAGCTTAACTTTTTATCTTCTCTCATTTTTGAAGTACTGGTGAAGGTGGCTTTTAGTTTAGGAAGAAGCTGAGCAAGAGTTTATTTGGTGAGGCCAAGGAGATAGAGAAGAAAGCGATGGATGGGGCAGCTTAATGAATGTTGTTGCGAGGATTGTTGTATCTTTGGGAATTGGGATTTACTTTACAGCCAAGATGCATGAATTATCTGGTTACCTGGACATGTTCTTAGCCCTTTCGATTCTTGGACTGTAGGCGTGGGCACTGACCCCCCCAGGTCAGTAGTGTGATATTACCCCTGAGTTGGCCTATGCCTTAGCAGTACCGAACTGAACTGACACCGATGACTGTCGGTTGTCAAGTTAGTTGGTGATGAAACCCACAGAAAGAAAAAGAAACAGAAAATCAATATTTCTTAGCAAAACCTAACAGATTTGAACAAAATGTCAGATTTTGACTTGAGGGGGGGCTGTGGTGGAGCCAATCCTTTATCTTCTAGAAAGCATGGAGTGATAGTGAAGCAAGAACTGAAAAGAAGGGCAAAGAGGAAGCCAAAGTGAGGAAGGTGATGGGGGACAAATGGACCAAAGATGAGCAAAAGAAGCTGGTGGAGTTTCAGAAAATGGGGCAGGCGAAAGAACTGTAAAGGAGAAGAGAGGTGCGGCTTGTAGAGGGAAAGGATTAGGATTTCTAAAAGAGGGATTTTACATTAAACCTTTAAAGTTTGGGTTGGGTTGGGGTCGTCAAACTAGTACCCTATACGTGGCACCTGACCTGACAGGTGTTGAAAATGAAAATTGCTACCAATCCCTTCCCAACATTTGTCTGGAATTGATCTTGTCAGTTCTGGGTCGGTTGAATTTTTCAGGTATGGTCAGGCATTTGGGAATTTTCCCCACCCATAATGCATTGTCTCACGGATCTTCTTGTATTTTTGTCGAATTTGGAATTCCTTTTCTTGTTTATGTTAATGGTGATGGTGCATTAAATGTGTGTAGTTCTTACTATTCATGTTTTTCGTCGTCTTAATTTTCAGATTTTATTATTCAGGAGTGTGGTCAGCTTTCTTCCCTTTTGTTCTGCTTGAAAAGAATTTGCAAAGGCACAAAATATAGGTGCATGTTTTGGCCTATCTTCTATAATGGGCATATGTAGTATATCCATGCAAAGTGAATTTTATTAAAAAGTATGCCATGTCAAAATGATAAGCTACTATGAGAATTCAAAATCAATTATTGTGGACAAAAATTGGTTTTTAATCCTCATTTGGAACATATTTGGAAAAGATAAATGTTGCTGCTAATTAATGATCCACATTGGTATCAATAAAGACTACGAGGAGTTGCTGGTGATGGGTTGAAGGGGGTTGAAAAAGACTGAAGGGCTTGTATGGAAAGACAGATTTTGCAAAGGCTTATGAAGTCTACTTGGCATTTGGGTTGAATTCCATTCTTCGTCTTCTGCGCGTAAATAAGATGCTTTACTTTGGTGTGGTTTGCCTCGGGTTAGGGTTTGAGAAGTTGCATGTGAACCTGTGGATAATGGAGTCAGGTCCTTTTACTTTCTCTCCTTTTTTGAGGGGGCCAGGGCCAGGGGTTGGGGTAATTGACTATCAAGAAAGATTGAAAGCTTGGTTGTTGTGTTCATCATAAGTGGTCTTTACTAATTTTGCAGTTGTTTGTTTTGTTGTATTGACTTATTTCTTTTGTTTAAAACCTCTTGTTGGCGTTATACTATTTTGATGGACAAATGGTGTTAATCTCTTTTTTGAAGTAGATCAAACACGTGAAATTTTTTGTATATTTTCATAGTTAGTGTTTCCTTTCCCCTTTCTTTTACAATAAGCCATTGCTATACTTAAATTTTTTCTCTTATGCTCCACTAAAATTTATGGCAAACAAAATTTGAAACAGCTGCTCTGTGCTTGTGCTGACAGTTTAGTTCATGAGTGTGTTATAGTTATTCTTGAAACTCTTATATTAATTGACTGTTTTATTGCATTCCGAAAAATTGTTGCATTTCCTTGCAGTTGCGATATTGAATAGACTTTGTTGGGCTACAAATAGGACCTATTAGTTGGATTGTTTATGTAAAGAGAAGGTTTTTTTTTTCTTGGGGGAGGGGGGTTATAGATCTGTTTTGACGTGAAATGGATATATCCACATATCTCTAACTTGTATTTATGAGATGGTAAAATATGGCAAAACCTATACCAACATTGGTTTGCGTGGGAATGGGTGTGTTGGTTTATGTAAGAGTGCATGTAGAATATATGTGTGGAATCTCAGAAGGATAACTTGTTGGGACACCACTCAACCCATAAGCCTAAACTTATGGGTTAGAGTTAATTTATCTTATATTAACCACTCACATTTGTGAACAAATTTCCAATATAGTCTTGATTTTTCACGGTTACACATGTAAACTCCAACAATCTCCACCTTACATGTGAGTCCATCCACACATTGACTATACTCTCCCTATATTGAAGTTTTACCAATCCTATTGGTAATCTCCTATGATCACTCTTGTTGACTTGTTTGCTGCATGCACCCCGGCTTTGCAAAAAGGACTCGTCATTTATGCACTGTCCTTGCTCTCACTGCAAAAGAGACTACTATCATCTATCATGTGTACACACCCTCGTTGGCTATGATATCACTTGTTAAGGAGATAAATGGTTGGGGAGTCTTTAAGTGACATCATAATATAATATGTTGAGTCTATAGGATTGGATCCAATTTTGTTATATTAACCACTCATGCTTGTGATAGTTTTCTGGTGTGGGACTTGATCTATCACACTAAGGGAAACAATGACCTCTTAGTATACCAATTCTGCTCTTTGGGACTTTTGGAAACTTATTCCTGTTATGAGATTAAATACCAGTGAAAGGTCAGCTCCACTATGTAGCGTTGGAACCAGGTTTTTGACAAATTTCTGCTACTTCCAAGAATTATCGAGAAGCTTGTCTTATGTTCTTCTATCTTCTGTAGCTCAGCAGGTTTATGTTCTTAATATTTGCTACTATGTGCCCTTTTTTAATGTTTCCTGCATCTGAAACATCTGTCTTCACAAACAAGACGTCTCATGCTTTTCATACAAGTGTTTCAAATTCCTACTTGGTTCGCACTTGAATTTCATCCTAGATTGAGGAGGATGTTTCTGCCAATTGAAAGGAGTTACTATAGTACAGCTTGCTTTAATGTGGTACCAAAGGGGTGCTTAGCCCATTGACATAAGATGTAAAGAGATGGGATTTTGATGGGTGAGTTAGGTTCCTATTGATGAAAGATTGGTTTATAAAAATGAAAGCAAACTTGTAAAAAGCATATGTTGGCTCATAGCTATATTGACCTTTAGAACGATCTGGCATTCCAATGGTGGTAATCAAATATAGAATATAGATTCCTAGTGTAGCAGTTTATAGTTATTTGCTTTCATATGCTGTTCACTGTCATGAACTTAAGTTGATTTAATTTCGGCATGGGATTGTGTGCATTAATTTTTACGGTTTTATGTCTTGTATGCAATTTGTACTCAATGCCTTTCATTATTTCATTTGATTCTAGTTCCTTGATCAGCTTTTGAACATCTAATTACGTTAAGCTCAGTCTTTGGACTATTCTTGGTTTACAGAACAGAATGAAATGGATACTCATTGTATTAAAATCTCTAGTGTTATATACTTGGTAGTGGAAAGCTGAGGGGATTGGGAGATGGAAGGCTTTGCATCTTTCTATAGGTTGTATTTATTTAGATTGATAAGTGAAGGGGAAGACAAGTTGTGGTGGAACCCTTCCAGAAGAGGGTTGTTCAATGTTAAATCCTTTTACAGTGTCATGGATTGTCACAATGGTTTATGGTTCCCTTGGAAAAGTGTTTGGAGGACTAAGGCTCCTTTGAGGGTGGCTTCTTCTTCTTTTTTTGTTGTCGGCGGGTGTAAGGAAGATCCTTACCTTAGACAATCTCTGAAAGCGGCATGTTATTGTGGTTGATTGGTGTGTTATATGCAACAAGAATGGGGAGTCTGTGGATCACCTTCTTCTTGATTGTGAGCTCACTTGTGCTATATGTAATGTTTTCTTCAATTGGTTTGGGTTATCTTGGGTTATGCCTACGTGGGTAGTCGATGTTTCGTTTATTTATCAAAAACAAAATGTGAAAATTTGAGTTATCTGCAATCTCTTTTTCCATGATAAGTGGATTGTACTAGAGGAGGTCGATAGTTCCTCTAAATATCAGTGAATTTGCCCAATATGTAAAGTTTTTTACTTAATGAACATGGGGATGTGAGAATTAAAACATTGTGGAGTAGAAAATTTCATAGGAGTGATGTGACTTCTTTTTCTTTTCTTGCCTTTTTGGCCTCAATATTCATGCAGTTTGAGCCTTCAAAGATAGAAATGTGTTACATGAGTGTGTAGTAATATCTGAGAACAAACATTTTATATCCGGCCATTTTACTTTGTCCCAAAGTATGGTATGGCTGGATAGAAATCTTGATTTAGGAGACCAAAACTTGAAGCCATGACTTCGTAGAATACATTTCAGTCCGCTAATAACTGTGATTGTTGGCGTCAGACAAGGAAGGATGTTCGTGAGGTGTTGTCCTTTAAGGAGGAGGACCGGAACTTGGCGTCTCTGAAAGCTGAATTAGAATGGCTTATAGGTGGAAGAAAGGGCCCTCATACTAGGTCTAAGGGCAACAGAGAGCACCGGAGGGTTGTAAGTGGGTTGGGAAAGACTAATGTGGGGTAGTTTCGGTCTTGTTGGGTGGCTGTTTTTGAAATAGCTCCGGAGGGTTGTTCATGTGGGGTAGTTTGGGTCTTGTTGGGTGGCTGTTTTTGAGGGTTCTCGGGTGGTTTGCTTTGGTTTTGATTTGGGTAAGCTTTGGCTTTTCCTCTTGTATTTTTAAGTTTTTTCTCTTTAATAAAACTCCTTATTACTTATCAAAAAAAATAACTGTGATTGATAATTTATTAGTTTGGTGGTACCTTTACTGTTGGTTTTTCTTTCAAGTTCTTAGTGTTACATTTGGATAATGAATTGTTGATCCGAGCTGTAGTTTCAAGTTGCAGGTTGTATTTTATTATTATTAGAGTTTTGTTAGGTCATGGGTCTTTATGTGGGCTTTTTGCTTAGTTTAGCAGTTAAATTAGGAGTTAATCCTATTGGGACATGGTTGAGATAAAAGATTTATTCCTATCTCATGGTATACTGAAGTAATTAGAGTTGATAATTGATATTGAGTTGTTTGGTTATCGGAGGCATGCATGCCTGTGTAATATTTTCTCTTTTTTCTTCCTTTTTCTTCTTCTATTTGCTGTTACTGTTTACTGTCATAGCTTGGGAGATTCATCTTTCCTGCAACCCTTTGATCCCAAATCTTTAAATCTTTTACTTAGAGGTTAGAAAAGGCAGCAGGTTTCAGATCTTCCCCTAATGTTTGTTCTAGGGTGAGACCTAAGAAAATTAGAAGTAAGTGAAAGGAATTTAAACTTTCCAGGAGAACATTTCCACTGGACTTAAATAATGTGCAACAAGTTTAGGGGTAAAGGAAAATCCTGAATCACTGTTTTTGGTCAGTGATAAGGGTTACATTCATGTAGTTGCAAAATATTTTGCGAATTTTTATCCCTTATCTAGTGTAATGTAAGAAGTGCATCTAGGTGCTCTTAGACCACAAAGTACCAAGGGAAAACTCTTCTTGATCTTAAGGTGTTAAGTGAAGCCCAATTAAAATGCGGTTAAAGCACATGCTTTCTGGTGAGAAGCTCCAGGCACTAATGCACAGAAACTATATATATATATTTCACAATAGGGTGAGTATTATTTAAGCAATAGGAGTTACATCTTTTGACTGCCTTGGTTGGTTATTATTTTCTAATGCACAGAAACTATATTTTGCTAAGCAGGAGTCATTAATACATAATGTTGTGTTTAATGGTTGTATAATTTGATGATTGCTTTGCCTTCCTTTGATAATATTATTCAAATTTGTTGTGTGGAGACTTCAAGAAATTTGATTTTATATATGGGCCTACAACCTTGTGTAGTTATAAAACATTCCAGTTTTTTGAGCATTAGGCTAGATTGATCACTATTTTATTTTTTTATTATATGAATCTCTCTTGAAGATGTTTATCTATATATTTGAAAAATGTTACTTCGCTTCAATCAAGTGCACATTTGCTCTTTGCAGTTAAGACTCCATTAGTTCTTTGCGCTCGAGTGTACCTTGAGGTCTTATAAGGACTGTCCTTAGCACCTCCTGCCTATTAAAGACTTATGTGATGTGTAAACTATGTGACCCTGTAACTTATGGGTGGAAATTGTTTTGAATATCACCATTTCTTTGTCAGAAAATTTTTCTTAGGTTCTTTTTGTGTACAAGTGCAGTTCTAATCTGGATCAGGATCTTGAGGCGGATAGAAATTGTGGTTTAAGAATTAAGGAGAATCTTGAAGGTGTTCATTTGGTTCTGCTTGCTTCTGTTTTGCTTTCTAAATTTACTGCTACACTTTAAGGGGAATGGGAAAGTATTATAATTTTTTGATTCGAGATTTTTCTTCTCCCCCTTCCTCCTCTTTTCTTAATGATAGTGCTTGAGGCTATATGGATACTGCATTGTTATTTGGGCATTTCTGTTTCATACCGGTCTTTCACATCTGAATTTTTGCCGTCAAATTCAATGTGAAACCAACATCTTTTTTCCTTCAATTTCCAAATTGAGGACAGTCTTTTAATCTCATTTAAGATGTGTGGGGACTAGGGACCATTGTCTATGTATAAGCACCGGTATTTTACGATGCATTTATAGTACTTGCTTAAATATGAAAAGCTACAAGAAAAAATGATTAAAAAATAAAAATAGAAATTATAATTTGAGAGTGATACTATTTTATATTATATGCTTTGTCTTGTCTTTTGCTGGAGTAGAATTAAGTTCAGAATTTCAGTCGTTTACTTATCAAAAAAAAAAAAAAGAATTAAGTTCAGAATTACATGGTAACTAGACATCATATTGTTACAGGTTATGGCAAATCATTAAAATTGAAATGCCCGCCATTTTTGGGGTCTTCAATTTGGTCACCCATCAACTAATATGGTTCATACAACGTGGAAGATATTACTACTGCAAAGTGTTGAGGTAAATATTTGACGTTGATTTTGGCAGGATAATGTTAGTAATTATTTACTGGTGAGTCAATTTTCTTGTAAGAGTACTTGTACCAGTGTAAAGGTAGCTCTTTTATATGCTTTGAAATTGCTGATACTTTTGCTTGCAATAGCTTTTAATTCTAAATTATATATGTGGTTTGCTTCTCTAACATTTCCAATCATTTTTCTAATTTGAGTTTGATAAATTTGCTATATAATATAAGCAGAACATGACACATCAAGAAATTGGTAGTTGCTATTGTTCCATCATTCCTTATTTTTTTGATATAAAGCCTTCTTTTTCAAATATGTTTTTGTGTTTTACGACTGCATATTTATTGTCATTTATTTTCAAGCTTTTCATTGGAGGTCGGTCATATGCCATTGACCTTTTCTCAATTTTTACGCATTGCCTTTCAAGTCTCGTCTCTTGCACAGATAATTCTGCAATGGACTAATGTTTTGGTTTTTTCTTTCTACAATTGGCTCACTTAAATTCCATTATGAATTTAATCTCTGATGCTCATATGATATTTAGTAAGCACATGTTAGATTTTGGGAGGTGTAAGAAGGATGGTGGGTTTAGTTTCTAATCCTTGGAAAATAATGGTTGTTTATCATGTGAAAAAGGTCCTCGCCTCTTTGAAGATAAAACTAGAGGGTACGGTTTGAGACGTTTATTTTCTGTGAAATAACTGAGTTTCATCAAGTAAGGACTTCATCACAAAAAAAAATGAATCTAATTTGAGGGAGAATATACTTCAGATAAGATGTGTTCAGTGAATAACTTGCAGCCCATTAGCAAGAGCGGCTGAGTTGGCTTGGATGAAGCACTTCGGGGGAAAGAAAGAAAGAAAGAAACAATGAGAAAGTCTTTGGGCACAGTTTGTGCAGGGTACTAAATTTTGAAATTGTTAAATATATTGATCACATGTTTAGCCGCTTTTCTAGCAAATATTGTTTATATATAACTTGATTGATTAAGCTGAATGACTGGGAAGTGTTATGTATATATATATAAACTGGGTAGAGTTTACATACCCTTCTTGGTTTGAACTGCAATGCCATATGGGTCCCACACATAAACTCCACATATCTAATGGTGATTTAAAAAATGAGAAAATAATAATTAAAAAAAAGAAAGAGGAAATGATGTATAACACTTCTCTTTGCAACCCTATGAAATTACATCTTTTTGAAGGTACTATTATTAGTTGAAACAAAATTTGACCTTTAAAATGAGGGTCAAATTGCTAAAAGCGTCATATGACCTACTTATATTTATTTTGGCTTTAGTTTTCCGACTGATAAAGGGCGTGAGCTATACCAATAGGATAAGAATCCCCTGTTATTAGGCTAAAGAAGATTCCAATCCATCACAATATTTCCAAAGACTAACTCATTCCAAGCCGAATGCTATGGACAAACGAAAATCAAAAGGAAAATTTACCAAGCCAATTGATGTATCAAACAAGCAACTTTTTCAGCAGAAGTGGAAATTGACTGACAAAAAGATAATTATTTTTAACCTTGAATATATTGATAATGATCCTTAAATAGATCTTGAATATATTGATGATAGGCAAAGTGCAAAAACAAAGATTACAATGTTTTTTGACTTGATTTGAGCAGAGCGACAAGAACCCCTCAGAAAACCAAGGCATCAGTATTACGTGTGGTTCAAAACAACCGCAGCAGATATAGAGAAGGGAGTAAAAAACAATCACGATGATCTGAAACAAGCATTCAATTTAGCACGCTCAGGTATGATATACTCATGTTGACATCAATCTGCCTGCAAAAAAGGTAAGAGCATCCGCCAACAGAATGATTCCCAAAATAGTGATGCCATGAAGAATCTATGCATCATCTATTAACAGGAGCACCCTCTTTGTCAAGCTGTAGGGCTCTAGGATCGAGCGGAATAGTCCCAACCGTCAAAAAACCTGATTCAGCAAACCCATTAACTTTGATGGGTACTGAGCCAACTGTCACAACGTCAACAGATTCAGTATTAGCAATGCCGGTAGGCTTAGCCTCAGCCTCCTTCGGGTTTATGGAGAGTGAACCAGTCTTTGAAGTTGATACCATATCATCTTTTGACTCAACTGCAATTTGTTCAGCATTTCCGTCCCCGGTGGTTGTGCTGGTAACATCAGAATTAGAAGAAACTTGCGCAGCCGTTCGAAAGATAGCTGTTTAAAAAACCCAGCAGTAGGCAAGTATTGAAATTGCACCGGAGGAGCATTGAGAATCTCCAACGCCTCCAACAGTAAGGAATCTTTCAATGTCTGCTTGTACACCGATCGGACTACAGGGGCCGCACTCTGTCATCACCGGCAGCGAGCGGAGCCTATTACCCAAAGCTGCTGCTCCTGGAACAAGGTCAGAGCTTACCGGCAAGGCAGCCGGCTTAGGGACCGATCTATGACCAGGAATGCGAGTCAAAACCCTTGCGGAAAGAATTTGAGAACACCCACCCTGGGCCACCCAAGTGTGCCGGAGCAACCAGGGGCACTGGAGCAAACTTTCCCGGCCCAGAAGAAAACGAGGATGGGATAGAAGCAGAGGAGTCGAAATAAAACACCTTGGCAGACCCATTGGCAGAAACATCCCCCCCCCNCCCAGTACTCGTCGTGGTAGACTGGTAGTCCCACTTGAAGGTAGCTCAACAACACTATTTACCTTTTTTTTTTTTTATTTGATGATGAGGAACCTCGATAAGGTAGGTCGCAAAGTAAAACTCGGACCCGTGTACCATAACTTCAGAAGTTTTCCTACACGGATCAAGATAAATAGCTAGTTTTTACACCAGGAGGTGTGGCCTCAAAGGAGAATTTGTACCTAGCAAGTCTTGAACTTGGGATCTATGGGGTAATACTCCCAAACACCAGAAGCCTCAATCCCCTTGGGTTAACAACACTATTTACCTTGTGGGGAGATCCAATGCAGGTACAAGATAATAACTTCCAAAGCTTTTGACAAGTAACCTGGTTTTCCCTTCCGCCA
Source organism: Carpinus fangiana (assembly GCA_006937295.1). Classification (NCBI taxonomy): domain Eukaryota; kingdom Viridiplantae; phylum Streptophyta; class Magnoliopsida; order Fagales; family Betulaceae; genus Carpinus; species Carpinus fangiana. The sequence continues at coordinate 20,738,778 of CM017323.1, read as the reverse complement.
TGATTTTCTCACGATTTTCATAGTACATGAAGTCATCAAGTTAAGAGGTCTTCAGCGTGTAATTTTTGAATATTTTCAACATCTCCAGACCTATCTTATACATTATCTGCACATGAACAATAATTACGCAACAAACATTAACTTTTAGGCGACGAAAAAAGAAAAGAAAAGAAAAGAAAGACGAGGTAGATATAACTACAAATATCTTATATCAAATGACAAACCCATGCTCGAAATACAGGGTAATCCAAATCAAGAAAAGTTGTGTACTACTTATCAAAACTCAATGAAGCGATGTCCCCGACTACCTGGGGTTGGCAACACAGTTCACATTTTACCAGACAGCCCTTTGTAGGACTTCTTCCATTAAATCTGTATAACATGTTTTCACTATTCTCATAAACTCAGCTGTAACGATCTAGATTTTAAAACTCTTATTGAAATAATATTAAACAAATTAAAAGGAAAATAAATAAATTAGAGTAATGATATATGAATTAATGATATTAAATAATTATTTGGTGTTAAGGGTATATATTACATTGATTGTTGACATCTTTTTAGTATCACTTTAATTCTCAAATTTAGCTTCATAAGTATGTTTATGGGCATAATTAAACACAATTTAGTGAATAAATTATTTATGTTAGTGTTTGGTGAAATCAAAAATTGATTTGAAGCTTTTTAGTTTTTTGGCTTAAAAAGCAGTGTCTTAATTTTC
>CM017323.1:20476774-20737584 GCA_006937295.1 Carpinus fangiana | reverse complement strand
GGCTTATGATATTATCTATATTTATTACATATACTATTTACTTTACAGCTTTTATATTCAATCATTTATTTTATTGTCATTTAAATTTTAATTCATATTTTTGGCGGTACGGACCATTGGTCTTAACCCCGAAATATGAATTCAGTATTTATATTCAATCATTTATTTTATTGTCATTTAAATTTTAATTCGTATTTTTGGCGGTACAGACCATCAGTCTCAACCCCGAAATATGAATTCAGTATTTATATTCAGTCATTTATTTTATTGTCATTTAAATTTTAATTCATATTTTTTGCGGTACGGACCATCGGTCTCATCCCCGAAATATGAATCATGCTTTATATATAGTATTTATAATACTATTTTTTATTTTGTGATATTGGCCATTAGCCTCGTCACCAAAAAATGAATTCAGAAATAAAACTATTTATAAGTAACTATCTCAGATTTATATGATAAAATGAGTAAGTAAAGATGAAGTGACGGATAATAAATAAATATAAAAAGATGATGGTCTTTAGACAATGATATTATTTGAGAATGAACTAATATATAAATATTATTTGTATGTATGTATTTGTATGCAGAAGTGGAGCAGAAATTCTATACTAAGGAGGGTAAGTATGGATATACTTACTGAGTATTAGCTTTATTTTGTTGGTATAGGAATTTCTATTTTGCCTTATTGATATAATTTTCACATTACAACTGTTGCATAATGTGTCTAATAATATGGGCTGATAAGATAGCCATTTTAAGAACAAGCTGGGTGGATTGCCGCGAGGAACTGTCGGTATCTCAGTGGATGGGGGTATATAACCGTCCAACAGGCCTAATATATAATTAAGCTGGGGCGGTGTAGTCGCCAGCACCAAACAGGACATGAACGGGCGGAGAGCTCATGACGAGAGGTCTAAAGAAAGATTATCATAAAACACAAACTAATATGTCACTACGCTGCATTCGCATCTCATGCATCATTATATATTTTATTCCTTAATCTTACTTTGTCTCAAACTAGGCTTTTAGTCTTTATTTCTAGGAAAATAGATTACTCACTTGTTTGTCTATGTAAATATGATAACGTCATATTTACATAGACCTTGATGCAGGAATAGAGAATGAGGACGATGATACTTTTATTGGTTTTAATGGTTGATAGATCATCTATTGCAAGATTGATGCTTATTCTTTGAAGCAAGTCTCATTTATCTTAATCGCTTTTATTACATAATGTGATGTGTGCTAACTTGACAAATAGTACTATATTGATTTAGTGCCGTCTGTGGCATATATTTGGTACACCTAGTGTGTACATATGTTGTAATGAAACCATATTTCTATTTTCATTAAATAATATATCACCTTGAGGTATTTCAGTCAGCTCAATTGTGTTGTACAAACTATTCATAGGCCATAGAAAAAGGAAAAAAATTATATACATATTCCGCTGTAAAATTGTATTTCTAAAGTTGCAGCGTAATGACTTCGATATTTGCTAGTTCAAATATCGGGGCGTTACATCAGCCCACATTATTGACCTTTCTCTTTTATGATGCCCATTGCCTTCAACTTAAATCCATTTACCAAGCTATCATATACGACTTTCTGTCATATATTATCACATCTGTGTAAGCTTATTAAATTTGCAATGTCTAAAAGTAAATGCACCAACAAGCAAGATACGATTCAAATAAAAGGAACCATTTGATGATTACTATGGTAAGGACAATGAAATCAATGAAAGTTAAATCTGGTTCTCTATAGGAGAATAGGCCCTCGAATGAAATCAATGAAAGTTACTCAAATTGACTACAATGAAAGACGCATGATAAAAATATCCTAATAAAACATTAAATGATAGGACATAGGTGAAGGCTCTTAAAAACCACGATATGAACTAATTTATTTACAAGTATTGACCCAGATGTAGTAGAATGGTCAAAAAAGGAATAGCCATACCCAAATTAGAAACTTATGAATTGTGAAATTTCTACATAATACAAAGCAGTAATAGAATATTCATGAATCAATCAAATATTTCATAAACCATGTCGGTCTCATCAGTCCATCGCATCTTAGACGTAGTGCAAAACCACTAGAATTGAGCCAACAACCCAAACCAAAACAAACTACTTGCTAAAAAATTATTAATGCTCAAACCACAGTAGGCTGCCACATTCAAAATACTTCATAGAAGAAGAAGCACAATGCAACAAACCCAACAGGTGGACATACCTCTGGTGTATCTCTGTTATTAGTCACTGGCTTGTTCTCATTATTTTCTAAGACAATGTGTCTAAAATTGGTGTTTGGGACATCTTTGATGATGTGCCACTTGACAGGGAAGCTTTCACTCCATTTATCTTGCTGCCAGAAATCCGTATCCTTATTGAAGTCAACTGGGCCAACCATCTCTGGAATACCACAGAATTGACCACTTGCATTAACCTGTACAAAAAAACCTAAATAAGCATGGCCCCTCAAAACAAGAAGAAAGTTCAAACTCAGATGGTTGACAGAGATAGAGAACTTTGAAGTTAAAAATACTGTTAACAAAAAGCCAACTTATACAACGATGGAACTCACAGAAAAGAAGAGGAACATAGGACATATTCTAAGCTTCTCTGTAGCTATTCTTCGTGCATCTTCATAAGCACTATCCAACTTCTTGTTTCCGTGGGGTGTAGAAGACCAAACACTATACTTGATGCTCTTGTGAACATCATCCTCATTGTATGATTTTATTACAAAGAACTTTGCATCCACATAATCAACCGTAAATTCATCCTTGTTATACTGATCAATATAGATAATGATATTTCCTTGTGTGTTACTATCTCCTGCCCTGGTTGTGTATGCTTTGACAGCCAGTTGATCTTTTGATCTATTTATTCTAGGGCCCCGATTTTGCTCGCCCAATGCATCTGGGCTTCCAATTACATCATTCAGTGCTCTGCCAACATGGATCCTAGGTCGAATCTTAGCCCCCGCTTGTGCATAAGCACTTGAATCCAAATAAACCATTACCGGCAGGGAGGGTTACTTTCAATTGGTTTTGATGAGATAGAACCTTGCCATTGGAAATGTTATCTAGAGAAGGAATTGAGCCAGAGGCACTTCTACCCTGTAACCACGAATGAGGTATCAAAACTATGAAAATAATCCAAGAAAGAGACCAAATAATGAGTACCAGCAGTTTGCCAACTTCAACATATAATTCTGATGCAGCGCGACTTAGTGGGCTGCAGCGAAGAACAACAATAAGCAACGGATATGTAATTCTAGATCGTGAGTCTATCAATGATCTAAGAACTGTTCTCAAAATCTAGAGTCTATCTACGATTTTAAGGAAAAAAGGGGAAGAAAACTCAACTCTGAGATTCTTATTCAATGAAAACTGATAAACAACATAAACTCCCATGTTTGGTGGCTATAAACATATATTTATAGTCACAAACTCTAAACCTAAAATATTACATAAATACCCCTCATAACCCTAAACCTAATAAAACAACGAAATAAAGACTCCTAAAGCCCTAAGAATACTAAAACAATTAAACTAAGGCGGTTTAATAATTTAAAACGCGAAAAAAGTAACATAAGTCCCCGTGTGTGATTGATCGCAGCACGGGTGCAATCGAGCGCAGATGGGCGCTCGAACGCCTGCCATCGGTCGCTTCCTCAATAGCTTCCCCACGTTAGGCTCAAGTTTTGAGAATGATCGCTGTCGTAGGTGCGATTGAACGCAGGTGGGCGCTCGATCGTGCGATCGATCACAGGAACAGAGAAGCACGATCTCTGAGTCTGATCTGCATCATCCTCCCCAGGTTGGAGAGAATTCATCCTCGAATTCAGCCGATCCTTTTCCACTATCGTTCGGATGCCCAGTTAACTCATTCCATTCGCCCGTCCTCCAGACCAAAACAAAACAACAACCCATACTAAATGCAACACTTTTCATCATCGGCATACTTCGATGTTTGTCATGAAAGCCCCACACACCACTTGTCAATTCTTCGACCTGGCCACATTTTTCTTGTTCCTTTTCTCTCCCACGTGCCATGAAAATGCTCAAAAATAGATCAGCTGTTACTTCCCTTATGAACATATAATTCTCCTCATCCGTATAAAATTCATCAACATCATGATTAGGAGAATCTAAAAAATCTTCAATGCCAAGGAAATCAACATACTCAACATCTTCTTCATTATAATTAAGCACCTCACCTGAAAGGCCTTCATCAACCTCTTCATAATCGGTGATGTCATAAGTGGGCTCTTCTTCTTCCAATTGGTCATCTTCGTCGGGGTAAGGGACGCCAAACATGGGATGCAACCCATATTCTTCGTACTCTTCCTTTAGGTCGGATGCCACAGGTTCTTCAATTGAATCTTCTTCATTGACGTCTTCATCATAGGTTGGTAGAGAATCCCAATCTACAAACCCTTGTGAAGTATCTTCATCTTCAACGCATTCATGTTCAAACTCCTCATCAATGATTTCGGATTCCTAAAACTTTCCATCCACAGATTCTTTTTCCTCCACATAATATGGATTCGGTGTATGGATTTGTGGTTGGTAGGTATGAGCCCAATTGGCCTGTTGTGGACTCCTCGCATCACTCTATGTTTCCCGAAATACCTTTTTTTTGTCGAAATTTTCGTATTTTCTCGTCACAGCCGTAGACCTTTGTCTCCAATTTTGGGGCTGTTGGCCTATGGTATAATCTTGGGGCACGAAAGCGTCTATCATCTTTTTCAATAGTTGCTCCCAACTACTGATCTTCAATTTTCCTTGTCGTCTCCTACGTTGCTTCAAATGTTGTCACCACGAAGCAACTACTCCCCGGAATTTGAGTGCTACCAAAGGGACTCGTTGTGCGTCAGCCACTCTGTTGACTTCAAAGAACTCTTCAACAGCCAACATCCAATACCAAAATTCTGAAGGTTGTAACACCCCTGAGAATTCTGGAATCTTGAGTTTGAACCCGTCCACCCACCGAATGGCATGAGCTTGCGCATGGTGCTGACTTCCGTGCGTTCGGCGCTCCGCAGAAGGGTTTCTAGATCCATTCTCGTTGTGACGATACAAGTTGGATATTTGGGTAGACGAGGCTTCACGTCGATCCTCCAATGCCCGAAATTGATCCTCCTTGTATTGCCGGGTTTTAGCTTTAGTTTTGCCTTCCGCCACCGTAAATGGCGGTCTTGGTTGGTGACGACAATCGTTCGGCCCACGACCCATGTGCCGCAAACGAATTGTCGGTTGCTCCTTACGTGCCGTCTCCGTGTGTGCGTACACCTCGTTCATGTCTTCAAAGCGGTTGCCCATCCCCATTCATGGAAAGTGACTGAGCTTTGATACCAACTGATGCAGCGCGACTTAGTGGGCTGCAGCGAAGTACGACAATAAGCAGTGGATATGTAATTCTAGATCGTGAGTCTATCAACGATCTAAGAACTCTTCTCAAAATCTAGAGTCTATCTACGATTTTAAGGAAAAATTGGAAAGAAAACTCAACTCTGAGATTCTTATTCAATGAAAACTAATAAACAACATAAACTCCCTTGTTTGGTGGCTATAAACATATATTTATAGTCACAAACTCTAAACCTATTAAAATATTACATAAATACCCCTCATAACCCTAAACCTAATAAAACAATGAAGTAAAGACTCCTAAAGCCCTAAGAATACTAAAGCAATTAAACTAAGGCGGTTTAATAATTTAAAACGCGGAAAAAGTAACATAAGTCCCCGTGTGCGATTGATCACAGCACGGGTGCGATCGAGCGCAGATGGGCGCTCGATCAGGGTGCTCAAACCCCTACCATCGGTCGCTTCCTCAGTAGCTTCCCCACTTTAGGCTCAAGTTTTGTGAATGATTGCTGTCGTAGGTGCGATCGAACGCAGATGGGCGCTCGATCGTGCGATCGATCACAGGAACAGAGAAGCACGATCTCTGAGTCTGATCTGCATCAAATTCGAACTTGACAATTAGACAATTTTACAAGATAATTTCATTTTATGTAATGTTTATTATTGCTCTAACTGACCCTTGATATAGGCACCTTCTATATAGTAAATCTAGGCACCTCTAATAGATCCTTAATCTTTCTTTAATTCATTCTAAATCACTTAGTTATACATCAATGTGGCAAAATCTGACCCATACGATAAAAACAATAGTTATGGTTTTAAGAACCACCCTAAAAGTGAAGTTATTGTATGTTACATAGTAATATACAGTGTAACCCAAAAGTGAAGTTATTCAAAAGAGGATGCCTAGGGCTCTCTCAGACCATTTTCCAGTTATGTTGGTTTGTGGAACGGGAAGAAGGGGTCGAACACCTTTTCGCTTTGAGAACATGTGGTTACAAGCGGAGGGTTTTGTGGAACAATTGAAGAGGTGGTGGGATTCTTACCATGTGGAAGCTAATCCGAGTTATGTGATGGCTTGTAAGTTGAAAGCGCTGAAAGGTGATTTCAAAAAATGGAATGTGGAGGTATTCGAATATATAGGAAAACGCAAAAAGGAGTTGGAGGAGGAATTGGGGGAGCTAGATTGTACTGGTGAAAATAGAGAGTTAACGGCGAAAGAGATAATCAAAAGAGATGAGTGCTCTCATAACTTAGAGAGGACTCTCTTTCAAGAAGAGGTGAGTTGGAGGCAGAAATCAAGGGCTCTGTAGTTAAAAGAGGGGGATCGGAATACCGGGTATTTTTATAGGATGGCCAATTCGCATAGGCGAAATAATACAGTGGCTACGATGATGGTGGGAGGGAATAGGACTGAGGATCCTGCAGTTATAATAGATCACATTGTGAACTTCTATAAAATGTTGTATTCTGAACAGTACCGGGGGAGACCAACTAGGGCTTTCGCTCCAATAATGGAAAATGTTAATTCCATTGATGAAGGGGAGAGAGTATGGATGGAGCGAGAGTTTGCGGAAGAAGAGGTTTGGGAGGTGGTGAGGAAGATGAAGGGTGATAAAGCACCTGGATCTGATGGCTTTTCTATGTCATTTTTTCAGAAATGTTGGGAGGTGATGAAGAAGGACTTGATGGCAGTTTTTAAGGAGTTTCGTGAGACCGAAAAATTTGAGAAGAGTCTAAATGTGACCTTTGTGGCACTCATTCCTAAGAAAGCGGGAGCAATGGAGATCAAGGATTTTCGCCCAATTAGTTTTGTAAGCGGGGTGTATAAAATTATCTCAAAGGTATTGACTAGTCGGTTGAAATCAATGATAGGGAAACTGGTGTCTCAAATGCAAAGCGCTTTTGTTCCAAGTAGACAAATTTTAGATTCTATTTTGATGGCAAATGAATGTGTGGATAGTAGGATTCGAGCTAGGGAGCCTGGCATTATTTGTAAGTTAGACTTGGAGAAGGCCTATAATCATATAAACTGGGACTTTTTATTTTACATGTTGGAGAGATTCGGTTTTGGGGAAAGGTGGAGAAGGTGGATGTATCAATGTGTCTCCACGGTTCGGTTCTCAGTGCTCATAAATGGTACACCAGAAGATTTCTTTGACAGTTCTAGAGGAGTGAGGCAAGGGGATCCGTTGTCACCCCCTTTATTTGTGGTGGTGATGGAGGCGTTTAGTAGAATGATGAATATAGCAGTGGAGAGAGGGTTATTGGCAAGTTTTTCGGTGAGTTCAAGGCCTTTTGAGGCAATGGACGTATCACATCTCCTATTTGTAGATGATACACTCATATTTTGTGAGGCAAAGGTGAAACAGATCCAAAATCTGCGTTGTTTATTGTTGTGTTTTGAAGCGGCTTCAGGGTTGAAAATAAACTTATCTAAGTCAATCATTATTCCGATCGGAGCAGTGGATAATTTGGAAGTTTTATCAAGCATACTTGGATGTGGGGTGGACTCATTGTCGTTGACATACTTGGGATTACCGTTGGGAGCTTCTCACTTGGATCAATCTATATGGGATACAGTTATCATGAAGATGGAGGCAAAGTTGGTAGGGTGGAAGCGGATGTACTTATCCAAGGGAGGTAGATTGACTTTGATTAAAAGTACGCTTTCTAATATACCCACATATTATTTATCACTGTTTCAAATTCTGGTGAGAGTGGTAAAAAGAGTAGAGAAAATACAAAAAGACTTATTGTGGGGTAGTGTAGGGGATGAGTTTAAGTTTCACTTGGTCAATTGGTTAAAGATTTGCATGACTACAGAAGCGGGGAGACTAGGGATTTGAAACTTGACACATTTTAACCAAGCTCTATTAGGTAAATGGCTATGGAGGTTTGCCAACGAAGAAGAGGCTTGGTGGAGGAAATTAGTGGTGGCGAAATATGACATAATGAGGGGTGGGTGGTGTTCTAAGGAGGTAGGAGGATCTCATGGGGTGGGAGTGTGGAAAGGCATCCGAAGGGGGTGGGATACTTTTAAACAATATGTGAGATTTGAGATAGGAAATGGGTCCCACGTATTATTTTGGCAAGATATGTGGTGTGGGGAGCGGCCTTTAATGAATGCTTTTCCCGCGTTATTTACTATAGCATGTGCAAAGGAGGCATGGGTGGAGGAGATTATGGATATAGTTAATGGAGTTATTCATTGGAACGTACAATTTATCCGGCCAATGCATGATTGGGAATAGGAAAAGGAGTTGAGTTTTTTCGAGTTGCTGTATTCTCAATAAATTAGGCATGGTGGGGAGGATAAAATTAGTTGGATTCCATTAAAGAGGAAAAATTATGAGGTAAAGTTATACTATAATATGAGGATTAATTCGAAACCGGTGGATGGCCCTTGGAAGAGTATTTGGAAGAGTAAAGCTCCCCCGAGGGTGGCATTTTTCGTGTGGACAACGGCATTGGGGAAGATACTAACAATGGACAATTTACGCAAGAAAAATATTATAGCGACGAAGTGGTGTTGTACGTGCAAAAAGAGTGATGAATCTATTGTTCATTTGTTATTGCATTGTGAGGTGACGGTGGAGGTTTGGAATATGGTGTGTCAGTTATTTGGAGTGATGTGGGTGATGTCGGGCAATGTGACGGATTGCTTGGGGAGTTGGAGAGCACAAAAGGGTAATTGCATAGTGTCACATACATGGAGAATGGTGCCCTTGTGTGTTATGTAGTGTTTGTGGAGGGAAAGGAATGCACGGAATTTTGAGGACCGTGAGCTTGGACTAATGGAGTTGAAGAAAAGGGTGATTCAAACACTCTTCTCATAGAGAGTTTTGCGGCCGTCCTCACAAGTTTCAATACTTGCGGAATTTCTAAACTTTTGTGCGACTTTTTCTAGTTAAAAGCCTGTTTTGTGGGCTCTTTTTATATACTTTTTGTGTACATGAGTTGCGCTCCTTACACTTTTAATAAATTGATTTATTACCGATAAAAAAAAATATACAGTGTAAACCACACACAAAGTCCTCAATAGTAAAAGGTGCTCTCTTATTGATTTAAATGTTACATCAAATGAATAAAATAAAAAATAATTAGGTGAAAGACGGCAAACTTTTCTGCGGCCCAATCTTCAGGAAGCAATATGCAGAAAGGTGTCCTGCATATTTAAGATATAAAATATAATCAGCCAAGGGAAATGCTTACATGTGTGTGAAGCTAATGAGATTTAATAGCATGAATCTATTCTTACATTACCTCAGCTAAATATTACAGTTCTGGGAGATCGTGAGACACATGAACTTCTTCAATTGAGTATCTTGGATGTCATTTTTGCTTCTCCGCAGCCTGCTCATCACCAAAGTTGACAAAAGTAAGAAGAGTGTAGCGGCAACCTTGCAAAAAAAAAAAACCAACATAAGAACTTCCAAAAGAACCAAAAATAAACACTGTAAGTTCAGAGGATAAATTAGCATGATCATCAACTCACTGCCGCAGCTTTAGTTGCCATTACAACAAGTGCAGAACCTTTTTTCTTTGGAACTTTTAATGACAACATCTTCCACCTCACCAAACTTCGAAAACAACTCTCTTAACCCCTCTGCAGTGTAATCTTCATCAACCTTCTCCCATGAAACTTTAAGCACTCTCTCCTTATCCACCCTAACCCCACTAGTCTCTGTACCCTCCTTCATAACTTCCGATGACTCTCGACTTGTAGCTGATGCCATATTTACACCTTTATTTGTGCGCATTGCTCGTATTCTTGCAATCTCTTCTCTCAGCTTCTTGGCAATTCTCTCATCCTCTTCTTGTTCTTTCGCAACAGGGTCAGCAGCAAAAGCAGCCGCTCCCTTTCTTCAAGGTCAGAAACCATCTTCTGTCGCTTGGCATCACGCTTGGAACTCCGCTCTGATTGGCGACGTTGCTGCTCATGCTTAAACCGTAGAAGATCATCAAACAACTTCCTAGCTTTTTCATCCTTGAGAATGTCATAGGATGTTTGAAGCCTTTGAAAATCAGCGAGGGCTTGTTTATCGCCCGGCCTCTTGTCTGGGTGCAAGTCCAGAGCTTTTGATCTGTATGCCTTTTTAATGTCAACCACACTAAGCTTGGCGCCTTCCTCGCCTGAGGGCAGCCCGAGAACAAGATAATGATCTACATCAGCATCCATATCTTATGATGCAGCTAACTATGCAGATCTGCATGCGAAAAGGATCATATCAGTCTCAACTTCTGTTACAGTTTTAGGAAGAAATATATGAATGTATCTAAAACGAATTGCAATGCCAAGCAAATTTAAGGTCTCTAATATGCTGGTTATTTTCAAGATTGTATTGACCACTCAAACATTCTTGCTCCTACTTATTAGCATCGATATTACAAGGATTCATTACATTTTACCCACCTGTGCTTTGGGTCGATTTCAAGTTGTCATCCTGCAGTCTAAAATTTTTTTACTTACGCACATGAGGTCATTACAATCTGAGCATATTAAAGAATAAATTTCACTTTATCCTGCAAACAAACAGTCTATTTGCACGTCGACCTTCAAACTACAACTCACTGCAACTCGGACCTACAAACAACTAAAATATTCCAATTTACCCTTTCTGTTAGATTTGGATGGAAAATGTCACACGGGACTAGACATGCGCCTGAGCCATTTTTATATAACTAATTTTTCTCTGTATGAAACGACACCGTTTTAGTAATGGTAATATTTTGACCCCCCAAAAAAAAAACACTAAAGCAAGGAAAGAAGGGTGGCCGTGCCATCACTCCTTTGCTTCATATGGGGGCGGCAGCAGGAACCACCCTCTCTGTTCTGTTAGGAATGGCTCCAATAACCATTACTAAAACGGTCTCATTTCATACAAGGGTAAATTAGTGACGTAAAAATAGCTCAATAGCCCGTGCTAGTCTCGTGTGACGTTTTCCATTTTAAAACTAGCAGTCAAATCTGACACAAGGGGCAACTCAAAATATTTTGGTAGTTTATAGGCCTGAATTGCAGTGCGTTGTAGATTGGAGGTCAGTGCAAACGGGGCGTTAGTTTAGAGGGTAAAGCACAAAATTATAAACCAAAAACAAATACACTTGGGTATCTTTAAATAAAGTGCAACTTTTTAGACTACATATTGATAACTTAAACTCGGCCAAGACCAAAGCAATTTTATCCTACTGTAAACATGTTGAGTTCAGTTGCCCCAAGTAATGAATTCTATATTCTTGTTTGATTGGCTTAAGTCATTACACTAATTATTCGATAAACATTAAAAAAAAGAAAAGAAAAGAACATTATACAAAGTAGAATTATAGAATCATAGAAATTGGCTAATTCTACACAAATATCAGATCCAATACCTAGAGAATTACTGCAAAACATCAACAAGAAACTTTCGTTTACAGAAAACACTAACAATTCCAGCTTAAAGGAGATGGAATTTTATAACTCGGAATTGAACTGAAATAATTGAAATGAACTTGTTAGAAAAAAAGACTAAGAGGCATAGAGAGATAGAGAGAGAGAGAGAGAATGAAAGAGATTCAGAGAGAGATTAACCTGGATGCTGGCTAATCGGTTAAGCACTACTGCGTGAGAGACAGGGCGTGAGTCTGAGAGGAGAGCGCAGGGAAAGTGAAGAAAGAAAAAGACGATGGCGGCTGCGTGAGAGAGACCCAGAGCGTGAGATGCGATCTGGGTTTTTTAAAAAAAAAAAAGAAAAAAAGAAGAAGAAGAAGCGACCCGACCCGCCTCGTACGGGTATTCGAAAACTAAATCCGGGATCCGCGTTTTTATTAGGTAAAATGGGTGGGTGGGGCGGGTATATGCCCACCCCGACTCAGTTTCTTTGTCAATTCCTGTCAAACTCCATTGAAGAGATAGATTTAAATTCTGAGCTCACTTGTTCTTGATTTGACCAGGTTACACAAAAAATAATTATCATTAAATGTTATCCCCCATTGATCCTTGTCCTTGACATATAGAGGATTGTAGGACTGGCAATTTAACCCGTGATACGCGAACACGACACGCGAAATCTGGGTTAAGGTCGGGCATAATCGAGTTCGGATCATAAACGGATCGACCCGTTTATGACTCGTTTATATTCGCTTCAGGTCGCGGGTTGACACGTTTATATTCAGGCCGGGTCGGGTTAACCCGCCAAGTCGCGAGTTGATACGTTTATTTATTTTTTTATTTTTTTCAATCCTGCATACAATTTTTTTCAATCCTGAATACCTTGCATACAATTTGAATATTGAATGGCTGCAATTCTTCCTCCTCCTTCTTCTTCTTCTCTTTTTTTTTTTTTCTTTTTTTTTTTTTTTAATAAAAAAAAGATAGTATACTATCCCATATTCTGGGCTGGTTTTTTTTTTATAAATAATAATAATAATAATAATAATAATAAACTAAAAATAGATATGGGTTTGTCAAGTTTTGCGTAGATTAGGATTCTCAATTTCAAGTAAAATAAAGATAATTCATTTTATGATTTATATTAAATTTTACAAATTAAATAGTTGCATGTTGCAACATGGTGAATGTGGTGTTACGGTTTTTAAGATACTATATACACAATTATATGTAACAAAAACAAAATTTTGATTATAAAATGAATCTAGTTTATTTCACTTAAAATTGAGATGATCATATTAGAGCATCTCCAACAATTGATAGCTATTTTACCCACTCAAAATCAACTTTTTTTAGTTTATAGCAAAAGAGTGTTTTTTTTGGTTTTTTTTTTTTTGAAGAAATGTTTAAAGCTTATTTAAGATTACATTAATGAGCTTAAAATTAAAGTGCTTTTAATATATAGAAAGTATGAATTTTGAGGCACTAACACTCTTTTGCTCACATTTTTTTTTGGGAGCCCTTTTTTTTTTTTTTTTTTGGATATGTCCACACAAGGGATGGGGGAGAGCCAGAGAGGGGATTCGATCTAATGACTTTCGCTTTGGGAGCCCTTTTATGACCACCATTTACGTAATAAAGGACAAATTTTTGCTTGTATTTAAATCATGAAAATGTTTAGTACATTTGTGCATAAAATATTATATTTATGGATTCATAATGACATGAATCATGTATGCCTTTTGAAGGGTGTTTTTTTGCTTTTTGAAGAAAACATTATGTGCAAATTATTTGTGCTTTCGGGTGTTAGGTATTTACAAAAAGGGTTAAATCCCTTTCTAGTACTTGTGCTTTTAGCCAAAATCAAATAGCCACTTTGGTTTTTAAAAATGTCACAAATGGTACATGTGACTAGCAAATAAATGGATCAAGATATTTTATATTATTTGAATTATATTTGTAACTGCTTCCATCTATTAGAATGTGTTATTAGAGAAAAGAACATTGTATTTGTCATTTTGTTGCTTTGGTTGCTAAAATTTTGCTATTAAAAAGTTAAAAAAAAAAAAAACTAAACTAAACTAAAAAAAAAAAAATCAGGTCGTAAACGGGTTGTGTCGAGCCGTGTTCATGTGTCTTAACACGACACGTTTATATAAACGGGTTCGTGTCGTGTTACCTGTTTATTAATCGTGTCGTGTTCAGGTCGGAAGAGTTGACATGTTTAATTAATCGTGTCGTGTCGAGCATAATCGTGTCGGTCATAATCGGGTTGGACCCGAACCCGACACGGTAACCCGAATTGCCACCCCTAGAGGATTGACTTACTTAGTATATATATATATTGTGCTTCTACATTATGTGCGCTCAAATCATTGTGCTCTTTGACATTTTTCACCATCAGGAGCATCTAAAACCTTATGGATTTATTCCTAAGAGGTAGCTTAATCGGCTAGAACCATGCCAGATGTCACTAATTTGAATCCCTTTCTCTTTCCTCTTGTGCGAAATTGTCAAAAAAAAAAAAAAAAAAAAAAAAACCTTATGAATTTGTTCACCTTTCTCCTCCAACTAATACAAATACCACCCGCAGGCAACGAAAGTATGATGGTGGTTTTTCTACGAAAGTATGATGGCGATTTTTTTTTTTTTTTTTTGACATATCCACACAAGGGGAGGATGGTGGTTTTTCTACTAGTACTGTAATGTATCCATTAGTTGAGAATTTCACAAATTAAGAATTCTTCCTAATACTTGTGAAAATCCTGCCATACTTAACTCATACCTAATCATTATGATGATCAAACACCTGTAAGTGTATTGCGTTCTATCTATTTACACCACAATTTATTTATATTCTTATTATATTATTTATTTTCGCTAAAGTTTTTCTCTGTATTTATTATTATTATTTTTTACGGGAGGTGTTACATTAGAAATAATCATGCCACCCCTTTAAGTATGGTCAAATCATTCATTTACCTCAAGAGGTCAAATCATTCATTTACCTCAATGGAATGGTTAGATACTCGCAATGGAACGATCAACCACCCACAAAATAGGCCGGAGGTGTTTCAACCACCTCTCAAAGTAAAATTTAGTGATGATCCGATCACCCGGTCCTTTAATAGAGGGAATTGCAAGACTACGACCTAATATTATTTAGGTTGTTAAATGTAATAAAACAAAATCTAATCAATGATAAAGAATGAAAGTACGCTGTGTTGAATCGATTTTACAAGCCCATTGACGAAGAATACAAGTTATAGAGTAAACAATACTACAATACCTTGTTAACAGAGAGACGCAGAGACTGAAAAAACAAATCTTGTGCCGATTGTCTTGGCAAGCAATACCCCAAACGATAAATGAAGCAATCTCCACTTCTAATTGTGAATATAATAACAACAAAAGTGCAAGATCAAAAAATAAACAAATAGACGATATGTATATAAACAAATTTTCCTTCAATTGGAGACCTAAAAATCTAATATACATTTCCTAAAAGGCACCGTCATGCATACAAGTTCCTCTAGCAAAAATCTTAAACACAAAAATGTAAGAAGGAACGCATACACGTATCGGCTGCTTCTTTCATCCCCATCCTTTGCTCTATATGTTAGTTTCCTTGGTAGACGTAAAATCTTCTCCAGAAAACAGAAAATTGACATAACATTTCATCAATGAACTCCCTTATTTAACCGTTCTATTTTATCTCTCTATTTACCCATTATGAGCAGGCAATAGATAAAAAAAAATGATCAAGATGGATAACCAAATATATTATATCAACGTGAACTAATCAAGTGCGGTTTTGTTTCTTCGAGTCGGTATTGGCTTTGGCAAGCCATCAAAGATAGGTTTTGCAGTGGCTGCATTCGAAAGGGCCTGTAAATCAGGCTTCAACCCCCACATTGAAGGAGTCCAGATGGATGAAGAACCACTATTGTCCTGATCCTGCAAACTTGATGTGCTTGACGACTTCCTCACCCCAGAAAAGCTATCAGCCACAATAGAATCCCCCAGACCAACTGGTATTGGGTTCAACCCACCTGTTTCCACATCACTTGTCGACGTCATTCGGCTTGCTGCTTTAGATCTCAAGGCTAAGCCCTTTCCCGTTATTGCCACAAACCCACCACTGTTGCTGTTGTCTTCCAATAACATATCTGGTGTGCGAGAAGTGAAGTCAGCTTCAGACTTCTGACGCCTTCTGTGCAATTTCTCACTCCGTTTATCAGAATCACCATTCCGAGCTTCTGCAACAGGCATGATGTCAGCTAGTTCACCATTCTCATCCAATAATGAATTAACCAAACTTTTAGATTTTCGGTGATGGCTCAAAGGTGGGTTTGGAGGTGGTGAGGTGGTGAGGAAAGGCCCATCTTCTAGATAATGAGAACCTCCTCCTCTGTAGACTGACATTTCAAAACCTTCATGCGCTGTTTTCTGCTCTATTGGTTTGAGTCCATAGTAACCTTGTAACGAGCTCATGGCGGGAGAGACCCTCTGCTGGGGAGACTCAACTCTGAGGGACTGAAACGATTCAAAAAAATCACTGCGCATATGCCGAGGTGGGGTGTGGTCAGAACTGCTCTGTCTGCAAAAGTGTCAACATGGTAAGCAACCAAAGGCTCACATATGAAAAGTGCCCCAAAAAGAGTAACTGATTATGAAATGTTAAGAAATATTTTATAGTGGTAAATATTTTAGCGCACTCGGTCTATGAATCTGACACTTGAAAGCCTTTAGATAGGCCATTCCCAGTTATTTTCCTACAAGTACTAGGATAGGATTCTTGAGCAACTCTCTAACCAATTCAGTAACTATTAAAACAAACAGAAAAACATACTCAAAACATGGAATATGATTCATGGGCCTCTGGTACAACTTGTTCTAGTAAATCCAGACTAAACAGAGTAAGACTTCGTATGATTCCAACAAGGCCCCACTGGAATAAACACAATAATTGAAAAAGATTCTGCCCTTTTAAGTTTACTCTTCTGCGAGCTTCTTGCTGCTTGCATCAGGGACAAGGACGATGACAATTAAACTCACCACACGGTAGAAAAGTACAAACAAACTGCTTTGAAAATGCATTTTTTAATAGTACTTCAAGTAAAAAAAAAGTCTGCTCGTCCCATCAGGGACCTTGGCCTGCTACTTCACTAGCAGTAATGTCATTTCAGAATTGAACTATAGTACACTGGGAGTATACAAAGGGGACTAGGGGGGAGAGGAGAAGAAAGAAAGAAAATCAGTAAAACTAATCACCCGCGGGGCCAGCCAACCCGCAGTCCAAGTGAATAGAGTAAAAAGGAAAAAATGGAGTAGCTCCTCATGAGACCTCAATGTGTCCTCAAAGTATCTATCATTACGCTCCCTCCAAATACACTACATAATTCAAAGAGGAACCATTTTCCAAACAACCGCACTCCTCGAACGGCCACCCGTCCACCAGCTGCCGTATAACTCCTTGACAGTGCAAGGCATAACCCAGCAAAGATCAAACCTAGCGAAGAAAGCATTCCACAAAGCCCTCGCAACCCCACAATGAAGAAGAAAATGATCAACCGACTCCCCATCCGATTCACATAACCAGCATCTATTCACCACCACCAAACCCCTCCTCCTAAGGTTATCCAAAATAAGAACCTTACTACGAGCAACCGTCCACACAAAAAATGCCACTCTCGGAGGAGCCTTTGATCTCTAAATGCTCTTCCATGGAAAGGAAAGGGGCCCAGGGGCCGAGAGAACTCGATAGAAAGACTTAACCTAAAAAATCCCCTTGCGCGAAGGCACCCACCACAACTTGTCTTCCCCATCCTCTCTCAGCTTACAAGAATACAAGCACCTATAAAAAGAAGCCAAAACCTCCACCTCCCAATCATGAATCAGCCGTGTAAACCGAATATTCCATTGGGTAGCGCCATTAGATCGCTCCACATTATCCGCAATCGACGCTTCCTTAAAACTAGCAATATTAAACAGCTCAGGAAACATAACTTTAAGAGGTCTATCTCCACACCAAACATCATCCCAAAAACGTATCTTAGAGCCCTCGCTTGGATCGAATATAAAGTAACTCTTAAAAATCTGCCACCCCATACAAATAAATTTCCAGAGACCCACTCCATGAGAACTAGAAATATCACTTGAGCGCCAACCCCCCCAAACCGACCCATTCTTGGCCACCAAAACCGATCTCCACCATGCCCCCTCCTCATGAGCAAAACGCCACAACCACTTACCCAAGAGAGCTTGATTAAACATCCTCACATTCTGAATCCCTAACCCACTCTCATCAATGGGAGAGCACACCCTCGCCCACTCAACCAAGTGAAACTTGACCTCATCATTCATTCCCCCCCAAAGGAAGTCACATTAAATCTTCTCAATACGCTTAGCCACATAGGCAGGGATAGGAAATAAAGACAATATACAAGTAGGCAAATTCGATAGGGTGCTTTTGGTCAAAGTGACCCTACCCCCCTTGGAGAGATATGACCATTTCCAACAAGCTAACCGCCGCGACATCAAATCCTCCAAATCCACCCACATAACTTTGAGCTAGAGAAAGAAGCCCCAGCGGTAAACCCAAATACTTCAATGGCAAATCACCCGTACCGCAGCCCAATAAACCAGCTAACTGATCCACCTCACCCCGAGAGCCAACCGGGACCAAAGCAGACTAAGACAAATTAACCTTGAGCGCAGCAACCACTTCAAAGCAAACTAGTAAAGCCCAAATTGATCATGTTGATCTTTTGGTCAAAATTTGACCTATAACTGCCTCTGAAACCCAATTTTCAAGGCAATAACATATCCCAGAAATAGGGGCATCCCACCATCAAGCAGGACATCAGTCTGTTTTAAGGGCTATACAATCCCATTCCCTGCCATCCCTTCCCCTTAAGATAAAAATAAAGTTAAAAATTAAAAATAAAATAAAATAATGGTAACTGCTGCAAACATAGCATTATCCTTGCACTGCCGCTCTAATACCAGTCTTCTACGAACATGTTACCGCCGCCTCCGGTACCCCAGCATCACAATTACTAACAAGAACCCCCAAGGTTACAGGCAGCACCAATTCAAACACCTCTACCCTACAACAACGACAACCATCAATTGTACTCTTCTGTAGCATTGCAAAGTAGCACCACGGCAATGCCATCTTCACCATGTTGACCTTTTTTTCTATTCAAATCAGGAAAAGGGAGATTACATTTGCCACTCATAATTCTAATAGAGCAGAGAAGGGGGATTAGTAAGAATACTTCCAAACACAAGGTGGGCATATAAATTTTCGTATAAATTTTACAAGGTGGAATGATTCTAATTCTAATTCTAACACAAGGTGGAATGCTTCTAATTCTACTGGGTGTGCATATAAATTTTCATATCTGGAAGATTCAAAAGCAGTCCATTCCTTCACGGGGAGCAGCTGCTGGTGCATGCTTGAAATGATAGTGGCCGAGGCCCATTCCTTAAAGAGATGAGGGTCGTTGATGGTGATAGAGGGAATTTTTTGAGTGTTAACAGCAAGAAAGTTGCCATTGTGATCCCTGAGAGTAGCAGCTGCTACGTCAAAGAATGGTCTGATGGCAACATCAAAATTGATGGAGCCAAGGGGGGGGGGTGTTGTTGGAGTTGAGCTTAAGGACAGCTTGGGGGTCCGGTTGAGAATTTGGAAGTTATGAACCTCCTTAGGAGGAATGCCGAGAGAGGAACAAGGTCTAAGCAAAGCTATAGTCCAGCTTTCTATTAGCTGAGAACTAAACACAGAAAGTGTTCAAAAGCCAACTAGAGTTATGCCAGATGAGCCTGGCAAAAGGGCAGTGCAAGAAGATATGCTTCAGTGATTCCATGTTGACCTTATTAACACAGCTCTCTTACCTGCCCAAACCACCACACACCCACTGCATCAACCCCCCAAAGTCAACACTAGCTCTGGTCCAGATGTGTTAAAACAAAAAGTTGTAATAATGTCAAATTAGTTATATAAGTTGTCGTAAATAACTAAATATCCTCTCTTATAATGTACACTTTAACAAGGGGAAAAAATTATTGGCGCTATGCAAACCAATATCTTTACCAGAAGATCCTGCTTCATTTCCTTTAGTTTGTAAAAGTAAGAATTAATGGTCTCTCTTTCCTTTTCAAACCAAAGGAAATGAAGCAATATCCTATTAAGTGACACAAGAAAAGAAAAGGTCAGGGTAAGCATAAACCCAGATATACATTTATCATGATTAAAAATAAATAACCGAATGGTCAATACTAGTAGAACATATCATGGTAGAGAAATTCAGATGAGGTTCATGAGTAGATGCGTGCAAATATCAATGAATTGAAATTACAGAAAGGGACAATGGGTGTAACTTAAGTACCCGGGTGTTATAGAACCATTTGATAAACAAGGAGATGGAGGATGCCTTCCGGGTAGTGGAATCCGGAGAGACTTGAGAGCAAACATTTGACGATCTGTAACCAAACCATTCATCTTTTTTATGTCGGCCACCTATAAGACGACAGAAAATAAAATTCACCACAAGGTTTAAATAAATCTGAACAAAACCGTCGGAAACAAATTGAGAACAGGAATAAACAATACATTATAAACACCGAAAAGTTCTAATACAGTGTCGAAGGCGACGAAAAAAGTCAAAAGACATGTAACGTGTTACGTAATGAATCAGAATTACAAGGAATGCACAAGTCAAAATCGACATTAGTCAAATAATAATAATCATCGATGAAACACTTCACGAACAAAAACAATCAATCAAAAGTATACCTCGACGCCGTATTTGATGGCAATGCCGGCGAGAGTGTCCAGCTTAGAAACTGGGTGTTGGATGCAACTAACTGCACCACCGGAAGAACGCGCAGACGGAGGCGACGAGATCGGCAAAGACTCTCTGTCTCTATCTCTGTGATCTACATCTTCCCTATCATACCAAGCACAATTGTTGTGATTATAATTCCCATTCCGCTTCTCCCTTCTTCCCATCTGCATCGATCCCAATGTAAACTCAATCTCCCAAACGCTCCTAACCTCTCTCCTTCCTATATCATCGCATCATGATTGACACCAAACCGAATATATTTGGATTGACGTGAGGCGAATTTGCTATGGAATTGATTGTAGAATTAAATCCGGAACAACAAACATAAGGAAAAAAAAAAAAAAAACCCTAGATCGGTGTGTCAACGCGGTGACGAAGTGGTCCTTCTTCCCAAATCCCGATCGACGTGAAGTTGCTTCCAAATTCGGGAAAAATGAAAGAATTGAAGGAAAAACGATGCGTGCTCTGTCTCTTTCTCCCTCTCTCAGGAGGCCTTCAATTTATTTTTCTTTTTTCTTTTTTTCTTTTTTTAAGAAAGAAAAAAGGAGGCCTGGAGGCTTCAATGCCAAATCTAAAATATTTAGTATTTATGGCAATATTTAGCATTTAAATAAATATATATATAAATATAATATTTTGCTTTTACTTAAACCTACGAAACACGTGTTATCATGGGAAAGCTGCCACTTAGCTTTTCTTTATATCGTTTAATGGTTTGACGCCAGATAAAAGAGTTCTAGAACGAGGCATAAGAATTAAACCCCGAGATTAGTGCAGAGATTTACTTCCCTAATACTTTAAGCCGCCGCTTTCTTTCCCATATGATCAGCACGGGGTCAGGCTGCAATTACCCTCTAGTCGGAGGGTACGAACGAAATTCATCTGTTCAGTTAAGTATTCGGTATTTTCGGTTAATTGAATTCGAGTAGCTATGGGTATATTTGTGCAACTAGATGGACCCTGCGTTTGCTCTTTTTTTAGAGAATTACCCATATAAATATAAGAAAAATGTTAGGGTTCTCCTTCTAATGTTCTCACAGTCTTATGTAGAATATAATTTAAGAAAAAATAAAATTGTAGTGACCTCCACCACCGATTTTTTTAGACATTAGCACTAAATTTATAATGATCAAATCCATTTTGGATGATACTAATCATAAAGGGTTAACATTTCACCCTTAGGTTTTAGTTTTGAATCAAAAAACAAGTTTTAAAGTATTAGAACATAAATATTAACTCATAAAAATTAATTTGTTAGCAAAAAAATGGTACTACGATTTTATTTTTTCTTAAATCATGTTCTATGTAAGACTGAGAGAACGCTAAGAGAATACTAGGGGGAGAACCCCTAGCAAACCCCTAAATATAAATAATTATACTCTCTTCAAATCATTACTCAATTAATAAAGAGTTTATTTATAGTAGATTCTTATATAATTAGATGACGTGTCAATAAAAATTGAGAAATGCTAGGGGTCAATATTTTCTCCATGACCAATTTCATCTTACAAATCAACCATTATATTTGTAGACTTATGTAAACCCCAAATAAGTCAATGGTAAACCCTACAAATCTAATTGTTAATCTATTGAATTTGTAGGAGAATATAGACAAGGTATGAAAAATTTATTGACCCCTAACATTTCTCATAAAATTAGTCATTTGATCAAGGATTATAAAATATTAAAAAACAAAAAAAAAAATCAATTATTGATCTATTGACAATTTTTATTGCATATCATCCAATTGTATAACAATTGTACAAACAATACTCTATAAAAGTTTTAACATACAACACCCAAAACTTTAACATAACACATGAGAAATTCGGTTAAAGAATATAATTTAAGCCTCCTCTCCAAGTACTCTTTCTCAAGTTTTCTTTCATTTTTTGAGTGATTTTTAAAATTACTTATGAAAACTTGACTTTATTCAAATGAGCTCGGTTTTTACACATGGAGATTCCCTTTGTGTTCGAATAAGCACTAGCCTCGTTTGAACGCAAATACAGAGGGAGGGGGGACTCGGGGAGGCCATGGTCCAAAATAAGGAAAAAGAATTATAAGTACAAAAAATAAAAAATAATAATAATAATAAAAAAACCCCTAAAGTTTTAATTTTAGTCATTAGCCCCCAATTCTTAATTTTTTTAGGTTTTTTTTTTTAATTTGGCCCTAATTTTAGATTTTTTGGCCACATCCAATAAAATTTTTTGGCCCTATTCTTAATTTTTTTGGGCCATACCTATTAAGTTTTTTTTTAATTTTTAATTTTTAATTTTTGGCCCTTACTTTTAAATGTCCACTTTGTTTGCCCTTACTTTCAAATGCTCACTTTTTATTTTTATGATAGTCTTTAGTTCATAAAATACATTCCCAAGAAATAGCTCAATCGGTTGGGACCACGCTTAATAAAGCGGAGGTCACTAGTTCGAATCTCCCCTTCCCCTCTTGTGCGGACGTATTAAAAAAAAAAGTTCATAAAAAACAACTAAAATAAATTTTTTTAATAAAAAAATTTTGGCGGACCCCTCCCATAAAATTTTCTAGCTCCATCCTTGTTTGAACAACATCGAGTTTTGACTTTCGTAAAGATTTATTTTTCCCAAACTTAGCATCTTATAGATCGAGGACTTATGAGCCTACTACGCTCAATCTATTTAAGAGAGTTTATTATAATTGATTTTTTTTTTTTCCCAAACTTAGCATCCTATAGGTCAAGCACTTATGAGCCTACTAGGCTCAATCTATTTAAGAGAGTTTATTATAATTGATTTGTTTTCCCAAACTTAGCATCCTATTAGTTAAGTACTAGAAGAGCACCTAACATTTTCTCCATACCATAATTAATCTCTCTGAAGGTGCTACAGGGTGCGCTTATGTACTTATTAAAATATATATTATAAGATTTGATTTCAGAGATTTTTTTTTTTTTTTTTTTTGACATGTTCGCACAAAAGGGGGGGAAGAATATTCGAATGAGAGACCTTCGCTTCATTAAGCGTGATTTCAGCCGATTCAAAGATTTAATTATAATTAATTGATTGTAATAAATCAAAACTAGTTGATTTGATTACCATATTTATTTATTTTAATTTTTCTATAAATAAAAGATTATTGTATTGCAATTGATCAAAGGAATAAAAGCAAAATTGTAGATTCAAAACTTATTATTTTAAAAAAAGCTTATTCTATTTTGATCGTAGTATAACTTTTATAGACCACGTTAGCCACTAGCCGAGCTTTTAGGTGTCCTACTCCTACTCGTTACTTAAAAACAAAACTGTGCTCCCACGTTACACTGCCAGCTCTGCATTATTATTATTATTATTATTATTTAATAAAAGAAATGTGTTCATATTTATTTTATGATAATGATTAAAAGTCATAACATATAAAGTCAATACGAGCAAAATCGTGTATATCATTAAATGTATCAACTTTTAATCATACTACCCTTTTACTTGTGGAAATGAAGCTACATCCTAAGGTCATGGTAGAGTTTATTGTACTATCTAGTAGGAGCTAGATCCTATTGGTTAGAATATCCCCTCCAAACAGAAGGGTGATTGTAGATTCTGCAGTCACCCTATTCCACTACCAGCATGATTGTGCTTGTATGGAATAGCTATCGGACCAGCAGATGAGAAGCAACAACCGTCAATCTTCTAGTCGTCAACCTGGCAAGGAGCTAACTCACCAGGAACGATCTGGATCTTTAGAATTCCAGGCCTCTACAATTCCAAGGAATTGCAGGAACCTCAGTAGCCTAAAAGACAAAACTACACTTTGCCGTTGATTGACAACAAATGAAAGAACGGGTCCATATCTGCATCGTTCAAAATTTATCAAAATAAAAGGGCTCAACAATTGACATTGAATAACAAATCTTATTTATCTGACCAGTTGCAGAAGTTTAATCGTTGTTATTATGCATACCTTCTTTGGAGGACAGCACATTTGGCAAGGAATTGCTAGTCCCAAATGTAATAATAATTACATGACAATTACAACTTCGTGCGATGAAATTTAGGCCCTTCTTGACAGCATTCAGTACAAGAGCTTGAATGTATAATATTATAGCAGTACAAAATTGTGGGCATTGTTGACAAACCTGTGCACATGAAAATGTCAGTGCACTAGTTTAACCATTCATAAACCAACAAAAAGACACTTCTAAGTTCTGCTTGGCCAGTTTTCACCTTCAATTTTTTTAAGTTCTGACATTTCTAGTCTTTTTTATTTGTGAATGTGTGTGTGTGGGTACGGGGGACAAGAAATTCCAGTCATTTTATCCATGGAATAAACAGTTTAGAATCCCTTTCTCCTGAATGTTGCTTAAAAAAAGTGTTCAAAATTGAAGAATTTGTCAGGGATGATGATGATAAACCTTGAACCATTGTGCAGGTTCTGATACAAAATATACCAATAACTCAAACGAGATTTCATACTTACCGTGTGTAATTACAACTTCATCCAAGATAGCGAAGCAAGACTCCATCATTCCCTAGCACAAATCCCTTGTTGTCATTGATAAACCTGCGCCAGATAAATTATGAGGTATCAAGATCTTGTAAATGAGGGTAAAGAGCTTCTCTAACCTTTAAGTTTGGCTCCCTATTAGGTTCCTAGAATTCCTTAAGAATTATATAAAATCCATATGCCGAGCCATTGGTGCTAATTTAATGAGATTCCAGATCTATACACTTTCCCCGTCGTCTTCTCTGGGCAACTTAAAGGAACTTTCATAAATCAAAGAGATGAACAGAAAAAAAAAAAAAATTGAAGTAAACCAAAAGTTTGTGATAGACTCACTTATAATGCATATGGAAACATATCTACTTAAGAATAATAGGATAGCTTTTAGAAGGGTTAGACTCACTTTACTGAGTATAGATTTGCAGCAATATTATCAGCTGCTTTGTCACGGGTCCATGTCTTGCCGCCATTAGTAGTTCTCAGTAGGATCCCACTTCCTCCTGCCGCCCAAGCCTCTTCCTGCACAATGAAATCACAAGTATAAACCAAGGGGCCATGAATTTACAGAAGGCAGCCAAGATAAAATTTGTAATCTCACTTCTAATGCATGCATTCTCAAATATCAATCAAACGCCATGGCTTGCATTATTGCTCTGGAATGAATCTGATCCATTTATATAACTTCTAGTTGTGTGTTCGCCAACTCTAATATGTTTGTATGGGTGCAAGGTGCAAGTCACTCACACTTGGATGGGATGCCCACTGACTTAGATATTCCAATGTCGGTTATCTCAATAGTCAGTTATACAGAGTGCAATGGGGGCATTTAAAAGCAGCCCATGGAATGCTGTTTTAGCTAGCAAACATAAAATTAATGCTTTCCAGTATGTACAGGCTAGTAGGTAAAACTATACTAATTCAAGTTTTTTTAACTTAATCCTTACAATGAGATCGAAAGGAATGCTCCTTGTTAATATTTGTAAGAGGGGGAAAAAGAGATGAAGGCTACTACCTCTTTATATTATTCAAACTTATTAAAACCTAATACAAACATCACAATATATAGACTAAACCCTAATGACCTAAAAACCAAACTATCCTTGAAACCCTAATGACTTAAATCCTAATATCTCTTCTAACACTCCTTTTAATACAGCATCTAGGTCAAAAGATGAGACTCTAAATGGATCGAACCAATAATATATAATACTCTCTATAATTTCTGCAATTAAAATGTGATAGGCTCAACAACATCAGAGTGGCTTCAACACACATTTGTGCACATCTATCTATACCATGTATTATAAAGTGGCGTGTGAGATTTATTTATTTATTTTGAATAGGTATAAGATTCGCTTTGATTAATGCCATATTGTAATTAATAATGTGTACATGGTGGTAAAACAGCATACATGTAAATGCCGGGAAGCCTACCTATGTTTGTAGATATATAATCCAGGGCCAGGCACACACATTAGGGAAAGAAATAGCATAGCATATGTATGAAGCATGCGCAAGCTTAATAATATATGCTTTTGTTGAGTAGCTCATGGCCTTTTTATCAGACATGCCTTTTGGAGCTACACAACCTCCTTTTAAACCCCCCATGCAAGAAATCAATGTTATTTCATTGAAGATGTGCACATAGTCATAACACCACCACTTAATAAGAAAACTGTTACCTCTGATCGATACCCAACATCGAGAATGCCAAAACCCCGGCTTTGAACTTGAACTTCTTCAAATTCTTCGGTTATCTGAAACAGTTAAGGTTTGTTATGCTTCATTAATAAGCAAGACTTGCATCAAAATCAAAGTACCAGAGATTCATAAGAAGAATATGACATTCAAGGATACAAACTTGAAAACCGGAAGAAAAAAAAAATTCAATGAACATAAAACATATATAGTAAATATAATATCCATGGATTATCAATGTAGAATGAGGAATTAAAACTT
The DNA here is from genome assembly GCA_006937295.1 of Carpinus fangiana. Classification (NCBI taxonomy): domain Eukaryota; kingdom Viridiplantae; phylum Streptophyta; class Magnoliopsida; order Fagales; family Betulaceae; genus Carpinus; species Carpinus fangiana. The sequence continues at coordinate 20,710,532 of CM017323.1, read as the reverse complement.
AAATTTTCATAAAAGTATCTCAATATTTTAAATGTTAGAGAACTTTCTCAAATCCCCTAACAAAATGCATCGCTCACATAAGCAATAAACCAATCCCCTAACAAAAATGCAATCAATCACAGTTCATATGAAAAAGCGGTGTGCAATTAGAATATTTTAGCTAATAAAGTTTTCATGATAGCCACAAGTCCTGGTAATATGACAATATACATAGGGTCTAGGTCTGCAAAGTGCATTCAGTGTGATATGGAGTCAGATATGTCTAGTAATTGTATAAATCAGACAGCCATGGCAGCCTGGGGAAAAAGCATAAAGAGAAAAACATAAATAAATCTCATCAGTCGTACTTAGAACTATTTTTGGTATGTTTTCCCAACATAAGAATCTCTCTATTTTCCATTTTATTCACTGGCCAGGTTCTGTTTTTTCGAAAAAGCCTATAACTCAAATCAATACAGAAAAGTTATCAGAATTACCCAACTTTTCTTCTATAAATTAGAAAATTCTGATGGAAATACATACACTGGCATCCAATATTAGCAAGAAATTCATTTTTTTTTTTTTTAATAAGAACAAGAAGTCACATTCATCCACTAAACCGAATCAGAATTTGAAGCAATAAAACATACTACCTGCAGACATTTAAATTTTCTTATGTATGATATACTTGACATATTTAAAGAAAGGAATAAGAACAAGAAGTCACATTCATCCACTAAACTGAATCAGAATTTGAAGCAATAAAATATACTACCTGCAGACATTTAAATTTTCTTATGTATGATACACTTGACATATTTAAAGAAAGAGATATCCCCATACTTACCCCTGTGCCTTTGCTAAGATAAAGTCCCCCTCCACGAACTAGAAGCCAAAGACCACCATCAGCTCTCCATCCCATGTTTTGGATTCTTCTTGCAATTGTTCTGTTATGCGGCTGCCAGAATGGCTGAAAAAATAAATAAATAAAAAATCAATGAAACGAAACATCCCCAAGTGAAACTTAAAATTCAGTACTTATGATATGAATAAACCACAGATCACAATAAATTAACCATGACTGTAGAAGCTGAATCTTTCGAACTGAAAACGATATTACCCATGACGTTTCATAGCTTAAAATCCTTTGATAACCATGGTTTTCACACTCAGACTGTCTAGGAAATGAACTTATTGCTATTGAAGGCAATTTGACCTTAATTGAAACTTCAATCCTGTTTAGACTAATGGAACCAAAGATGCAGCAAAAATGCCAGTAATCCAACTAGACACATAACATTATCCAACCTTAACAATAGCAGCTCTGAGCAATCACTAGTCAAGTCAATAATTTGCATGATGCAAGAAAAAGTATGGTGGACACTCTGGTTTGTGAGGAGTCCCCACTATAGCTATGCACAACTTCCTGCAACCTTAGCTAATAATGCTAAAAAAGAATGGGACAAACTGATGGAGTTTCATAACATGTTACACTCAGAACTAGGAGTATTTATCCAGATGTTCATGTTCCTAATAGTGCAGACACAAATTCCATTCTATGCATCTGATTTCAGTTTAAAAGGCAACCCTCATGAAACCTATTAGAACAGCATGACGTAAATCAAAGGAAAGCCTGATGCCATCGAAAAAGAGGAGAATCTAACCTGCCCAGGCTCCCAGGTAAGGTAGAAGTTACCACGGCTTGAGACAGCAACATACCTTCCATCTGGAGAGCGATTTACATTATTAAAAGTTCCTGTGTAATAGCTTGCACCACTAATACCGCTAGAAACTGTTCTGAAAAGGAAATGAAGATATGTGAGCATCGTATCTCTCAAAATTAAAATCATTTTCCATATACATGGTGGAATCTTGGCTATGTGGATAAACTTTTCTAGCAGACCAGCAAAATGCCACAGTTTCTTGAGATAATTTAACAATCTCATTAAGAAAGTTCATTAATCTGATAAAAGTAAAGCTGCTGCCTATTTATTCATGCTGCACTTGTCGGACTGAAACATGAAGCAACTCCAGCAACAAAGATGAAAGAGAACAAATCTAAGCTTTAAGGGAATAGCTTATCAGCTGCATCTCTGGCATACTGGAAAGAAAAAAGGAAACAAATTGCACTTTCCCATTTGAAACTATGCATTTATTTTGTAATGTCCCCTTAGACTTTAAATTTCAACAATCATATCCTTAAACTATGAAATTAATTATAGTGTCTCCCCACCATTAACATTTTCCCAATTTCTGTAGTATTATTTATTTATTTATTTTTATTTTAACATGCTTATCATGTAATCATAGAAAAATAAAAGAAAAATGATAAAATTTGTCTGTCTATTTGTTTGTGAGAATGTAATTTTTTTTCATTAGTTACACATGCATCCAGTAAGTCTTGAAGCCACGTCCTCGTCTTCCATCCCATTATTGCGGTAGAGGAAGTATCATTTGTGGTGGGGTTAAGCCAAACAAGTGCCAAAAAGATCAGAAGATGAAAATAAAAACAATTACCTATCTTGTTAAGGAGTCAGATCTTCACATCTAACTTATATAATTATTACAGTTCTCAACCAGTAGGTTAGCTAAACCTACAAAATGACAACAGTTTATACAGTTAGAGTAGCTTATATTATAGCAGAAGCACACCTATTAAGAGTAGCTGAAACAGTTTCCTGGACTGCAGCCCTCCAGTTGTATCCCCTATTTGACGTAACATATATTGCACCTTCGTCAGTCACCATCTCTGCACTCTTCTCTCCTGTTGCCTTTATATATACCTGTATATATCATAATAGACTCACCTACCATATGCTACCAATACTTAAAGTTCACTGGTACAGAGCCTTTGAAATTAAAATTTCACAAAACTATGACAGGACTGTAGACGTTATAAGATTGACCATCACCTTATCAAGAAGAAAATAAATAGTTAATTAATCTGCACTTATGTGAAAAACTGGTGACCAGCAACTGCAAGCAGACATATTTTCAAAAGAGAGTGTCAACCACTGTTTCATTTATAGCATTTTAGGCAGGCTGGGGACGTGTGATATTTATGCTCCAGCTTGAGGGGAGTGTCAGTTAGTGATGTTCCTTTGCACTGAGTAGCAGTAACATAATTAAACAATAAAGCATGAGTTCGAAAATCCTAAAACTCTCTTTTTTCTGCAAGACACGCACTCTCTCCCCATTTTCTAAAAGTAAACAAAGATACCAAAAGCAAATTAGATTGTATTTGCTATACCAACAACTCGCCAACAGAAAGATTGCAATGCTGCTACAAGTTAAACCCAGAATGACATTTTTTAAAACAAATCCTATTTCATGGCAGCGTAAGTCAGCTTGCTTATGTACGAATTCAAGTAAAGCAAAGCGAATTATGATATAAATAGAAATGTTACTTGTGTCGTTGAAATTGTCCAACATCTTCCAACGTCTAATACAAACTTACCACATCTCCAGGAAGTTGAGAGCTTAGTGGTATCCTATCCCAGCTTTCTCCAGCATCTGAAGTGTACAACAGAATTGCAGGTTTCCCAACAATCCACCCCTCCTTTCCTCTGAAGCTAATGGAATTAAATCTGTAGTTGAAATCTTCGTCCTCGGCCGAGGGTATTGAACGTGGAGCCCAAGTGTTTCCACCATCTTTTGTCTCCATAATGGTCTGCCGAGTCCCCAAAAGAAAACCTACCATAACAACAAGCTATATGGTTATGCTAGGGTTAGAAAGAAGATAGACGAAAAAAATGAAAGAAGCGAAGTAAGAATTAAAGGGACCGTGATTCAAGTCTTCAGGGACGAAAGCGATGTCGAGGAGGACGACGCCGGGGTCGATGGGAAGGTACACTCTCTCCCACTCCGAAAGTACATCTTCGGACCTTGCCGGGGGAGCTGCTAGAAGAGACACTGAAATAGCCGCGGTTTGGGATGCGAATTCTCTCCGACTCAGGGAAGAAGAAGAAGATTGTTGGAGACAGGCTTTGGGAGGTGAAATGCGAGGCTGAGTTCGGTAATCTTGTTGGCGAGGCCGAGAAGAGCCGGGAAGGAGAGAGGTCAGGGACGGCTTCAGCACGATCACTGAATGCGTGTACTCGCTCAGCTGCAGCAGACTCGCCATTTTTCTATCTACTCTCGCACTCAACTGCTCGCGGGGGGTTTCAAGCGTCTGATATTGTTCGTAGTGGATATGCCTTCTTTTATTTATATATTTATTTATTATAACATAAAATATTCATGTGTCTGTGAGCCGAGCAGCAAATACGCGGTCGTTTCGTTTCACAGGACAGGAACGCGTGGCTTATTTGTGATCACACTATCGTTGCTTGCTGCTTCTATGATCATTTTCTCTTCACTTTCCATCATATGATTTTTGATCTTTTAGGCTGCACGCCTTTACCTTATTCTTTTTTTTTTATTATTATTTAAAATTAAATTTATGGGAATACTGACAAAGTTTTTCATCAAAAGGAACAAGAGTTACTCCTTTTGGCTTGCACTATTGGATGCGAGTATAAAATTATTAACAACATGCATAAAATAAAAAAGCAAAAGCAACATAACCTTTCAAAGAATAGTCAAAAACCCATCAAGCGAACTGAAACGGCCAATAAAGGCCGTAATAAATGACAAGGTTCCATAAATAAAACAAAACCCATCAAAGTTACTATCACAACCATCGGTAGTAGAGAAAAAAAAACAGTTGTTAAAAACTGTTCGTGAAATTTTGATAATAATGTGTTCTATTCAACCAAACTAAGCTACGAAAATGTCAAATCACTTCTCAACTTACGGCTATTAGGAATTCAACGGTGATTTTCGTTACACATCTACATATTCTTTATAAATTTACATTCGACATTTATTATTAGTATTTCAATCAAACTGAATTAAGCTATGAAAGTTTCTAAATAATGACAAATAAAATAGCAAAAAATCTGGATAATATACGATGGAAGGTATCGACTTCCAATTTCTCTGTACATAATAAACTAAGCCACTATGTGCAAGGGGCACAATGAACAAATGATGCTACAAAACACCCCTACAAATTCTAACAATATAGGCAAATTGAGACTCAGTGCCTCTCATCAGGCTTTGTTGCGAACTCGAAAGGAAATTAACTTCCCTTAATCGCTTTCCCCAAAAATACTACGCATACAATGTAACCCCTTTGATTTAAATGAAGTGAGAAGATTCCAGTTTCACACACGTAGATCTAAGAATATAAACACTATATAACAACACACCCCCATCCGGAGCAACAGAGGTTGGTCATGGCCGATAAATTTTCACGGTTTTTGTGACATGGACCCGGCAAAAGGGACACTTGGCAACAGCAGAAGAGCATCTGCTACAGAGTACATGGCCACAGGGAACGATTGTTAGGTTGACTTCGTTGCTCAAACAGACACGACAAAGCCATGCTGCCTTTGCTGTATCGGCTTCTTTTGCAGCAACATCGGCTTTTTCCTGCAATTTTAGTTCATAACATGACAAGTTTTCAGTAGACTTGAGCAATCATAGGATTTGACAATCAGCAACCTCTATATTTAAAAATCTTCTTGATGTATAACTTAGAATGCTGGCTTTCAACCAGTCAAAATCATTGGCCTGCAATTTTATTAATCACAGTAACTGGAATGCTGAGTTTCATTTCATAAGTGTCTTAACATTCAGGCCAAGGTAGTTCATGTTTAGGAAACCCAGATTCATATCCCCAAGCAGACCCTAAAGTTGTCGAGTTCACGGGCTGATTCTAATCAACCAGTGAACTTGACAATTTTAAATTGCACATTATTTTGTAAAAGTTAATACATGTCTTATGCCCCTTTACCAATGTAGACTTGAACTGATGGATGAGAAACGATATAATTCTAAACTGCAAATTACAAACCTGCTCAAGCAAAAGTGCTGCCCGAGACTCCTGTAACTGTTCTTGCAAGGTTATGGTTCTTTGCAGTAGGGACTGCTGCTCCATATCCATATTGATCCCAGCTGAAGAAAGCATCTCATGAACTGCCTGCACAAGTTCTGCAGGAGAGACTCTGCCATACTGAAGCTCTTTACCAGGCTGCAGCTGCCCACAAAGAAAACCTTCAGTTTAAGGTGTGATGACAACTGACCAACGCATAAGACATAACAGAGCAATCAAACAATACTAGAAAGTCCAGTAGCCATGGGTTCAATCAAACATGACCATGGCCCAGGAAAGGAGTTATGACAATCAGTTCTCACCACATAAGTTTAACATCAAGGCAGCATATTACCTTATATTTGAAGTATTCTATGGGGCAGGAAAGTGCTATTTCAATCCTACATTCAAGTTTTCACACCATAATTCCACCAATATTTTTTTTCAGCACTGAAAATTCACTAGTGGAAATGAAACAGTACTATTCCACAGAAATAGACCCAATGTTTTCTACAGTTATAGTAGCTTAAACATATATTTAAGCTATACAAGAATGGTAATTGAGTAGAAAAAATACATAGAACAAATATAAAAACTGGTAAAAAAACCACAAGAACCAAAAAAGAAAAGTTATCTGTAAGGTTGATTACGCCTAAATGGGAGTCTACATTAACACCCATATGACTGATAGAAATCGATGCATCAAGAGGTCCCGAGCAAGAATGAAAAAGACATACAGGGTGCGGATGGTAATATTGCAGAATTATCTGGATAAGTCTTTTCCCTTGTAATTGCAGTATAAGTTTTTCTCCAAAAGAAGAAGAAACAAACGAAAGAGAACAACCTTAATACATAATATAAATGGATACAGAGAGGACCAAACCTGAGAAGATCTTGTTTTGGCCCCACTAGAAATTTCGGGCACCTCAACATGCATCCTGCTACCAATTACTGCATGAGTACTATCCAGCAAGGTTGACGAGGAAGCCTCATTGCCCGCCGATATGCTCCTGAATGAGAAAACTTGTGAAGAAAGAACTGGCTTAGTCAGTTCTGGAGAAATTTCTACTTTGAATCTATAGAGTGCTTGGCCTGCACGTGGTCTAACATCCTCTGGAACTCTACCATATTTCAGCTTTTCTCCATTTTGAGGCCGCCAAGCCACAATTTCTCCTGCATAGAAGGGTCTTAACGGGTGAAATTGTACTTGCAGAGCATCTTGAGGCAAAATTTCTTTGCCTATCACATTAGTGCTTCCACTAGTGGGTTTTCTCTTGTCAGTACAAAGCTTCAAAACATCAACAATTGCAGTCTCACAGCCTTCAGGACAGGAAAATAAAGATCCAATAGGTAACGGGGTTGGGGAGCCTAAAACCTGGCTCACAACAATCGCAATAACATCAACGACAGAAATATAGGCTGGTGGTTCAGCAACTAGAAAACAGGCATTTGACCTACTAACAAAGTAAAGAGTTCGATGTTGTGATCCATCCTCCCACTCTGGAACAATGGAATCCTTAGCTGCACGTGTAATGTCTACAGAGTTTGGAAGGAGCAAAAGACGAGTATGGAGGCACTTAACAAACTGCAACTTCTCTGCAACAGATTCTAATGAATCTTTTACGGTCTCCAAAGCTAGATTACTGATTGCAGGAATGTGACTAGCCATACTATTTACAACAGTTTGTACAGCAAGCTGAAGTGATCTGCTGAAAAGCTTCTCTCTGATGGCTCCAACTGGAACCGATCCAATGTGTTGCAAAGCCTGTAGATGCTCCTCAGGATCTAGTTCCTGCAAACAGATACATATTTTACCCAATCAACAGAAAAACCTACATCCACCACATCTGGAAAAAATAAAAAAAGAACAAGTCACTAAGAATGCAGGAAAAAGACTTTCAGAATATCAAGCTACCTCTATCACTACATCAGATAGCTTTTTGATACCCAGGACTATACATATTCTCTCCGGAATATGTGGGTGAACAAATCTTAACCTGGAAGTGTCAATGCATTTGATAAATCGGGAGCCATAAGCATCAATATATACACAGGAATTTGCTTGCACAAGTCTGCAGCCATCATCTGGGACTATTGCTTCTGATTTCCAGATGGACCCATCAGACTCAACAGTCTCACATACAAAAAACAAAACTTCCATCACAGCACGGAGTTCATTTGGGTTTAAACGCTGATATCCACAAGCTTTCTGGAGATTTAAAAGGATATCCTTTGCAGAAGTAACTGATAGAACGTCTTGAAGTCCCAAATCTTTGAGAATCTTTACAAAAGGAAGATACAAAGAATAAAGTTCAAATGCAAATGGGGACAAGTTTATTGTCAGACGCACAAAAAGAGAGTTTGCAGTCACCAAACGTGTTCCATTTGCAGCAGGCAGAAATGCCACTCTCTGCAACTCCATTATATCTGCATTAAAAAAAAAAAACTATAAATAAGAAATGTAGAATTTGTTGAGGGTATTATTGTTGAAAAGGGGCAAACCAACTGAACTTCAGCTATTTCTGCATGTATGAGTTGGACAAAAAATAACTTTCGATAAAAAGACACATTCAGTATATATTGTTTGCCTTATCATCTCTTCTATAAGAGGTCCTCAAGTGTAAAGTGTCTAAATTGTTAAAAGATCTATTATTATTTGTGAAAATGGATGAAGCCCTATCAATCTTGATTGGAAGCCACCCCATCATAGTTTTTCACTAAAATAATTAAAAATAAAAATAAACAAAATAAAAATGTTAATCAAAAAATTAAAAAATGAAAGAGAAATCTACCTGAAGAAGAAAGGGAACCCCAAACCTTATCCAGATACTTCAAAACCTCACAACAAGCTTCATCAATGGTCATCAAGCCTGATGCAGTTGGCCAGTGAGCCAGAGTGTCCTCACCACCATTTCTTCCAATAACCTGGGGCACATTTCGTATAAGATAGATTGTTTGCATCAATAGTAATCTCGGAAAAATATAGAAGGAAATTGAGTATCTGACCTGCAAATGTTTTAGAACTGTAGAAAAAGCTGGAGGGCTCCTCAGGTGTAGTGCTCCCCAAGAGTACTCCGGAGGAACAACAGCTTGTTTAGAGATAATGGGCACACAACTCCAAGCCAGTGGCCAATCCTTGGACAGAATTGCTTCACTATATGAAGTGAGAACTCTCTTCCCACCTTTCTTGCCTCCAAAATTTGGCAAGCCCAGTTCAGCAGGTATGCACGCAATTCTGCCAAGGAGATTACAGAAGTTGTTTCCATAAAGCACAGCAAAATTTGTCAAAATAGCTTCAACAACCGATCCCGCTAATGAACAAATTTCCATAGAAACTTCATTCTGAGAGTTGGTTATGTCCAACTCAAAATCATCCAAAATCCCTGATTTCATGCATTCACTTCCAAGAAGCTCTACTCTTTTGGCACATTCAAGTATTACATCTGCTTCTGTTGCAGTTCGAAGGCCAATTTTCCTCAAAATGCGAAGCCACCCATCTGTACTGAACCTTTCTCCTGGAAACTTTTTTCTCTCACCAGAGAAAACAGAAGTTAATAAAGCATCAGTGGGATCAAAGAGATCCTTTGGTCTAAACAGATCTGTGGAAAATTCATCAGCATTCCTCACAAATTTAGTCTCCCTCAAAGCTTCAACTAAAGCAGAATCAACCTGAAGATCTTGCCAGTTCATGTAAAGATATATCAATATATCTTCCTGTTCAGACTGAGGTTTTCCCTCAAACCCAGGCAATCCAAACCTTATCAAAATTTGTTGATCGTGCAATTCAGAGACCCCAAGGGCTCGAAGTAATGAAAACTCAATTGAATCTGTGGAATAAGAAAGACAACGCTCATCATATGGTTTAAGGAATGAATTTGAAGAGATCATACATTGATCTTCTACGTGCAAGCGAGTGTATGAACCCACAACTGTTTTATATATAGGCAGAGAACGTAAAATTTCAAGTTCTTCAACTGTGTAATTAGAGTTGTTAGAAGAGTAATCATTAGCAAAAAGGGTAAAAAGTTCATCTCGATCTGAAGTTGAAAGAGAAGCAAGTTCAGGGAAATAGCCAGCATTTTTAGCTGCAACAAGCTTGGAAGCAATAACTTGCCCTAATGATTGGCTGGAATTGGGGAGGAAACTGCACGGAACAGCGCAGTTGATGAAAGCTATATCATAAATGGGGATGTTACAGTGGTTCAACAGTGACAACAACCAAGGGTATTTGGTTCTGGCTGCTTCAAAAGCCGAAACATAGGATTGAACTACTCTAGTCTCGGAGGTGAGGTTCATAGGTAATACAGCTGGATCTCTTCCTGTTACGCCTATTTCTGAGACACTATCTGCTGAGGTTGGAGAAGTAACTGGTGGTGGAATGAAGACCAAATGGCGCTCCCTTACACGGCATAAGATGGGCCTACCAAGAAAAGCAGGAATTAGGGGCCAATCAGAAAAGAGAGAGAGGTCTTCCGGTGGCCATCTGAAACTTTTCCAAAAGAGTCTTATCCATTCAGGGGAAGGGCCACCTTCACCGCCAGAACTCAATGTTTTCTCCCACGAAAACCAAGGAGCCATATTTGAACCCATTACATGACTCACCCAGTTAGCATGGAAAAGTAGCCTCATATGACTAACCAGTAAGTGAAGAGAGAAATTCTGGAGTCTTAACAATCTCTGAAGAGCAGGATTCGAAAAAAAATCAGCCAAGATTGATCTATCTAATATCTTGGGATGGATAAACTTTGCTGCTAACGGGCTCATTAGTTCCTGTTGATCCTTGTCTCCGTACCAAAGTTCAGTAACCCCCAACTTTGTTAGATGATTCGTTGCAGTTGGACATGGTAAACCTTTGAGCTCAGCAGCTATTGATAGAAGCTTCCGATCCACATTTCCACTGCTGCTATTACTGCTACTGCCAATGATGTTTCTTTGAACTAATGGCCCTCCACTCCGACCAATATCTTCAACAACTACCCGCCCAAAATCAAATATAGCCTTCCCCAAACTTGTCATCATTTCAAGAGCATCTCCGGAGCTGGCTGCACTCTCGGTGGACAACCCAGGAAAACTACCCACATGAGGGACTGAAACAGAAGTAGAACTACTATCCACAACATTAGATGCTCTATAAATAGAATTAGAGTTAATGGAGTTTAGTGATGCATCCTCTTCAATTAAATTAGATGATCCTGGGAGCTGAATATCAGACAAGCAATACTCAAGAACATCCACATATGTATCAACGGATCGAAGAACAATAGATGTTGAAGAAACCCTTAGAAGGTCTCGAACCATTTTAGGTTTAATTTCTCGAACTGTAGCCCCTACGGCTTGGATCTCAGTCACCAACTCCCATGGTACTGAAAATACTGGGTAATGCTCCTTCACAAAGCCACAAACCGTAGCTGGAAGCAAATTACCACTCACCCCATTCCCTGGTTGTGAAAGAAACATCCCCTCTTCAGCCTTGACTAAATTTCCTGAGTACAGCTGCCACACAGGAAGGTTGATAACATGGACATAAAAAGGCTTTATTACCTCCTTAACTAGACATTCCCAATCTGCTTTAAGCACTTCTGTTGAAACTAAATTTCTGTCATTTCCAGTCTGATCAATCAAAGCATGCTTGCTAGACCTTGGCCAAAAGGAATAAATTTGATCTCCATAGGCCTTCAAAGGCAGACCAACTGCACGACCTGCATTCGATTCAATTCCAGAACTCGATGGGTCTCTTCTTAACTTTTGGATTTCCAGTATCATTTCAATGTAGGAATCTCGAACGCATGACATCAGTTCTCTGTTCCAAGCTTCAATTAAGAGATTTCCAGCATCAGGCCGTGTTGCTATCAAAGCTTCCTTGTCTTGGTGCTTAAAAAGGAAACGACCGCCATTGTGACAAACAAGGAAACATCCAAAAACAGTGACAGGAAAATCTACCACGCCAGACAAAGGAAGAGGGGACATCATGGGGTTCGTTAAATAAACATCAGCAGGATTACCATCTCGGGAAATATGAGCTGCAACTCCAGCAATAGGTGTTAAGTTGAATGACAGATAGCGCCTGCAATAACAAAACAGTGCCAACAAACAAGTCAATTGAAAGAAAGCTGCAGAAATTTTTCTCGGAAACACAAAAGGGTGGGATAAATGATCAGATTTGAGTTACTTTTGCCTCGGTTTGACTACTGTTCAGATACAATTAATTTCAACTACCAAAAAATAATTCAAACACAATTTTGTAAGAAGAAGAAGAAGATGTGGGACGGGACACAAAAACCAAGAGCTGCCAACAAAATTTATTTACACCAATGAAATTCTTTTGCAGATAATCATGTTACCACAATTTTTGGAAAAGAACCGACAGGCCAGTGTACATTTTAAAAAGAAAGTGAAAGTGTGAATCATGGTTTTATGGTAATTAATTACAGAACTAACAAAATTCTGCTCACTGAGAACAGAAATACATCCTTCAATAAAATTTCAATGAACAAGAGACCAATTCCAAGGTCCAGAAGAAGGTTAGAGGATCATTACCAAAAAAGACGAAATATGAAGGTCTAAAGATAATGGTAAAACAAAAAGATTCAGTCATTTATCAAATTGAAGAATAAGAACATTTCCAGTCAACTACTATTTATTCCAAAAGGCCTTTTAATGAAAACTTTACCATAAAGGTATGACTATTCTCAAGAACAAAATGAAAAATACCAGAGATTTAAACAGCTATCTAATTATACTCGGTGAAAATGTTTTCATTGAAACTGGGAAAAAAATAACAAAAAAACTACAAAAACAGAAAGTTCTCTATGTGTGTGCGATCAAGTGCACCTGCAATTCTTGATAACTGGCTTATGACTGCAAATACTGATTTGTATGTGCTAAAACTGTATAAAATGATATTACTCCAGGGGTGTCAATAGTTCTACACTAATAGAATTGATAACTATCAAGGAGATCCTATAAGACATAAAGACTAACATATTTTTAAAAGATTAAATAGAAATATTAGATTAATTGCAGCTATCAACCCTAAACCATGAAGTCATTTGTAATGTTCACCCTAAACTACAAATTTTTGGAATCAACACCCAATTCAAGATTAAATTGCAGTGTCCACCTCACCAACCAAAAACATAAAAAAAAAAATTAACAAATTAGTGGGCTGGTTGGGTGGTGGGGTGCACTAATATGTCAAAATTAACAAATTAGTTCTCATTAATTTTCAATGTCCACCCCAAACAGTCAACTAAGTTGTTAATTATAACACTTATTGTGGATGGCCAGGTGGACATTGCAAATTAATCTTGACTTAGGGTGTTGATTGCAAAAATTTGTAGCGTACGTTAGATATTGCAAATGACGCATAGTTTAGGGTGAAATTGCTACATTAACCAAAAAAATATATATAAAATTCACCTTGCAATTTCAAAATTGCTGTGTTGTATTAAAGGAAAATGAATGCACACTTTGCTTTTAAGTTAGATAATGCAAATAATGCATATTTTAGGGTGCATTGCAACAATTAACCCCCCCCCCCCCCAAAATAGGAAAAAAACGTAAAAGAAAAAAAGAGATGAAGATATAAATTCACCTTTCAATTTCAAAATTGATGTGTTGTATTAAAGGAAAATATCTTATACACACTTCGCTTTTAACATACCTATCAAGAGCCATATTTCTTGTTTGTCCAGAACCCAGGCTGAGTGCAACAAGCCATCGATCAACAACTCTAGTTCCTCCTTGGAAAATTTGCACATCTATTACTTGCAATTTTATTGCAGCACTTGAGCTACCAAATAACCTCGATATTTGGAACTTCCTCCACTTCTTTTCTGAAAAAGGATTCCTCATATGAACATATGATGAATCAACACAAACTGAATAATCCTGGCGCAGCTCTGGGTTTCCCTCCTCCCATGTTGAGAATGACACCTGTTAATATATAAACTTGTGTAATATCATCCATAAGACAATATTACAAGAAAATAATAAAGAAATTGTTCACAGAGATTATTAAACAACCATGACTGATTCAGCTTTTCAGAAGTAATAGATACTCCTAGAAAACCAAACAAATTAGAAAACTAACTTAGCTCCTTTAACTTGTGAATAAACTAATAATAATTTAAGAAGTGCATCTTACACAAGTCAAAAAAATGAAGTCCTAATATATATAAGTAATGAATATCATTAATGAGCGCAGACAAGCGCAACCCTAGTACAAGGATGTATACAAGAGGCAACCCCCATTAGAAAACAAAGCCCATAAAAATCTATTGTCGTTTAGCTAGGGACAAAATTATGAGCATCAAGATTGCAATCCCAAGATAAGGTCTGAGCATTAAAATCGCTAACCATTTGATAAGGTCAAAGTAGATAACGAACAGGGTAATTTGATCAACATATTCAAAGTACCCTGCCTTTGGCCAGAAAAATAAATAAATAAATAAATAAATTGCACCACCCTGCCTTTGAGGACTTTAGAAGTGGCTTAGTTATTATAAAAAAAGGTTAATTTGATCATCCAATTCAATTCAAACTGTTACTAAACGCTGCCATATCTGATTTTCATCTAAAAATTCCTTGTTCTTTTCTTTCTTCACTTCTCTTCTAAAATGAGAAAAAATAAAGGAAGTATGTCCAAACATTATATTCTATAACCAATGGCTACAGATACTAAATGATTTGCTAAATCATTCATGACTGTTAATACCTGTAAAATTGACTTCAAGAATAGAAGTGTTCTAGATCCATGCTCCAAAAATCTGTCAGTTATTTGTTTTATTCTCTTTAATCCAATCTCCAGTCCATCTTTTAAACATTCTGACGACAATGGCATGCGGATAATGGTAGAATCTGATAGTGACCATGACATATTTTGACCAATCATCATAGGACTAAATTGATCACAAAATCGCCCAGTCAAATTAGTACCTGAAATACCAGAGAAAAAGTTGGAATTTTTCAATTCTATTCATGCAGGAGACTAATTATAAAGATCCAAAGCATTACAAAAGTAACCATCCAAGAAAACTCAAGGATAAATTGCATTTTTTCACCCACAACAACGGCATCACACCACTAATGATGGTGATATCGGCGCCATCTATCCCCAATCATGGGCAGAAAGCCCAATTCTCAGAAGTCCACGATAATAGAAAAACAAAAAAACAAAAAACAAAACAAAACAAAAAAGGAAAGGAAGAAGAAGCAGAATGGGTAGGAAATAATCAGATGCAGTGAGAGGATGTGAGATGTAATTATGGCTTTAATACCATTTTGTAGGGTTTCCATATACGTGTGTGTGTGTGTGTAACATTCAATACAAAGACCAAAATACCCTGGTAACATATTAACCCTAAGTGATTTGTGGTGTGGAGATAAGATGCTCAAGGTAGCCTTTCCAGGTTTATTTGGTATTGCTTGTGTGAAGGATGCCTCTGTTACGGATAATAGGGAGGTGTTGGGGGGCTCAATTCAATGGAATGTGAGTTTCACTAGAGAGGCACATGATCGGGAGTTGGATATATTTGCGTCCTTTTTTCAAGTGTTGCATTCAGTTAGAGAGAAGCGAGGGGAAGAAGATAAATTGTGGTGGATTTCCTCCAAAAGGGGTCTTTTCAAGGTCAAGGCCCTATTTCATTCCTTGGGTTGTAATGTAGATAGGAGCTTTCCTTGGAAAGTGTGTGGCGGACGCAGGCTCCTCGAGAGCGGCCTTTTTTGTTTGGTTGGCGGGATTGGACAAAATTCTAACCTTGGACAATCTTAGGAAGAGGCAAGTTATTGTGATAAACAGATGTTGCATGTGCAAGAGAAGCGAGGAGACGGTGGATCATCTCCTTTTGCATTGTAAGGTAGCCTCTACTCTGTAGGATGCCATGTTTAGTCGCTTTGGGCTGGCCTGGGTGATGCCTAGACGGGTAGTTGATTTGCTAGCCTGCTGGTGGTCTTTGGGGAGGCAGAGGAGTGCTGCGGTTTGGAAAATGCTGCCTACTTGTCTATTTTGGTGCTTATGGCAGGAAAGGAACAATAGGTGCTTTGAGGACTTGGAGAGGTCTTTCGAGGACATTCTATCTTTGTGTTTTCATACTTTGTATCTTTGGACAGTAGCACATTTGTCCCCGGTGTCAATTAGTTATGACAATTTCCTTGCTCGTTTTTCTCTTTCTAGTTAGGTGATCTTTTTGTATACTCCTTGTGTACTTAAGGGCGCCTTACGCTTTTAATAAAATTGGTTATTACTTATAAAAAAAAAAAAAAACATATTAACCCTAAGAAGCTCTTCTAACACCAAACACTCTTAAGTACAACAACAACAATGTCACTTATAAAAAAGTGCCAGATATTTGAGAATGTGGCCATAAAAAAAGAAACATAGTAAACAACCATATGAATGGTGTTGAGCAAGATACCTGTCAGTGAAAACATTTTCGCTGCAGGAGCACAAGCTGAAGGTAGAGCAAGCGCCAGACCACGAGGATCAAACATGTAAAAGTAGCCACTGGAAATAATTGATAAGAGATCACAGACGAAATAACAGCTAAGCAGTCCCAAACCATAGTTAAGAGTATTGCCCCGAAGTCTCCATGGAGGGAGGAGCTGGAGGCCACTTACTTCCTCTCTACTCAAGCTGACCCCTTCCAAAATGGCTACTAGGGCAGGCCCTTGAAATTCACCTGTACAAGTTACAATGCAAACAAGATTCAGAATAATGATCCAATTTATGATAATGCTAGAAAAACGCTATGACCTACATATATGAATACCATATAAAACATAATAGACTTCAACAAATTAGATTGCACTCGGTTGCACCATGACTTCTGAAGTAAATTCCACTTTTTTTCTCAACAGTTGCAACTGCTTTACAGCATGGAAAGATATTTATTAAACTAATATACATTGCCACCTCTGCCAACCTGACATGGCTGATAGCCACAGCAACTACTAAAACTAGAGCTGTATTTTGAAGCTGAGAACCTCTAGATATGACCGTTCATAATGTGGAACCACTCCTATAACATTAGCACATGCTAAGTAATAACAAACTCCAGTAATGGTATTGGTACCTAGATTGTGCTGCAGCAAAGACTGGCGAGGATGTTCCCTCTTATCAAAGATAAGGTGTAGCTTTTTGGCTTTGCAGCAATCTGCCAACTCAAGAAGGTCAAACAACAAGAAGTCATTGTTCCCATACAATGCCAAAAGCTCATTTATTCTAGCATAGTCCATGCATGACAAATCTTTAGTCATCTCTTCATCAACCAAAGAGAGGCAACGAAGCGACTGTATACCCAACCTGTTTGCCAGATCATTGCTGATACTTGGATGTGCAAAATGTTTCCCAGCAAGAGTATGGTTTTCCATCCATGGTGCATCATTGTACACAAGATCCCGTGCATGCCTCAGAACTCCAAAAGAATCTGGAATTAAGAATGGAGTCTCAGAAACCTCAAGCAATGGTTTGTCTGAGCAACAGTCTACAACAGCCTCAAGGACACAATGGACAAAACTTAACTGATCTGAGGACAATGGGAACCCTTTCACATCATTCTGCAAGCGCTGTAATACATTAAAATAGTCCCATACATCAAAACTAAGTCTGACACCTAATTCCAAAAGCAAAACTCTAAATTCCGATAATTCAGATGGAACAACAAACAAATAAGGAGAGAATTTGACAGGTGAATCAAATGCAAGTGCATTTGGAGATACAAAATCATCCCCAATCCAAACCCAGGAAACACCAGTTAAAGCAGATTTTAGCACCATCAAATCCTCAGTACCAATATAATCTTGCAATTTTGAGTAAAGCAATGGTATCCCTTTTTGGAGTGCAGCATCAAAATCAGGTTCCACCAAAGACTGTAACTTAAGCTGGCCGTAGAACTTGGATAGCTCAATTAACTGAGTGGACAAAACATCTATGGTTGGGCAATCCATCCAACCAAGTTTATGTTGTAGGTCCATTGAGCAGCATTCGCCATCTAGTATATGCATTGAACACGACACCATCCACATTTGTGTTTTAGGTCTCACTATGCTCGGTGCTGCTACTTGATTACATGATTTTAACCAAGGGAGTCCTTTTAAAGGTGGATCAACAGAAACAGGACACCAAGCAGTAGCCTTCATTTCAGACCAAAATTCTTCTTCTGGTTTGTCATCAATCATGGTGCCTAAAAGAAAATTAGCATCAAGATTTTCTATACAATAGTTCTTATCCCCCTCAGAAGAGTCAACACACATTGGATTACCATCTACAAGACTGTTGTTATTTCGTACCATGGGATCCTCTGATTCATCCCAATTTCCTGCTGCTGCATCAGTTGAAAGCTTTAATGCCAGAGCATCTAAACAGACAAGCAACTTCTTCCCATAACTCGGTGCTTCTGAATCCCCAGCATCATGCAATAGAGAAACTGATCTAGCACAATCAAGCAAGCCAGCAAAACCTAGAGTTCTTCTAAGCCCAAGGCTTACTAAAGTCTCCAAAGTTTCAGGATCTGAGAATCTGTCAGAAGGAAAGAAAACTTCACTGTGCAGCATCTTTCGCAGCTCAGGAACACGGGGATCATAAAGCCTGCCAAAGTATTATAATAATAAATGCATTCATATCAAATGCTTTTCATGATGCTAATACACGCTGACTAACAGCCTGACTAGGATTAGTTGTCCAAACTATCATGCTCTCGTTTGCAAACATTTACCATAAGTTTGTCAAAATATTTTTGTCTGGGGATGCAAATTTCACACCACCACTTACTTTCAAAAGACACAGCATCTTACTCATTCAGAAGAAAAAAAAAAAAAAAAAAACACACACACACACACACACATCATCCCAGACATTAAAAGGAAAAAGTAAAATAACTGCCATGTAGATAATCACATTAATCTCCAATTTATCTCAAGGTTTCCCATATAAGCAAAACCCAATTTAAGGCCAAGATTATGAATCCCAGAACATAGAATATGAACTCGGATCTTTTTTTTTGATAAGTAATGTGTTATATATCAAAAAACCCATAAGGGGGCACAAACAATTACACACGTGCGCACCCAAAAAAGGTGCCAAATGCAGAATAACAGAATGCGACAAGAAACCCCAACATACAAGAACCCCCAACGCTCACAAGGAGCACCCAAAGAAAACTCCCCCACAAACCCAAACAGATCACTACTTCACAATGATCATGCCCCTCCTTGTCCGGGAAGGCCCATGTGCGCTCTCTCTCTCTTTCCACCTAAAAATTTTTCAATCTCCCTAACGTAAACCGCCAACTCAGCTTCCCCCTCCCTCAGTGGGCATCACCCCATCACGCATACCATTATTCACCCTAATAAAATTCTCTTCAACCTGCTTCACAATCCACTTATTATATGAACTCAGATCTTGCAAACAAGAAATAAACCCATGAAAGTAAAGATGCATCAAATCTACCCTTATCACTCTGATTAAAACAAAATGAAGCTAAATAAGAAATAGATTTGAAAGGATGCAACAATGTTACCCTTGTCAGTCTGACAAGTACCTCACGATATATTCATAGTATGCCCTATAAAGCAGCATAGATCATAAGGAAACTGCCAAAGGTGAACATTAATTCAGATTTATTTTATTTATGTAATATGAATCTATTCAGAATCATTCAAAAAACAAAACTTAAAACCTCAGTGAACATTATTTCGTTCACATAACTCACAAAGACATACAAGAAACCACGTTGATTCCTTAGAAAGTACTTTATATTGAATGTCAGTAGTAAAGTATATGACGTAGGAACCCATTTTTCCAAATGTTCTGATAAGAGGGTAAAAAAGGGGTTGAAACTGGCATTACTATAATAAAAGTACGCAAATTTTAATCGTCTAGAAATCAAGAATTGCATGAAAAATCATACCTGGATGGCTGTTGCCAAGATCCATTGGCTGCCAAAACAAAAGATGTTGTGGAAAGTGCAGATTTAATAGAAACATCCTCTTCAATCAAAAGCTTCACATCATGTAGAATGGCTGAAAGAGCCTCCTCATGTGAAATGAATTCTGACATGCGGTTGAGCACATAATCTTTGTAGAGTTCCACCCTGGAGGGTTCTTTAATATCCAAATACCTTCTCAAAATGCTTCTTTCTTTTTCCGATTCTGTGCGTACAAAGTCATCATTCAAAAGATCCTCACGCACGTCATTAGGTTTAAGCCATTTGATAGGTTTACTCAAACTAACTAGCTTTCTACTTCTATATGACTCAAACATAGGTAGGCATTTGATGATGTCAATATGTGTGTCTTCAATATGCTCTTCAACGAACCACTTGGACTGAAGAATAAAACTCCGGAGTTCATGTAGCTCCCCTTCTGATGCATCACAAAAAAGCCCCTCAATATTTTCTAATTTACCAGCAATCGCCAGAAACGCGTTTATTATGCCAGTTGCCGTTGGTGACTGCACAAACTTTTCCAACTGTGGATGATCTATTGGTAGGTCATGCCTCAAAAATAGACATCCTACTTTCAGCAACAAAGAGGACATGTTCTCACTCCATCCATCATCTTTAATCACATTCGAATTTTCAACTAGTTGCAAAAGACAATTACTACCAGCAGGCAAAATAGGCCACTTAGAAAACACGGAAAGGTTATCACAAGATGACTTCAGATAGCCCCACAGAAGTCTTATCCAGTCTAAACTTGGATGGCCCTGATGACCGGGAGTCCAAGTCACCTGTTTTGCCTGCTGCCACTCTGCTGGAAGTAATTTCAAAAAGAGTTTCTCAAGCAAATCGCATGAGAGAAAAGAAATATTCAAGTCCTTGCCAAGGGCAATATCACATAGCTTGCCATGAATTCCTTCTGGGATTTCGCTGTCGACTAGTTGATGTGGAACTGAATCCTTGAGAAGACCATACTCGTCCCCCTGTGAAATATAGATTCTTTCACCAAACCCCTTCCTGTCAATTTTTGTAAATGACCCATCAGCAAGAGGTAATAATGGCAAACCACATAAACTATCCAAATGAACAGGTACTATTAAGTCAACTAAGCAATATTCAAGGGTCAAAATCATTGCATTCCGGTCCTTAAATCCACGTTTTCTATAAATCAACAAATTCCTTAACAACTGTGGTGTCAGGAAATGCAAGGAAGGGCAGAACTCTCTGAATCTCTCTACAATTTGCTGAGAAACAGTTACAAGAGGTAGACCAGCATCTGATAATGCCTGTACAAGATCATGCGCCTTGTGGAAAGTAAAATCAGGAAAAACAGCTTGCTTGGTTGAAATCCACTGTCCCCCTCTTGCTTTTGTGAATAATACTCGAAGACCAAAATCAGCAACAAAAATGTAGAGATTCCGTATCATTGATGCCCAAGGTTCTAATCCTGTTGTTGTAGGCCATAATGAAAAAAACAAATCACAGGGGCCAACCTCCAATGCGACTTTCTCAAGTAAATGACCATAAGCAGGAGCAACAACATCTTCAAGGATGTAAATATTCCAGTCTGAGCGTTTTTTTCCACCACCTGCCATGTCATTACCAAACCAGATGTCCCTACGATTTGAGGACAACTCAAAATATGCATTAATATGTGCCGGAAGACCAGTGCTAATTGGCAGTGGCAAAAAGCAGAAGGCACGGCCTTCGAAATCCTTTCTATCTTGAGTAGAAGCTGTAGGAACCTGAAACGAATCGGGATTATTTATAAACAAATCCTCTGTCTTTGGGATGTCAATCAATTTCCTATCAACCTTGACAGAATGTAAATATGCAGCAACACATGCCCATGGGATAAAATTATAGGACTTGTCGTTAGATGTTGCAGAGTTTTTGTTAGCTAACCCACCACCTATACATTCACTTGTTATCCAAAAGTGTGATATATCACCAGATGAGCTGTGCTCTGTAGTGATAATCTTTTGACATTTATATGGCAAATCTCTATCAATGGATTTGCTCAATTTCTTCAGGAAGTGGTCTTTATCCATTCCACTATGCTGATTTCCATTGAAGAAGCTAAACATATCCTGTAGTGCATTGGATTCAATTTGAGGCTCACTAATGCAATGCTTGTCCACACGACGTATAAGCTGCATTTCATGTCCAGGTCCGTCCTTCACAAAAACAGAGATAGCTTTCACATTCCGCAGAAAAAGCAGAGCATCAGACACAACCTCTGAGAAAGAAGAAAAAAGAGAAATGATATCTTCAGGGGCATATCCTTCTTTCTTTATTTGGCTTCGGGAAGCAACAGTCTCGGTCCTAAGTGGAAAACGGAATAAAGTTCCAGGAAATGGGTGCTGCAAATCACAACCAAAGTGCAAGTACGGAGAGAATTGATCAGGAAATTGTTCCAAGATCCTTCTACCCGCAAATCTTATTCGCAGGCCAGGGTGGGAGGGAGAAATCCCAGGCAAATTACATGCATGAGGATCAAACATAACAATGTTTTCCCCAGAAACAAATGTGGGGATATCTGTAAAATGATAGACACAATTAAAACCCAGCCCAAATCTTCCAATTGCAAACGGCTTCTCTAGTTTACTTTCTTGACCAATGCGTGAGATGGCATAAAGATCTTGCGGACTGAAAACAGAATCATTAAAACAGTACAATGCAGGGCCTTGCCAATCTGCCATTTCAGGAGAGAGAACAGATGAAGTCCCATATTGAGTTTTATCCAAGAGAAAGGTCACCTCAGAAGCTCCTGCATCCTCTGCATTTTGCACCAGCTCAAACAGAATCCCAGGTCCATCTGCATACATTTCAAGTATATGTTTAAGCCTCGTTGTCAAGGCTTCATGCTGTCCAAAAGCTTCTGCAGCTCCAGACAAACTCACATTCATCGAATCAGCACTCTCAGCTAGCAAGGTTCTACGAAGCGAGCAGACACCAAGTTTCTCAGCAACATCATTGGATATGTTCCCATGAACAAATCTATGAACTGTTCTCTGCATGTTCAAAGTCAAATTAGAGGCACCAAGAAATGAGTTATCAGGATCTTCTGAGCCAAGCAGCCAGGGAGCATCATTATAAACCAAGTCACTGGCAGGAAGTAGTCTGCCTGAAACATCAGGTAAATAGACCCTAACTTGCTGATCACAAAAAGGAGCTTCAGCCAGATGCTGCACAATCAATATGGCTGCCCTGATTTCTGGTGCATCAAGAGGGGAGGAACCCTTCTTCGCAGCCATTCTATACAGAATATCAGCGTAATCAGTGGGCTTCAAGAATTCCCGAATGCCAAGTTCTAAAAAAAAATTCCTGAAAACTGCTAAATCAACTGGTATAACACGTATATAAGGAGCCAAATGAAGTGGACCATCAAGGACCACCTCGTCCGAGGTTGCAAATCCATCTCCCACCCATATCCACCGGCACCCTTCAAGAACAGCCTTTACAATGTCCATCTCATCTGAGCCACTCAAGCCTGTCAGTATTGAGTATATCCTTGGCATTGACAGGGCTAATTCTTGCCTGAGAACCTGATCATTCACTATCTCATTATTTTTTCCAAGCTCAAGTAGTTGCGCAGCAATCACACTTCCACCTGGCAGAGAAGACCATCCAAGTCCATATGATAGTGCTGTGGAAGAGCATTCTCCATCCAGTATTCGCATGCTCGCAGAAACAAGCCACAAGTCCGTTTGCAATCTTACAAGCTTGGGGGGAGCAACCATGGATGACACAACAGGCCATGGTAATGTCTGAAAAGGAGCAGAAACTAAAACAGGGCACCAGCAGATCATCCGGAGATCATTCCAGAACTTTTCAAGGTCAGATTTCAAGTTGCGAGGTCTGAATACAGTGGCAGCTCGTGAGAACATTCTGTTCACTGTTCTCTGATCATCATTTGCTGGACTGGGTAGCCACTTCATAGCATTAGCTTCTAAGTAGGAGAGAAGTACTTTGCCTCTTGAATATGCAGTTTGCTGATCCTCATGCATTAATCGTTCCACCTGTCGAGCGCTTTCTATCACTGTCTCAGGAGATACAGACGTTCTAAGGCCCAATCCTTGCAGCATGTCCAGAATGCCAGATTCTTGGAAAGGACCACAAGGGAAATTATCAGAGTCTTCTAATAATGCATATAATTCTTCATTACGAGGATCATACAACATGCCAGGACCCCTAAGAGAACCACTAAGGGTTGGGACAAATTCCAAACTTCTCAAGCATTCCCGGAGAGATAAGTCCTCAACACACAACTGTGGTAGGTTTTGCAAAACAGATAGCATGATATTGTCACGAATTTCAGGTTGCAACTCCCTGACTCTACTGAACACATATTTTCGGTAGAAACAAGCCTTTCCCATTCTCTCAATTCCATAATACCTTAACAGAATATCTTCTTCACGAGTCGGAGAGCCAATAATGAACTCACCTCCCAAAAAGTATTCAGGGACATCATATGGTGGTAAATACTTCCGAGGATTCTCTAGATCAGAAAATTGGATGCCTTGAGAAGATCCTCCACCAGAGACTCTATAGATAGGCAGCATCTTGCAATTTCTAATGTTAGAATCATCCATACAATCTCCAATATACCATTTTGGATCAAAAAGAAATCCACGAAGCTCATTCCTCTCTTCCACTCCCAAAATACGAAGAGTTTGCACAATGCTGCAACCATCCGAAGAGACAACATCAAATATTGATTCCAAAACACCTGCAGCATCGCCATCACATACATAGTGACATAAATCTGGGTGTTCAACTCCATAATTGGGGTTTAGTATCTTGCATCCAATCATAGCAAGTATGTCTCGCATCTTAATGGAAAGTTTTGCTGCACTAATAAGTTTGGACTGTTTAGAAACTCTGTACAGATGCCCAGATGTGGATGGCAAGATAGGCCAATCACCACACAACAACAAGTTCTCACACTGATTCTGAAGATATTGCCACAATAACACAAACCATGATGAAGTCGGATGATCATGACAAGACTCTGGGTCCCAGAAAACTTTGCTTTTATATTTCCATTCAGCAGGTACAAACATAGGGAAGAACTGTAGGAAATAATTAACGCTGAAAATAACAATATTTGACCTTGATGACTTTGCAATACCAGAAAGTCTATTCAGTACATTGAGAGGAATATCCTGATCAATTAATCTATTAGAAATTTGTTGAAGCAGCATGTACTCTAACTCGTTGCAAACAAAATAAAAAATTCCCTTTGTTGCTTCTGACAATAATCCGAAATCACCATTTGCCAAAGGAAGCAAAGGCAGATCATATGCATGTGTACCAGCTTCAGCATCTATTAAATCTTCAAGACAATATTCCAACAGTACAAGCTTGTAAGATTTGCTTAAAGAAACAAGATTTTTGCATTCCCTAAGAAAATGGCGTACTGTATCAGGAGTTACCACTTTCTGCTTAACTTCAGAAGCATCTCTCAAAAGCATATTAACCAAAACATCGGGTAAATGCACAATAGGCATTCCTAGCTGCACCAGGGCATCACCAAGTTCTTTACTTTTACTGAATTCCTTGTCATGCAGAAAAGCTTCAACTGGTGAAACCCATTTTCCTCCTTCAAGTTCTGAATACAATACAGGAGCATTGCGGATGTTTCTGTATATCTGCTCGACCAAAATATTCCATGGCTCTTCAAAAGAACCATTGGGCCATAAAGAATAATATAAATTTGAAGGACCCAGCAACCCTTGCACACCAAGCAACAATTGCGTAAAAGTGGGAGCCACAACATCTTCTAAAAGAAGCCTGTTCCAGGTAGAACGAATTTTTCCACTTCTGTCCATGTCAGCCCCATACCAAATGCCACGACGGTTTGATGACACCTCAAAGTACCCATTAACTTGGACACTTAATCCAGTTCTAACAGGTAAAGGAAGGAAACAGAATGCCCGACCAAGCTTAAGAACATTATTCTGTTAAAAATCAAACGCAATAACATGAGAATGTCTTGGTAAAAGGGGAAAAAAGAATGAACAAAAAAAGATCCAAAACAGGAAAATAATTAACTAAAAGCAGCAAGTTGTTGGTTTTTCACAAGAGTACTCAGTCGGTCATTCCCACAATCATGCACGTGGAACAACATGAGAATTATTAAGACAGAACAAGCAAAACAAACCTTCTAAACAATAAATATGAAATAAGATCCACGTGCATAACTAATTCAAGAATCCTGAACTAACAACCTAAGTTTGGGTACGCACCAAGAAATACTGCGACAAATTTAAAACCAATATAAATATTGCAACACAAACAAAACAAAAAACTAACATCAGAAACAAATATTTGTAGACAAAAATGATATTTTCCATGCATAGCTAGTAAGATAGTGGTGTGATAGTACAGAAGATAGAAAAAGATTGCCACTTTTTGAGCAGAAATTCGGATTTTCTATATTTTATTTCTTACAATTGATTAAGCAATACACATCTATTTGGCTAAAATTTCCTACTTCCCCAACATGCTAGTTTCCTTCCCAATGTATTGAATAATGCTACATACACTCCCACTTTCACATTCTCACTTTCACACTCCCTGACATGGCTTTTAAAATAACCATTTGATCAAAATCCAATAATGATTCATTCCAAATCCAAAAGTGATTTTAAAAACCACATCATGGAGTGTGAGAGTGCAAGTGCGGAAGTGGAACTGAATTGTATGTAGCATTACTCTTATGTATTATATATATATATATATAATTTTGAATCAAAGAACTAAAATTTTCAAGCTTATAAGACAACAAGTTTAACACAATCCGAAAACCAGCCAACACTAATCCTCTCCATATCCATGAGGAACCATTCTTAGCATACAACAAGATAACCAGACTACCCTGAAGCACTATGGAACCTCTAGCATCAGTCACTTGCTCCACAAAATAAGAAAAACAATGGAATTGGCACAAAAGGTGGACTACCAAATGGAGGGTCTGAATTTGGAACCCAAACCAAGCAAACTTTTTAATAGACTTCAGCTAAGATGTTTAATAACAGTATGGAGAGACATTTTTCCCATCTTTTCCCAAGTCTTTCTCAAAATGCTTTTGGCCAATTTCATGGTATTAAAAAATTAAAAAAAATAAAATAAAAAAAAGGCCATTCATGAAAATGAATCATAAGGATCAACTCTTATCCAAAAGTACACTTCCATCGAAATGGATTTGTCATAAAAAGGCAAAGGCTCATTTACACTACCATAAAGATTTTTTTTTGATAAGTCAAAAGGATTTTATTAAAAAGCGTAAGGCGCCCCAAAAGTACATAGGATATATACAAAAGGAACACCTAAATAGAAAAAGAAAAGCGGGAAAGAAAATCCGCATAGCAAAGAGTCAAAGGGGAAAGATAAGCCGCGGTCCACGAATACAAGGAATACAACAAAGAGGCTAAGATCTCTTCCGTAGAGCTTTCCAAAAGTACACCACCATAAAGAATTAGCACAAGTAATAAATAGCTTGAAGCATATGCAACAAGTAAACTCCTTTATCGTTTAAACTGCATTAGAGATCTCATATATGTATCACACAAATATTAATTCCAAATTTGTTCATACTCTAATTTCTAATTTTTCTACAGTTTGCAAACTCAAAAACTATCAAAATCATCTTGGAGACCAAAAACCATGTCTACAACCATCTTATATTGCCAACAACTATACCTTTGCAATATATATATAAAACATGATCTATTTCACTTCCCCACCTTTTGTGGGGGACTGAACAAAAAAGTTTCCCTTGCTTATTCATAAGTAATACACAAGTGACACACCCATACAGGACTGAACCATGACCTAGCCCCGACCCATTACTTATGGGGGGAAGATGTCTCTTGATTTCCAGTGCTTACTTCATATTACAACATCGCAAAGTTATAAGCGATGAATGACACAGAATATCTTCTAAAGTTTCACATGACAGGTTCACAAAACACACTTTCCTGCTAGACCAAAAGCTAAAATGGCAAACCAAAGTAGTAACAAGGACCAAAAAGATATGACATACCAGCAAATAATATCCATTTAAAATGCAGTAAAAGGCATTATATCTAGCTTATACCATCAATTTAAAGTCAATCATATGGTAACAATACACATATATAATTGGAAGTTTCCTAAATAAAATCCCATTAGATGGTAACAATAACCAAAATATATATAGAAAGATTTTGAAAAGCTTCACATACTGTAGCACAACTACTTGAAGCAACAATGTATGTTAGTGAAGATTTATATTCCCATTTCAGGAACAGATGCATATAACATGACAATAAAGTCTAAAATTTATATTGTTGAATGGAAAATGTTCAAACTAGTAGCAACACAAATAGTCAATAGTGAACAATGTGTGTGTGAGTGAGAGAGATAGAAAGAGAGAGGGAGGGAAACAGAGAGAGAGAACTATGGTTGCAATAGAAGAGATTAAAAACTAGAATATTGCAAATTACATTAAATGAATCGTCTGATGTGGATGCTGCAACTGATGCCCATGGCAGAAAGTGAATATCATATTCTTTGGATGCAGTAGAAGCAAAAGAACCAATCCTACTGGATGCTGAAGCCATTGTTTGCACTATATAAAAACTATCCATCCTCTTCTCAGATTGGGTTCCAATTGTTGCTTCGCTCAAGAAGTCCAATGAAAAGGCATCCACCATGCTATCAGTAGAATTTATTGACTTTGATAACCTCAGTAGTGCCTGCCGATGCCCAACAGTATCATTGTTCACCGAACTCACTGAGCAAGAATAAAGCTTCGTCGGCTCGGGTTCTCCAACATCCCACACATACATTTCAATGCACATAACACTTTTGAGAAAGAGTAGTGTGAAAACTCCTTCCTCATAAAGCTGAACAAACATGGAAGAGATGTCATCTTCCACGTACGATTGCCTCGAGAGATTACTTCTGACTGCCTGATCTGCATTCCTCAAAGGGAAACGGAATAAAGTTCCAGCAAAAGGAAGTTTCATGTCACAACCAAATGCACAATATGGAAAGAATTGGTCTTTATATAGTGAGATGGCTGAAGAACTAACATAGTCAATTCGCTTTCCAGGATTTGCTGCAGAAACCTTAGGAAGGTAGAAACCCTGAGGATCAAATAATACCACATTCTTGCCACTCACAAACGAAGGCAGATCAGTTAAATGATACACCGAGTTGAAGCCAACCCTAAAAAGCCAATTATCAAAATAAAGTCAGAAATATTAATGAAATCCTGGACAATTGCACCAACAATAGATTGTAATATGATACATCTAGTAGAGGAGATAGACTATGAATAGCAGAACTGGATCTTTACATCTAGATACAAAACAAAACATTTATTGGGTCCACAGTAAGATTGCTGTTAAAAGTCTTTGGAGTTTTCATATATATAAGATCTGGTCTCGCGGCACTTTTCACATCTAAGTTGTAGACCATAAGAAAATAATCTACAATGCCAAACAGCAAGTTACAACATGCATAGATGAATAAATAGATGAAAAGGAAAACAAAAATCAAAGAAATTTAAAGAAATAAAGCACAACACCGAAAAGTAACAGAAAACCAAAAGGGAGAAAGAAAAAAAAGGGGAAGAAGGAGAGAGAGAGAGAGAGAGAAATAAGGTAGAAAGAAGATAATATATCTCTACTCACAGAGCAAGTCTAATTTGATCCTCTACATTGTGTTTGGAACTAGAGTTGGGTAGAATGGGATTTACTTCAGTCTAGTTGAATCGATTTGTTATCTATTGCAACTGTCTGGAACAAAGGTATATCAATCCATCATTCCATTCTGTTGTGGAAAAAAAAAGGAGAACAAATTTCCCATCATGTCCCAAATGAACTGGAAAGGTACATCCCATTTTCTCTCAAATATTCAGATCACTTCCATCCTTTCTAAAATTTTGCTTCTCACTCCTTGCAATTACTGCAACAATTGTACTCTCACACTTACCAAAACCAACCTCCCCATACCACCCAGGACCCACCTGCCCCTTCCATCAACTCCAAGACACCCTCCACTACAACTGCATCCAGACCGCAAAGCTGAAATCAGTTATTACTGTGTGCAGGGGTGTGTGAGAAAGAAAGTGTGTGTGCGTGTCATAGAGAGAGGAGTGGTACTGGCATAACAGCAGACAAATGGACAGAGGTAGTTTCAGCCAAGGACAAGGTCGAGAAAACAATTGAAAGCTCAACAATTTTGAGTTGATGCGGTCAGATTCTAATTGCAAAGGTCTTGATTCAACTGAAATCTATATCCATAGTGATTTCAAACACAAAAGTCACAAAATAGAATTTGAACTAAACCATTTCCAATTTCCAAATGTTCCCATGTCTGTTACAAAACATCCATACACGACATAAGATATAAGAGATGCCTAATAAGCTTTTTTTTTTCAGATAGAAGCCTTATAAGCATTTTTCTGCATGAAATTTTCTTTTTTATAAGCAAACATTTTTCTCATAGGAATAACAATTACAACCACAACAAGAAATAAGAACCCCTTTACTAAGCAGTCCCCTCCCCTCGACTTTTATTATAGACATCAATTGTTACAAACCAAAGTTGTCCAAAGCCTTTATGCTGATTAATGGCCACTTTCTTGACTTCTGTCTAGACCTCTGCGGCATTCTTGTACTTGGTCTTAAAAGTACGACACTTAGTGCCATCATAGTAATTAAATAGACTTTATTGGTGCCTCCTGGAAATAGGTCTTGGGCCAAAGGTGAAGGAAATTGACACCGCATAGTGTGGGCCCTAAGGAGGACATCAAGGATTTACACAAGGGAGATTGTGACACCCCACAAAGTTAATCCCACATTGGGAAGATGAATTGTTCACATAGATTGGGTGAACTATAAAGGAGATCATAGATGCTAAGTCCTACATTAGTTCTTTACTAGATGAGGAACTTTATAAGTAATTCTAAGGAGTTTCAATTACAACTTGACTTATCCTTTTAAAGTGATAGCACAGTTATGGCTCGCGTTTTCCCTAGGCCGTTACATTAGTAGAATTTCTTACAAAAAAAATGAATTACCATCAGAAAAGGGCAAATATTTTTCCCTACACATAGTAATGATTCGGAGAGATCAACACGTTTGTTTGATCTCTCCCTCTAACAATCAGTTTTGTTGGTTAGTCAACAGGCTTTCTACTGACCGACGAGAGCCGATTTGGTTCAATACTCAAACCCCTTGGTTGGTTGGTTGGTTGGTTACCAAACCAATAGCCGCCGATAAGGTTTGAATACTGACCAAGGGGTCAGTGCTCAACCCTAAAATAGTCCAACCTATAGTGAAATTAAGATATCATTCTAAAAACCATCTACAAGACTACAACACATCTCAAAAGGCTCACTTGCACCCTCGAGTTCCACAATTTCATCATCAACACCATGGCTTTCCTCTTCCTTCTTTCTTCTTTTTCTCTTTCTTCTCTCCTATTAATAAGTTACACATATGCTTAATAGGTGTTCAACCACGACCACACCCTTCACACCTCATCTTTGTTATTTTCGTCCAAATATCTTAATTTGTACTAAATGAATTTGATCTTAAATTTTCATATAGGGATTGTCTTCATTTTCCAATATTTTAACTTATATACAAGTTTTAGCAATACATAATTGTGTGTGTGTGTGTGTGTACACAACACATATGTATATATCTATATACAGGCCCTCCTGACGTGATTTCTGCCCTCATTACTATTAATTACACTCCTAGAGCTTCCACCACAGCACATCCAAATCTCTCAAAACAATCTTAACTAGCATGCATCGGATGCCCATGAGAAGTAGAATAAGGTTAAGCAGTTATCCTCACAATGCATGGTATTAGTTTTTTTTATAAGTAGTTATCCTCACAATGCATGGCATTAGTGCAGGAACCAGCAGCAAGAAATGAATGAGCACGCCTGTACATGCTATTGAATTATATTAAAAAAAAAAAAAAATCAAGACAAAATGATATGGAGACACGCAAAATCAATGGAGGTGTCGCCGCTTGTTATGTATATGTACATTCAAAAGAATAATATTTTGAACTTTTGCAAGAGCTGTTTGAAACTTGAAAGGAAATCATTTCCCTAACAACCTGTATATTTAAAGATTTAAACTCCAAATTCCGTTGTTTTTCTAACTATTCTCTGAAATTCAAAACTCTTACGATAACAAAACCGCATATACAGCACAAGGGCACATAATAAAGGAAACTGAACGAATTTCTATCAAACAACGAACACAAGCACGCACAGAGCGCACATATATATCACGAGCGAAATTGGAGAAATTACCCAAATCGGCCGGTCTTCCACGCCTGCCTATGCTTACTACTCCCACCGATCCTCGAAATACTAACGAAATCCTCTTCGGTAAAAACCGCGTCGTTAAAGGCCAAGAGCGCCGGGCCTTGCCACTGAGCCAAGGTGTCGGACAAGAGCGACTCAGAGCCATGGACACGGCGGTCCAGGCAGAGCCGTACGGTGGTAGCGCCGGCATCGTCGGCGTTCTGTATGAGCTCCTTGAGGACCGTGGTCCCCTCCGGGTAGTTCAACAGCACCTCCCGGATCCGCCGGGTGAGGTCAACCTTCTGACCGAAGTCTTCCAGAAAGATCGACTCCGGCGTCGCCGGAGAATCCATCTTTGTATTCTTCTCCGGCGAATATGAGACTTATCGTGTTCGGGGAGGTGTCCGAGGTTAGACCATCGGAATGAAGCTAAAACCACAGGTGAACCTGATGAGAATTGCGTGAATCGTGTGTTACCGTGGTGGGTAGTTTGGAAAGAAGGCACCGACGAAGGTAGAGCCTCCTTTTTCAGTTTTTTGGCTTCGGGTGAGCTTTCTTTTCTTTCTCGCTCTTGTTTTACAGTCCGTAGTTTCTAGTTTGCGCCGTAGAAGAAGCTGCGTTTGATGGACTTAATTGCTAGTTTTACTAAATTTTTATTATTTTATCCCTATTTCCCGAAAATAAATTATCCCTGTTAAATAGTTAAAATCAAATCTAAAATAACTCAGCCTGAGGTTCAGATATATATAGTATTTAACCTTCAAACTTTTTTCATATTACTTATCCCTTTCAAATATTGATTCATCTGATATTTAGCAATATTCAAACATTTTAGAAAGTTTGTCACTAGAAAAAAATAAGTGTTTTAAAAATAAATTAATTGAGAAGTTTCTCATGTAGACAAAAGGTCCAAATTCAAAATTCAATGTTTGTTTTGGGTCATGTACAATGATGTTTGGAATGTATGGTCAGTGGGTAGGTAATAGGTATTGATGTATACACAAGAGAATAGGAAGAAAGATTCAAACCGGTAAGAGCACTAGCAGCAGCTTTTCAACCATTTTTCTTAAGTTTAGGGATCCAAACTACTTTTTGCTTCCTTATACAAATATACACCACAATAGATTCTCTTAATCATTCCTTATATTATTAAAATAATATTTTTTACTTTAACTTTTCTATTTAAAATTTTTTTTTTCTCTCTCTCCTCACCCCCCCCCCCCCACCCACCCACCACACGTTCCTCTGATTTTTTTTTTTTTCTCTTTCCCGCATCTCTCTTCTTCTTCTTCTCCAATTTCTCTCTCCCATCTCTCTGGTTTCTCTTTCTCTCATATCTTTGTCTATAAATCACAAAGACCGCATCTCTCTTCTTCTTATTCTTCTCCTTCTCCAATTTCTCTCTCCCATCTCTCTGGTTTCTCTTTCTCTCTCATATCTTTGTCTATAAATCTCATCTTTATGGATTTATGTTTTTGGGGGAGAGAAGAGGTGGGTTTATGTTCATGGGGGCAGTGCGAGAAAGGTTGTAGCTCAGCTCAGCCTGCTCAGGTACCTGTGGAGGAGGTCCGGGTGGATGTGGCTTCAGATTTTGGTTTGCGATTTCGTTTGCGATTTTCGTCTGTGATTTTGGTTTGCGATTTTCGTCTGTGATTTTGGTTTGTGATTTTGGTTTGCGATTTTCGTCTGTGATTCTGTTTGTTGGGAGAGAGAGAGAGTGCAGAGACAGCGGGAGAGAGAGAGAGAGAGCTGGGTCGACGAAGGAGAGAGGAGAGAGGAGAGTTTTTTTCATTAGAATATTCTAGGGAATAATTACTGTGTTTCTCAATGCATTAAGAAACACTGTAGAAACCAATGGAAGAGATTAAATATAGTTTCTACAATGGAAGAGATTAAATATAGGGTTTCTGCTGTGGAGGTGTTTTTATAGTTTTTTCTCTTTTTTTTCTAAACATAAGGAAAGAAATGTCATATAAGGTATCTATTGTTAGTGCTTTTACCTTTGTTTTATGAAGGGTAGTTCACACTCAATTGAACTACTTCTCGGAAACAACAGGCATATTTGCCTGAATCCGAGAGAAAAGAAAAAAACACAAAACAAAACAGAAAAACAACAAAAGCATTTATTTCCTTGTGTAGGATATGTTCTTTCCAAACGTGTGACAAGGTGATTGGGGCATATGCTTGGTTTATAAAGAGGCCTCACCATCGATGGCTTGGCGCCAGTTGGCGGGCGAAGAGAAGGCTGAGAGTGAGAGAGTTCATGCAGGAGCCCCAGCCCACGGCCATGCATGGCCATCTCCGTTGGTTTTGCAATTTTTTACAATGGGCTTGGGCCTTGAGGAGAAAGGGCGGATTCGAGTTTTGGATGGAATGGGGGATTTGAGGATATGTTAAGTTCAACGTTTTCCCTTTTTTTTTTTTTTTTTTTTTAAGATGCCCACCCAGATCCTCTTCATTTCAAATAAAATATAAGAAATTCAATTAGTGTAAATGTGAGGGATAAAATTGTCATTTTATTTATTTAACAATTTTGCCGCTCAGTTTTGCACTAACTGGGATCTTTCTCCGTTAACTAATTGCTTGATGACAATATCTTCTCGTCTTAAAAAACTTAATAATACTGAGAGAAGAGATTAAGAGAGACTAAGAGAGGATTACATAGAAAATAAAAAGGGAGAATGACCAAGATGATAGCAGGCAATGGCGGTGAGACGAGGGAGAAGCTTCTAGATCTAGGTTTTCTTGAGTGCCAAAGACAAATGCTTTTATGGGACAAATGGTTAAAAAGAGTAATGAACTAATGATATAAAGAGGATTAGCGTCCTTTGTGTGATGTGGCTTTTAAAATTACCATTGAACTTAAAATAATAATTATTAATTTTTGATGTACTTGTAATTTTAAAAGCCACATCACATTTAGGAGAACTCTAGTCCTTCTTATATAATTACTTGGGTTAAAAAGTCATAGTGGTTTTGAGACAAATGAGAAAGTGATGGTCCTTAAGAGGTAACTCAATTAGCTGTGAACCACGCCTTATGAAGCAGTGATTACAAGTTCGAATCCTCCCTCCCCCTATCCTTGCGTGGACATGTCAAAAAATGAGAAAGTGATGGCATTGTTTTTTTTTATTATGTAATTGGGTTGGGTAAAGTCGGAAAATTGGAATTTATTCGCCCCTTCCGCTTTTTGACTTATCATGGTTGGAAATTTAAAATCCCTTTCGCCTCTCGATCCGCCATTATTTGGAACCTGACCTGTAACAGTTGAAAGTGGATCGGGATGTAGAATGTTGGATTTTTGCCCACCCCTAAATTCAACTCCCTTATCTTCTTGGACCCTTCCTCATTGATTAAAAAAAAAGAAAGAAAGAAGACAAATATAATGCTTATATATGCTCTAGAGTTGAGACAAGGAATAAAAAAGCGTGTATATATAAACAAAACTCCAGTTAATTCGATATAATTTCAGTTCTTATTTAGATATCTACGTGGCACAAATGATGGGTTTATGGCACCAAAAATTCAAATGTATCTAAGATTTCTGAACATAATACAGATTACATTTAACAATAAAATTCATATTTTCTTTCACCAATAAAATATATATATATTAACAATTGCATGTCTTCATATATAAATATTTGGAACCTGCCGCATAGAATCGGATGCCAAAAGTCAGACATTCCAATATCCCAAGATCCAATGATTAGAAGGTCGCCACGTGGGGGTTCACAGCACCATTTAAAAGTCATTCCCTCTATATTGCCGACCAAACCACCAACCAAGAGCCAGCCTTAAAGAAACAATGGAATTTTTAGTCTCCGGTTGGTTACCTGTGGCTGCGGTACTGTTCACGTAGATAAATACAACGCGTGATTGACGGTGGATATGGGCAGATATGTCCGCCATTTCATCTCTAGCACCATGCAGGTGCAGCACCGTATCTTTTCCCGTCAAATATGCACGGCAATACAACGTGGGGAGCTCAACCTCGTGTCCTTAATTAATATGCTTGATGATTGTTTAGCACAACGTGAGGGCTACTAACACACACAAAATGATACAAGTCTTATATATTCTTATTTAAGATGTGCCATACTGCAAACTCGTTGAGAAGCTGCATTAGGCAATTGTTCAATTTCCGAGCCAACTAAATCTGGGCCGGCCGGCAGAGTCATGATGAGGAAGATGAAGTCTACAATACCGTGTGTCTTCCTAGCGTTGCTGGTTGGCATGCTCCTCGCCACGACAACCGCCACGACGGGCTTCAACTATGGTGACGCCCTCGACAAGAGCTTGTTGTTCTTCGAGGCGCAAAGATCCGGTAAACTTCCATCAACTCAGCAAGTCACGTGGCGGGGCGACTCAGGACTCCAAGACGGATATTCACAAGGAGTAAGCTTTTTTTTTTTTGGTCGTATAATAATCTACTAAATAACGTTACTTATTTCAATTGACATGAGAAGCGTGTTTTGGGTATTGGCAGGTGGACTTGGTTGGAGGGTATTATGATGCAGGAGATCATGTTAAGTTTGGGCTGCCAATGGCATTCAGTTTGACAATGCTTTCATGGGGAGCTATCGAGCTCAGGAAAGAAATTACAGAGTTAAACCAAATGGGGAACACGTTATGGGCCATTAGATGGGGCACTGATTACCTCATGAAAGCACATCCACAGCCTAATGTTCTATGGGGGCAGGTACGACTAATGTTCACACACAAAGACAGCGTTTGGTCACCTAGTATATATATATACCACGAGCATATTTTGGTAGAAGTATCATATAACTTGAAGCAACCTCGAATTCTACAAGAAATTTATGGAATACTGAGAAGAAAGTTTATTTTTCAAAATATAATACTCGCCTTTACATATTTGGGCTGAAACAGTGAAATTTATTAGGGAAAAGTCTACATAACCCCCTTAAACTATCTCCCAATTGATAATGTCCTTCCAACAACAAAAATAACCTTAATAAATTTTATAAAAAAGGGAGTAGAATTTTAAGGGGTATGTAAATTTTTCCAATTTATTTGTAACTGCAATAGGCAAAATGGTTTTTATGTCGTGTAAGCTTATACACAGTACTAGTATGTATATATATATATATATATGATCATTTAAACTTTTTAATCCAAAGAAAAAAAGAAGAAGAAGAAGATAAAGTAATAAGGAAGCTATTAAAATTCAGGTGGGCGATGGGGCATCTGATCACTATTGTTGGGAGCGAGCTGAAGACATGACAACTTCAAGAAGTGCTTACAAGCTTGATGCAAATCATCCTGGTTCGGACCTTGCTGGTGAAACTGCTGCTGCCTTGGCTGCGGCTGCAATAGCTTTCAAGCCTTATAACTCTTCCTACTCCAATCTACTTTTAGTTCACGCCAAACAGGTCAGTAAGCCTTAATCCAGATAAATATATATGATAACACGTGTATAATTAGAAGCCCCTTTTTCTCAGAGTTGCTTCCTGTAATCTTGAACATTAGGATATATGAAACGAGAAGAGAATAATATCTTCAATTTCTTGCAGCTTTTCTCATTTGCCGACACATTCAGAGGTTTATATGATGACTCTATCTCGTGTGCCAAGCAATTCTACACGTCATCTGGTTATTTGGTTAGAAAAATGACTCCTTAGCAAAATTCATGCTCTTTTCCATCTCCATTATAATCTTGTCCAATTATTTATTTCTATCTTTTGGTGAAGGATGAGCTATTGTGGGCTGCTGCCTGGCTGTATCAAGCAACCAATGATGAGTACTACTTGAAGTATGCAGTGGACAATGCTGCAGGCTTTGGTGGGACAGGATGGTCTGTCAGGGAATTCTCATGGGATAACAAATATGCTGGTGTGCAAATCCTTCTTTCGAAGGTACTGCTGGAGGGAAAAGGGGGTGCATACACTAACACACTGAAGCAATATCAGGCCAAGGCCGACTACTTTGCCTGTGCTTGTCTCAAAAAAAATGGTGGCTACAATGTCTTCACAACTCCTGGTTTGTACTCAAAAACTATAATAATATATGTCACTGTCAACCCTTTATAGATATAACTTCAAATGGTTTTTTATATAAAAATTATTTAAAAAAAGAAAAGAAAAAGAAAAGGTTTGAGCCTTATATATATGTATATAACTTCTACTTGTTATTCAATAATCTGCAGGGGGCTTATTGTACGTACGTGAATGGAACAACATGCAATACGCCTCATCGGCAGCATTTATTCTTGCTGTGTACTCTGATTACCTCTCTGCAGCAAACGCCAAGATCACCTGTCCAGATGGCCTAATTCAACCTCAAGACCTCCTCAATTTCGCTAAGTCACAGGTGCGTGGAAGCCCCATATGTTTTGCTCATTATATTTTCACCTTTTTCAGATCACTCTATACTAGGGCCGGCAATTTGCGACCTCACGTTGGGTTCAAGTAATGTGGAAAAATGAGTAAAAGATTATATATATATCAACTTTAATCCGGTAATTAGTGTTGATCAATCAGTTTGCAGATCGTGTCAAAAAAGTGTTCGTCCTAAATGTCACGAGGCCCAAGTTTAGTTTGTGTCAATACATTAATATATATAAGATCGTATAAGTCAACCTTAATCTTGTGATAGATTTGTATCGGGTTAGAAGGTTGTGCTCAATGTTAATATGATCTAGATTGGTTGGTTTTTCAGGCTGATTACATTCTTGGCAAAAACCCGAAGTCCATGAGTTACTTGGTTGGTTACGGACCACAGTATCCGACCCATGTTCACCATAGAGGTGCTTCTATAGCCTCTATACAAGTTCTCCATTCCACGGTTGGATGCGTACAAGGCTTCGACACATGGTACTATCGCCCTGAGGGAAATCCTAACGTCATCTATGGAGCCCTGGTGGGTGGTCCGGATAAGAATGATAACTTCTCCGATGACCGCTCCGATTACGAAGAAACCGAACCTACACTCTCTGGCTCTGCTCCTCTCATTGGCCTCTTCTCTAAGCTTCAGGGTCTAAATGGTATTTCAGGTGAGAACTTATTATTAATTTTTTTAAAAAAAAAAAATCATCTAATATTTTTGGTAATATCATTTATATATACCCGTTAATCTGATGGTTTACAGTTAAATTTAGCCCTATCGTTTGATTGTATCTGATGAGATCATCTTTCACTCAACAGGTAATTCCTATCACGCAAGCCAACCAGTGGTCCACCAAAAACCACCAACACCACCAAGTGAGTAAATAGAATTTAACTTTTCTTGGTAAATAAGTGATAAACTTTTACCTATATATATACAATTTTTTTAAAAAAATAATAATAATTTTACAAAAAATTTATTATTAGCAGGAAGCAATTGACAATAGAGTGGTTAATTACCCAATTAATTTCTCGATCTTTCTAATTTACTGCCCTTAATTTGAATTGACAGGCCCCTATCCCCACAAAACACAGGCACCCGGCCCCCCAAAATCATCAGGTAAATATTAAAACTTAGCCTAATTTGATCAAAATAATTATTAGAAAATTAAAAAAAGAAAAGGTTGCTTCTATATAATATAACAAACAACTTACCAAAGATGTTAATAAGAAAAAGATATATAGCGATGGGTATAAATACTCTAATATATTCATGATGAGGTAATAATTAATAATTAATTAACTTTAAATATAGGTGCCAACACCATGGAAATGCTGCATGCAACGCTGGCCTCGTACCTTCTACTTTTTATTATGATTTGAGAGGGAGAGACCCAACAAATTCGATCCAATGGCCCAGAAATTATTATTTTTTATTATTTTCAAAAGTGTGATATATATATGTATATTAATTCCGAATTTATTGCAGCTGCCCCGGTTGAGTTTCTTCACTCAATAACTGGCACATGGAGTGTAGCACAAACGACTTATTACCGCCACAAGGTGATAATAAAAAACACATCTCAGAAGCCAATTACAGAACTCAAGCTGGTGATTGAGAAGCTCTCGGGGCCTCTCTGGGGCCTCTCTTCAACTAATAATGTAAAGAACATCTACGAGCTTCCTCAGTGGCAAAAAGTCTTGAACCCTGGCTCAGACTGCATTTTTGTTTACATTCAAGGTGGTCCTCAAGCTGTGGTTTCTGTTCTAAGCTACCACTGACCATTTCAAGGCTTGGATATGAGGAGGCCAGGCCAGCTGAAAAGAATATATATATACATGGAGATCGAGGGCCTATTTTTTCTTTTTTTCCTTTTTTCAAAAAATTCTCATAGGATTGTTATTTTGGTACGTATATGTACAACCTGATCAATTTCACCGGGAAAGTGAAGAAGATTTACTGTAAAGGAAAGAGCCCTTACAATTACAAGGACA
The DNA here is from genome assembly GCA_006937295.1 of Carpinus fangiana. Classification (NCBI taxonomy): domain Eukaryota; kingdom Viridiplantae; phylum Streptophyta; class Magnoliopsida; order Fagales; family Betulaceae; genus Carpinus; species Carpinus fangiana. Next base: position 20,670,030 of record CM017323.1, on the reverse strand, counting down.
AATTTTACTATAACATTTTACAAATTTACGTGATAATTATCATGTGAACCGTTAAGCTAGTGCATAAGAAATTTAGTAAGATTCAAAGAACCATCATTTTATAATTATGGGTTGCACACGTAGAATCTGCAAAGTTGACTGCACCAATTTTGTTTCGTTGACATTCATTCACTTTCATGTAAATGCATGCATGACTCCTTTGTAAGTTCATTCGTTTCTTGCTTGAAGTCTTCTAAAGTGTTTGTATGGTGCATGGAGTGAGTAAAGTGAAGAGAAAATATAATTTTTCTTTTCTTTTCTTAAGCAATATGGGAAATGGAGGAAACACAATTATATAAAGAGAAGTGGGCTCTTCAATAAGAGGCTCAGACAAAAATACAGTATTCAAAAGTAATACAACTAAGAATTAGGAAATAAGACCCGAAAAAAAGGCCTAATCCTATGCATATTGTTATTGTTATAAATTTTTTTATAAAAAATTGTTTTTTAATTAATTATATGAACATGTGTCACTTTGTTATTGGTGCTGACATAACGTTTCGTCAAATTTTAGACGAAATTTAGGCAGATGTACTATCTTTATCTTTAGGCAAACCAGATGTACCTCCGATGATAAATAGTAAGCCCTAAGAATAAAAAATAAATAAATTAAATCATATGGAAAATAAGGTATTTATCTCTTAATTTTATTGCCAAAACCAAGTTAATAGGCTTGCTAATAGAGCTTTATGAGTCCAACAAATGCCACACACAAATGGAGAAAAAAGTTCAAATAATTGGGCCCATGGGCCAACAAGACTTAGGGTTTTATTTGTTCCACAGATGATGTTCGAAACGAAAAACCGAACGTCGTTCCAACATTGTATAAACTCGTAAAGAGAGAGAGGAGTCCTACTATACAGCAGACCCTGGTCCGCCCAGGGTTCACCCAATCTGATGTCACGCCACGTCAGGCCTTTTTTAAAAAGACTAAAAAAAGATGCTAATTATGTAATAATCTGGACCGTTAGATAAAAATCAACGGTCCAGATTGATAATTTGAGGGCCTCGAATTCCTAAGGGAATTCAAGGGGATCCCGGTCCGAGACAGATAGGGCTGGCAAAACGGATCACCTGGCACGACCCGTTTATGACCTGGTTGACCCGCGACCCGTTTAGCATAAACCAAGGCACGACCCGTTTAACTAAACGTGTCGGGGATCCAAACTTGACACGACCCGTGAAATTTCACGGGTCACCCGACACAACCCGTGAACCCGTTAAAAATAAACGGGTATGACGGTTCACGGGTCACCCGACACTATCACCAACTCAAAAACCCAAGAAACAGAAGAGTAAAAAAATCATACCCATTGAGTCAATAGATCAAGAACCCAGCATATAACAAACTAAGATTAAAAAAAAAAAAAAAATTAGATCATGGAAAGGTGGAAAGTGGAAACAGAGAGAGAGAGAGGCTGAGAGAGAAAGTGAGGGAAACCTAGGCTAAATTTAAACAACTTAAACTTAGATTGGTTGCAGTTAGAAGGAAATTACTGCAACCGCAGTGAGATTAGGACTAACCTAAGCGTTCCAAACCCAAGATTAGGACTAACCTAAGCGTTCCAAACCCAATCAGGATGCGACATTGACGGAGACTCAGGATGCGACATTGGCGGAGACTCGGAATGCAAAGTCGGCAGCGCCAGCGCAGCAGAGAGAGGGGGAGAGCCGAGAGGCGAGAGCGGAGGGCCTGGAGGCGACGAGGCGTGGAGTCGTGGACAGTCACTAAACAGGCGTCACAGGTGGAGTCTGGGACTCTGGGTGATTGGGTTTGCGAAGTGCGAAGAAGAGAAGTGAGAATCTGAAATTAGGTTTTTAAGTGTTTTATCTTTTTTTAATTTTTTTCTTTAGGTGAAAAAAAAAACTTAAACGGGTCTAACGGGTCACCCGTGGGTGACCCACGACATGACCCGTTTAAGTAAGATAAACGGGTCGACCTGTTTACGACCCAAACCCGTTAAGCATAAACCCAAACCCGCTAATTTCGTGTCGTGTTCGTGTCAGATTCACGGGTCGTGTCAAAATTGCCAGCCCTAGAGACAGAGATGCAGTGTAAATAATTTTTTATTATTTCAATTTAGATTTATTTTTTAAATGTAAATAATTTTTTATTTATGTAATAATCTGGACCGTTAGATGAAAAGCAACGGTCCAGATTGATAATTTGAGGGCCTCGAATTCCTGAGGGAATTCAAGGGGATCCCGGTCCAGGTTATTCTCTTTTCTCCAGCAGATTTTCTCCTTTTCTCCCTCGTCAGCCGCTTCTCTTTCTTTCTTTCTTAGACGCATCTCTCCCTCTCGCTCCTCTTTCTTTCTCAGACGACGAAGACGCACGCCGGCGGGGTTGACTCCGGCTCCAGCGAGAGAGAAATGGTGGGTGCCTTCTGGGGGACGAGAGTGATGGAGATAGTGAAGAAGCACGATTCTGGAGGTCTAGTGTGGAAGCGAATCAAGCTCACCCCCACTCGCAAAGCCAATGCCAAGAAGCGCCTTCTCCGCGTTTGGCAGGTCCTCTCTCTTTCTCACTCTCTCTCCCTCCCCAATTTCTTTTAAGGGTTTTTTTTTTTCCTGTACAATTATTAGCTCCTAACACCTCCCACCATTCCCCAATCAGGGTTTTCAGTGTTACAATATTGCTCGCATGTGAGCTGGTTTTTCAGAATTTAGGTTATTTTCTAAGTTTAGGTAAGGGATTACTGGGGTTTAAACACGGGAGACAGATGTTAAAGACTCACACTAACATCTTAGGAAGAAGAAAATTATTTTTGGATTTCTTGGTCAGTGCTTCAGTTCTGTTGGGTCCTTGTTTCAAGCTCGGTTTGATTAAGCTTGGGTCTTCCACATCAGTTTGCCAAGTTTCTGTAAGTGTGCTGTCATCCCTGTCAAGTAGTGCTTGCTCTATGCAAACAGAGTATGGAAAACCAGAAGGAAAGAAAGAAAGAAGAAGATAGGAGAAAGAGAAGAAGATTGAACCAGCTTGATGATGAGAGAAGAAGAGAAAAATTATTCTCTGTGTATTACTGTGTATTCAATCTTAAATGATTACAAAGAATGAATTCAACTTATATACTAAGTTTACAATGATAACAACTCATCAAACTAACTAAATCAAGTTACAACTAAAACTAACCGAAAGATAAGTTAGTTTAGACTATAACAAGATGGAAAAAGAAAGTTAACTTATTACACGTGTAGAATCCAACTAACTGAATAACTGAAAGTTAAATTGCTCAATAATCCCAGCATCACCTTAATATAATCGGCCCAAATTTCAATTTCTTAGCAATTTGATTTTAAGGCATTGGGTTGACCCTGATTTGAGAGGTAAGGGCGTACTAGATATGTTAACTTTGAATTTTTGCTATCGGCTCAAACATGTACGTAGAAAAAAACTCGTGTATGAGATCACTATAAATAGCTATATTGAATCCATAATTTCTCATGAGTAGATTTAAGAACATGCCATTTATATGCATCCATTTTCTGTGTAACACTTAATCATGGTGCCAATTTTTTGTTCAGTTTCGTTTGACTTTCTCATGAATCAAGGCATCCTATTCTGTGGGGAATGCTCTTTTTCTGTCATACTTTCTTTACTAGCTTAAGTGGCCTTCTTCCATTCGTAAGAACAAGTGTTATTGGGCGGCTCGTATGAAGCTTTTTTCTTTAGATTCAAGGAGCTTTAGCTTAAATGACACCTCTCCCCCAATGACAACAGGATGGAGGGTAAACTTACGGGGTTTAAGACACATTGGGTGCGTGTATGAATTAACATTATTAAAACAAATCTATTAAATCAGGCTTAAGAGACCTACATAGTTTGCTTTGTTCCATGTGCCAACATATCTGTGGAGCATGCTTGTTCATATTCCTTTTCGTTTCCTGAATGTATTTTGAGATTTGTATTCTGATTTGTGTATTTTGAGATCACCTTCAAATCGATAATTTCTAAAGTCCTGCAAATGCCTTTAATCATCTTCAAATTGTCATGCCTGAAGTCCCAGAAATGCCATTTACCATGCAGAATGAGGCTGTCCTTAGGGCATGTTCTGAACCAACTCCTTCGAAAACTTCAGGGACTGGTACTGATGTAGCTGGTGAGCAAGATAGCAAAAGCAGCTGACTCGGCGGGTTATATGAGTAAGAACATTTGGCGAACCTGAAGAGAGTATTCTGATAATTACCGGCTTCATAGTGCAGTGTTTCTTTGATTTAAAATTTACCGTTAGAATTTAGTTGGATATTATAACTGACCACTCTTTTGGTCATTCTACAATATAACTGTTATTTGTATCTTGAGAATGGAATTGTTGGTAGCTTCTAGTTGTTGGATATAGTGCAACTGTCTTCTTTTTTGATCTTGGGCTTGTCCAACTTTTTGATGAAATTCAGTCAGTCAATAAGATTATCTAGAACTTGCTTGCTATTGATGTGCAAATACTTAATGCAGTATAAGCTTTTTGCTCTAGCTGCGAGGACTGTGATAGGAGACTGGCCCCAATTTTTTTGACCTCCCAAAAAAATAATTTTCTTTGAATTATTGTTCAAGTACAAACTAGAAGGATAAGAAATTTTAGGTGGTCCATTTTGTTGTTGAAGAACAATGCAGTTGGATATATATGGGGATAGGAAATCTACCAAACGAAAGGTTGAATACTCCCTCCCTCCTACTCGCCTTCTATACCCATAGGGCTGTTCAAATACCTGTTGATGATCCAGCATACGGACCGGCCTTCGACCTGATCAGTTGGCTTCCAACTTGGGCCGGATTGATGATTGGAAGGGTCTTATGAATTCTGATGAAAGTTAGGTCAAATTTGGCATATCAATTGGAAGTCCGACCAAAATCCAACTTGACCCAACCTCCCTAAATTTATTTTCAATCATAGAAAAAAAAATACTACAAACCTTTTTTATATATAATAATGGTATTAATAGTCTGTTCATATCATTTTTGTTATTTATTTGAAGGAAGAGTGGCTAGCAGTTATAGTTTTAAAATCTATGCAAACTTGGGTATTAAATTGGCCAAATTGAAAATCAGTCTAAAATGCAAAATTCGAAAAAGCGCAAGAGGGTTCTGAAATATTTTTCCAATAAATAAATATATTTCACAAGTTGCAGTTTTCAAGAAAAACTTTATACCACTTTTAAGAAAGCTTGCACTTTTTGTTCCCAAATGGTAGCTCAATCGGTGTGTTACCTGTGTACCACGCATAGTGAAATGAATGTCACTAGTTCGAATCTCTCTTTCCCTTTTTGTGTATGCATGTCAAAAAAAAAAAAAAAGCGGCTTGCACTTTTACAAGCAACTCTCACATGACGTGCTCACATGTGAACCTTTTCTAACAATTTTTCCTTGATAAATGATGGTTTAGCACAAGCCCAAGCCCAAGCCCAAGAGCAATCACTATTCACTAGGCCGTCTCAGCTCCCAAAAGTTCCTATGTTCTACCAAGTTCGCCCTCACTCAGCTAGACCAAATAGACCCGCAGAAAGTTATTGATAGGTTCACCCAACTGCATAACTTGTGATTTCTGCAGTCTTAGTATCTAAGATTTTGAACGTGGTGTGTTTAAGTGACTTCTTTTTTAGTAACCACTTAAAGCACGCAACATATAAGAAATGAGTGATAAAATCTTTCATCAAAGTTCCTACAATGTGGTGAATTTCATAAACTTGGCTACTCACTCAATAGGTTCTCTCCCATGATATCGACACACTCGGGAGATGTCGCCATTTTCAATGATCAAACAGCAAAGACCTCCCACAGCTTTAGGCGATTCTAATCTAATGTCACACTAAATTCTGGTCTATAATAGTTTCTCTTATCTTTCATTATTTTAATTCCCACTCCTGGCTAATGAATAATAGAGCTGGAAATACGTGTGACAACACCTACAAAATAAATAAAATTTACAAAAATTGACAGGAAAATTACAAAGGGTTAATTGTGACTCATTTACCTTAATATACAAAGTTACCATATCATCACAAATACGAACAATTACTACCCCAACTCAAGATTGGATTGTGATATTCATCTTTCTTATTAAATTAGTATCAAAATTATCAGATTTAAGAAAAGGCGGTGTGGCGGGTCTATCTTTTATCGAGACCAAGTTCCATTATGTTTTCTAAAAACATGCGACTACGTGTATGTATACATATATAGTGTGTATATATATATAGACTATTGACTGTTGGCTTACTTTTCCAAGATATCCCCTCATTAGAATAATACAATAATATCAAACCCACCGAGAAAATTGGTAGCGGTTCACAAAGCCAAAACCGGGGGGGTACGATAAGAGTTCCCTATATAACTAGTGTGGGAATGACCACATAATAAAAGAAAATTGCAAATTCATAATACCAAAGTGAACATTAAAACACCGAATAAAATATAGTCCAGGTACTCGAGCAACGCAAAATTATATAGAGCTGTAATCAATTGCTTCGAGTCTACCATACAACTCGTGCAATATAAATACTCTCCAACCGTCTTTACTTCAAAAATTTATCTTTACTCGTCACCATCATCGAACTTTGTCTTCTTCCCTGCATTAGGACAAAAACATTTGGATTTATAAGATGGATGCAAATTCATCGTATTTGCACGGTCACAATTCATGCTGGAGCACACTATTGAGTTAAGCTACGAAAAATTAAGACAGGTACACTAATAAGATTAGAGAAAACTCGGGCAAATGAGAGAACAAGAAATGTGTACCAGCTGGGGCGAAGCTCTTATTAGGTGTTCCGCGCCCTCTCCCACCATAACCGCCACCTCGGCCGCCACCACCACGGCCGCCACCACCAAAACTGCCACCACGGCCACCACCACTAAAACGGCCACCACCACCTCCACGTCTTCCACTGAACCGACCACCGCTATCTCTACCACCACTCCTCCCACCACCTCCTCTACCACTGCCTCCGAAATCACCTCGTGGTTTTGCCTCTTCCACAGTCAAGTATTCACCTCCAAGTTCAGATCCATTAAGTTCTAATGCGGAGCCCAAATTATCACCACTGCTGAAGTCTATGTAAGCAAACCTGCATATGCTTTTATTCTTTAGACCAAGCAGAAAGACCAAAATTCCAGGAGTTCACAATAGCATCACTATAAAATTACAAGGTTAATGAAAATACCATCCAAATGTGAAGTTTTCAGGAATTAATCAAAAGACTTCAAAGAAGAATAAACTTTAGGTAGATAATCCTTCATGAAACTTTTGATAACAGAGCCAAAATATTTTTTATTGGAGAACGGCAAAACTAATGACAAGGTCACACAGCAACATGTACCATACATGGGAGAAACCAAATGACCAAAATATCCTCGATAATTTAAGTCGTCAACTTGATAGGTGCATTAATGTAGCTTGATGATGGCCAACAAGCACTTGTCAAATGGCATATCCTTTCCCCGTAAGAATGAGTAACTCACCAATAAAAAGAATGTTGCTTGATGATGAAAACAAGTATTGCAGCAAAAAAAAACTAATAAATAATTTATCACGGAAACACAAGATGAAGCTACTATAATGAAACAGTGTACAATGAACCGTTGGTGACCTAATCAACAAATTAAAGGGACATATCCATGTAAAATATACTTGATCGCTTAGAGTGACCTAACCCATGTTACTTCTGTGTTTAGCATAAACCCAATATAAATTACAAAGTAAAAATAAGGACCATTGGGGAGAAGGTTGCTTATACCACATAAAAGCCCATATGACATGGCATGAGTCATAACTATAGAATTCTCAAATTGTAAAAATGTTTCAAAAACTTGAATGCTTAAAAAGCACCATAGAGACAAAATCAAACCAAAAAATCCAAAGGTAAGGAATTCATTATTGAAATTCAAATAAATGTAATGAGAAAACTCCACAAAGAACGTACTCTTACACCAGACTAATAATAAAGAAGTGATTGACAATCACTAACTAGGCAAAAATAACATGAAACACCATATGTAGGGCAAAAAGAGGGAAGAGTAAAATTTACACAGCAAAATCTACCATATGTCCAGTTAATATTATCTTTCAAGCAAATAAAAAGAAAACAAAAAAGATAAAAAGGGAAGAAAAGTACAAACCCCTTAACTTCACCAGTCTCATAATCTTTTGGAACAGACAGCCTTGTAATCTCTCCACAAGAACCAAAATGTTGTTCCAAGGAACCCCTGATCTGTAAAACAGAAACTACGCTTGACAAAATGCACTTCTATAGAAAATATATTCTAAACTACAGTTGAGGTGCCATCGCAACAGTACCTCATCCGCCCCAAGAGATTTATCAAAACCACGCACATAAGCTGTATGGGTCTGGCCTCTTCCTCCCTTTTGGAACGAGTCACCACCCTCTCTGCTACAATTATTCGACAACAGGGGAAAAGGGAAAATGAATTTCATTAAAATAACTGTAATAGCCCTTCAAAAAAAAATAACTATAATAGAGCACCAAATATGCCGATGGAAAAGATCAGAAATACCTGTTTTGCGGGGTGTATGCCCCCCTTTCACGAGCAAAATCAAGTTTCACAGCGCGTCCAAGCAAATCTTGACCATTTAATTTAATTGCCTGTGATGAGAAATAATGATTAGCAAGAACAATAAAGCAAATGAAATAAAAACCCCACAAATCAGCACCAGCACCACTGTTCCTACATCCATTTGTGCAAAAAAATAAAAGCCGGTAGCTCAACCAGTTGTAGGTTTGCACTAGTGGAATAGTAGTTGGCTTCATAAAGAGTTAAAAAAATGTGAGAGAATCTGCACTCTAGTTGCAGAAAAACACAGTTTTTACAGTAATCAAATAACCATTATTATTATGGTTCCAACATCCAAACACTGATTTTGAGGCTACTAGCAGAATGTTTACAAATGTACCTACTACAATGTCAGCTAGACAAGTACCAAATGCTTACCTTCTGAGCTGCTTCTGCTGTGGCGAATTCAACATGTCCAAAGCCCTTGAACCTCCCATCGGGATCAGAAGCAAAACGAACATCAACAACTTCACCAGCATCTTTAAAGAAATCATCACTGCATAAAGATACATTAATCAGATGCAAAACACCTAAACAATCTATCAGATTTCCAGAAAAATATACTTACACATCAGCTCGCTCAACACTGAACGACAGGTTGCCGACAAACAGGGTCTTGGAAGTAGTTTCACCTTGAGGAGTAACAGGGGTTTGGGGCTGCACAAAATTAGTAGAAGATTGTCACAAAATAAATGGGAAATTGATCATACAATTCAAAAAAAGGGCACAACGGCCAACTACAGTCTTCTTTCCGGTTTTGAATCATTCTATCTAGTCTTTGCAAAGAGAGCATCCACCATTTCTATACCAACATCATGTTCCCAAAGTTATAAAGCTTGAGCATTCATAAGCACCAAAGCTTATGGATAACTACAAAATAAAGCAAAACATCCCAAGCCAATAGAGTGAAGATTTTAAATTAGTTAATATTTGACCAGGACTCATGAAGTATAAAATAAGCCTCAATTTGGTAACTGCTAGCAGGACACCTGCCCAAAAGCCTCAAGCTGTTTTCTAAAAAAGTATAATCAAATGAAGTTAAGATGTTCAACCAAAACATGCACAAGTGGAGATGATCAACCAAAACTCTACATTTTTCTTTGGAGTCTTGGGTTGTTCTTCTGCACTCTCTTCATCAGACTCATCTTCATCAGACTCATCTTCATCTTGAGTAGGCTATAGGGATGCAAACAAGCAATGTGAGAACAGAAAGAACTATGCCAAGCTAACGGAAATTTGTAGAACACTTTAATTATTCTAGCAATCTCTACTAAACTTCTCACCTTTGCGATCAGTTTTCCAGCGGGTTTCTTATCATCCTCAGAATCACTCTCCTCATCCTCTGAACTATCACTTTCATCTTGAGCAGTTTTTACACTTGGTTTTCCAACAATAGAAGGAACCTTAGGCTGCAGCACAAAAAATCAGACAATGAGATCAACACAAACACTACAAAGGCCAACAGAGAGGACATGTAAAAAAGAAAACTATGCATTCCAGAACATGTACCGGAACTTTCGTCTTTTTGTCTTGAGGCTCTTCATCGGATTCCTCAGAACTGTCCTCACTGTCATCTTCGTCAATGTCCATTTTTTCCTGCGTAAACCATACACAAAGTCAACTCGGCATTCAAATTAACCCTCAAATAACCAAACGAAGATAACACTTCCACAAAATTGAAGCAAACAACATAAAATTCTCAAAAAAATTGTGAAGACTTCTACCATCCAAACATAAAACACTACAATAGAAGCGTTCAGAAATTTTTAAAATTTGATGCATCAGATTCTGAAAGCAGAAAATGTTCCTTAATCATGCCGCCGATATATGCCCCCTCGAGATTCAACAATATCAATAAGTATTATATAAAGAACACAGTAAAGGATTGAACTTGATGTTTACAAATACAAATGTCGCCAACATCTCTCCTCCAAAGAGAAGTAGTAACCAACCACTAAGCATAGCCCAACAAAAATAACATAACACCAGTAGAATTGAAAGGTGAGGCTTCTACTTTGGTTTGAGAAGAAAATAACACCAACAAACTTCCAAAACGGATGTAAATAGACTCCATTGCAAAACTTGGCCCTTGAACTCATGGTATGGTTTGTTGATTTATTGAGGAATCACAAATCCCACAAGACATAATGAATAGATGTATATATATATAACATATACATATATATTTCTCAAAATATAATAGGTTAACATGCAAACCGGACAAAGAACTTTGTCCATGCTTCCATTGCAGCCACAGGCAAAAAAACAAAAAACAAATTCTCTGAAGCATGTCTCTTTCATACTTGCAGCAGTGTAGGATACCCTCTATTTTTTAATTAATTTAACAAAAGATAGCCAGCCACCAAAACACCCCTAACATAAGATTCATGGAGAATTAAAGAATTGGGGCTTAAGAAGACCTCTTTTGTTTCAGTAGTTTTTAGACCAGCAGCACCCTTTGTTGGAGGGACCTGCACAGTATCAATTAATAAGGAAGTCAAATGGTGTGAGAAAAAATAAACTGCCCATAAATTTTACAAGCACGCAGCAATCATAATATAAGGGGGCAATTCAAAGAGCAAAATGAAGAATCCCTACACTAGTTCATTTTCTTGTGTTATTTAAATGAAGATGAAGTAATATAGGGTTCTAAGACTCCACATAAATCATGCCATCTTCCTCCAATCAATTACAAAATTATTAGAGCATAATGAACATAATCAAAACAAATAATTGCAGCTCAACATAGAAATAACTCACATCGTCATCTTCATCAGAGTCACTGTCAGAACTCTCACTATCATCTACCTTTTTCGATGGTTGAACTTTTTTAGCAGTAATGGCAGCACCTTTTTTTGAGTCCTGTACAAGACAAACGTGAGAAATCCAGTCACCAGACTAGAGCACACAAATACAAAAAAATCACAGGAATTTTTTAGAAATCCACTAACATACAACAATAACAACAATTAGTGATAACAAAATCACAAAACATACACAGGAATTTCTTTTAATCGAGGAAAATGGGATTTTAGAACGAGGGATGGGGGAGCCAAACAGAAATAAGGCAGCTTAACACCTAATCATCACTCTTTCTTTAAAAGGTAGACAGAAATAAGGCAGCCCTGTACAAATGCCATGCAGGAAGGCCTTGTGATTTTTCCTTTAACAAAGATTTTTGTTGGAACTTTGATAAAGTTGCTAGTAAAAGTACAATTTGCTGGAGTTTCATACAAATACAAAGCATGAGTAATACAATCACAACCAAAAACAAAAGAATAAAATCAATATAGTCGGTATCCCCATACTTTTTCCTCATCTGACTCCGTATCATCTGAATCTGAATCTGAACTATCACTCGAGTCCTCTGCCTTCTTAAGAGCAGATAATGGACCATTCTTAGTGGCAGCTGCAGGCAACTTTTTTGATGATGCAGTAACCTTAGTCTTTGGTTCCTAAAAGAAAGAAAGTAAAAAAATACATATTTAGAAAAAGCACCAAGATATTTGGGAAAGCGGTCTAACAGCCAAGAATGATCAGAAATTGCAAATAGTAAAAGCCCTTGAAATGACTTGTACACTCACTTCATCTTCAGAATCTGTATCTGAAGAATCCGAGCTAATGTCCTCCTTGCCTTTCTTAGCCAGGGCAGCAGCATTACCATTTTTAGCCACAACAGTTTGTTTTTTTGAGGCAGGCTCCTAAGACAAGATAACATAATAATTAAAAGCTGATTTCCACGTGGCATGTTAAAACAAAAACATAAAACAAAAAACAAAAAACAAAAAAGTTAAATTTACTGCTCACATCATCTGAAGATTCATCACTGGATTCATCTTCACTAGACTCTTTAACAGGTTTCTTTGCAGCAACCACTCCCTTCTTGGTTATTACCTTAACCTGATTGATGGAAATTACAAATTTATAAACCTAATAAAGTGCCATCACTAGAACGCAGGGCAAATAATTATGTCAACATCAGAATCAAGCAAATCTGAGGAAAGAGAAACACCAAAATATGTCACCACAGAAACCAAAATGATAACCAGAATAAAAGCCTTGTTTATGCCAAAATCCTTAACATACAACAATATAAACCCAAATGTTAAATGACACGAGTAAGGCAATAGGGCAGAGGCACTCTTCTGCATCTCAAGAATCTTTTGCAGTTGAACATGAGGCATACTAAAAACTAAACAAAATAGAAATATAGTATTGCTCACATCATCAGAAGATTCATCGCTAGAATCATCATCGGAAGATTCAGAGCTAGACACTTTCACTGGAGGTTTCGGAGCAACCACTCCCTTCTTGGTTTTTATTTTAACCTGAACCTGATTCACAAAAATTGCATATATTAACCAGCCCAATTGATTGCCATAGGCCATAAACAGTATGAAACTAAAGACTTCTGAATTTAACCTCTTCCTTCTCAGATTCAGATGAATCATCTGAACTACTGGTTTCCTCTTTCTTCTTCTTTTGTGTCTTCACCTCAATCTTCTTCTTAAGAAGAGTCTGCTCTACACCATTATCTTTTTTCTGCCTCTTCGCACTAACTTGCTTCTCTATCGCATCTACAGCTTCTCTCTTGCCTTCAACGTGATAAAAAAAAACCCAGAATGTCACTACCTCATTAGAAAAAAAAAAACGCACACAAAAACCAACAGTACATAAAATTGAAAATCAAAAACAAAATAGACAAAAAGCATATCTAAAACTTATGGTAGACTTGATTTCTGCCACACAAACTTATCAAAACAAAACACAAATAGGTCACAGTTAAACATCAAACTATTAAAAAAAAAAACATTTGACAATTATTAATATAATTTTATGTTCTCAATGTAAACATATAAATCACAGAAAGAAACTCCGGTCAATTAGGAACCGAATAAAATAAAAGCTTGGACCATTGGCAGATTAAACACACCAAAACCTCAAAACTCGTACGCTTCTCGAACCAAACTCCCAAAAAATGAAAATTAAAAATCAATACACACCAAAATTTCCACCAAACAGTAAGCAGGACACACAACAACAACAACAAAAAATTAAAAAGAAACAAAGATGAAATAAATAACTGGTACCTTTCTTGGCGGACTTGGACGGTGCGACTACAGCGGGAGCTGCGTCAACCTACAATAAGAAAACAAGAAATAAATTAAAACATAATTAAAAAAAACAAAACACAAACTTTTGAAAGAAACTGCAGAAATCGAAAAACAAAACCAAGCGTACTTTGAGGCTCGACTTCTTGCTTGACTTGCCCATTTGAAGGACGGGGAATCGCAGAGGAAGCTAAGGGATTGAGAAAAGAAAGAAAAGAAGGAAAACGATTGAAGAGTTTGCAAAACCCTAGTTCTTGGTTTGTAGGGTTTTGAGGGAAGCGGTAGAAGTGAGCAAGTATCGCAGCTGTATTTATATATGTGCTTGTTCGGTTGTTTGAGCGGGGTTAGGGTTTTCGCATGGCCGCGAGTGTAGTTTAAGTTTTCACTCGCTATGATGGACATTCGTCGCGCGTTTTGAGTGCTTTCATCTGCACCGTCCACTGCGTATTAAATAGGATGGCCCAGCAACATTCCCTTTTTTTACCAAAAAATAAAAAATAAAAAATCAGAGTTTCATTAAGAGAAAACGACTAAGAGTACGTTGGGATTTCAATTTCTTGTATTTTTAAAAGATAATGTAAATTGTAATGTGTTTAGCATTGTGATTTAAAATATGAAAAAAAATATATGATATCTATAAGTAGATTAAAGGGTGTTTATTTAAAAATGTACGAATTTAAACTAAAATTATAATTTCTCATAACAAATATTTAATAAAAATGTATTTTTTAACATATTTTACCAAACATTTTTGCTACGTTAAAAAGTAACAATTTTAAAAATTATATTTTTTAAAATACAATTTTTAAAATCGCACTTATTGAAATCACAATCTCAAACAGACTCTAACAACAAGCAAGCAAAAAGAAATTAAGAGAAAAGTAAATCTTTGTCACTATACATGGGAAAAGAGGGAAGGGGTGAAAAGTAAATGAGAATACACTCAAAATGAGCTTTAACCGCGGCCTAAAATGCTACATGATGAGCACAAAAGTTAACACTTTTGTGTATTTTCCGAGCATCCAAGATGAGGAGATTGGGATGAGTGAGATGCAGTCCACAATAACATTAGATATCTTCCGATCTTGAACTAGTGATGGGTGCCGAAGGGCCGTGATGACCCAAAGAAAGTCTCTAATTTTAGTAGAATTTGTAGAAATACGCATATTTTCTTCATATTGTCGTCCCATTGATAAATTTTCTCAAATTTTAAATTAAAATAATTTTCTCAAAACTACTAAAAATTAGTCTATGTTCCATCAATGCCAGTAAAAAAGACATGTTATTTAGCATTTTCACGAGAATTTTGATATTGAAGTTAGTAATTGTTTTTCAATAGAAACCGAATGAACAATAGGAGAGTAAATCATCCCTCTACCTGCTTTTATAGCATAACTCGGTAGGAATGATCCTTATATGCTTGCCACGTGGTGGATTTACAGCCCTGTGATACAGTAAAGTTATTTTTCATGTAATGAAAGTTATTTTCCTTATGGTGGGCTAGTGCAATTTCCTTCTTAACGTAGTGGGCAGTTTGAGTCGGGTAAGGCGATTTTTTTCCCAACATGACAAATTCAAATGTGAACTTGCTTCTTTCTATAGAGTTTTTCATCTTCCTTGTGAGGCTTTCATTCACAACAAGTCATCCCAACATGTGTGTAACACATGCCGCCGCCACGGCCGATGGTTTTTGGTCATCATAGTATTTTGTTGTCTTCTTTTATTTTTGGCTCTCCTAAATGTAATGCGATTTTTAAAATCATCAATAAATCGAAATTTAATAATGATTATCTTAAATTTAATTGTGATTTTAAAAGTTATATTATGTGTCCTCTTCATATCATTACTCCCATGGACAGAGATAAAATTTTGTATGGGCATGAGCCAAGAGTCAAAAAAATGTGTTGTTATGGGCCAATATGCAAAATAAATAAATACCTTTTAATATATTATTTTTTTTACCTTCAATTATTTTTATTTTTTCTTATGAGTTGGGGGTGGCCATGGCTTATATAGGCCACCCCCTTCCTCCCTCCATGATTACTCCTTTGGAGAACCTTTTGTTATTTTTGACGCTTTGTTCACAAATGGTATAGTTTTTCTTCGGTGGTTGTATTACACTTGTATTTTAATACACAGTAAAAAGCGAACGTGGTACTTGATTCAAAAAAACAAAGCTTCTTTTTTTTGTTGTGTGTGTGTGTGTGAGTAACAAAGCAAAATAAATTATTATTAAGATGTTGCATAGCCTATTTGCATAACTAGAGAAAAATGGTAAAGATAAATGTTATGGGTATCAAATTTTTTATTAAGAGATGATTATTAAATTGATGTGGAGTTCATTTATTGGTATCCAAAGCATTTATCTTAATTAATTGTTTTGATTTTTTTGAAATTAATGAGCATATCCGAAGCATTTATTTTAATTAATTGTTTTGATTTTTTTGAAATTAATGAGCTCCACTTTATTTTGATACCTATCTTTTAGTAAACGATTTGGTACCTATATCATATCTCAAATGTAAAATGAGTCTTTATAGTTGCAACTATTTACAATTAGTTTTCAATGGTATAAAATTTAATTAGATAATGACACGTATCACCTAGACACCTACAATAAAAGATAAAATAATTAAAAACTACCCAAAAAAAAAAAAAATCACTTGAGGGGTTAGTTGAACCACCAACCCCCTTTGGTCGGCTTGTGGTGGTTCGACAATGTCTTTTGAGCATTGGGGATGGTTCAACCACCTTGGTGGTCATTGACTACTCTCAAATGGTTAGAGAATAGTTATGGCCACCCCCATTTGGCTATTCGAGGGTAGTCGAACCACCATGTGGCTGGTTCTGTCACTCTCCATTTGGCCAAATGACACACCCTCAATTTTTCTTTTTAGTTTTAATTTTAATATTTATTTTTATAATTTTTAGGGAAATAACATCAAAATACCTTGGGTCGGCAGTCAAATTTTTTAAAATTCTTAAGTTTTTTTTTGCAACAATTTACCCCCTGAGTAAATCGAAATCACAATAAAATTCATACCGTCAAAATTTTGTTAACTGTCGTTAGTCTGGGTCAAAACGCACTGTTTTGACCCATTAAAATATTAATTTTTTTAAAAAAATTAATTTTAAAAATTAAATCTTTTTTTTAAAAAAAAAATCTTGGGGTGATTCGGCCACCCTCATGGCCTAAGGGGGTGGTCCGGCCACCCCCAAAAGCCCAAAACTTCTTCTTCTTTTTTTTTGACCTTTTGGGGGTGGCCGAAACATCCCCTTGGCCATGGGGGTGGTTCGACCACTCCCATACGGCCGGTCTGGGGTGGCCGAGCCACCCCCTTGGGCCAAGGGGGTGGTTCGGCCACCCCCATAGGGCCAAACCCTCAATTTTTTTTTTTTAAGGGTTTGGCCCTAGGGGGTGGCCAAACCACCCCTTAGGCCGCATTCTCTTTTTTCTTTTTCTTTTTTTAATTTTTAGATTTAATTTTAAAAATTTAATTTTTAAAAAAATTAATATTTTAACACCGTTTTGACCAAGACTAACGGTAGTTAACAAAATTTTGACGGCATAGATTTTATTATAATTTTGATTTACTCAGGGAGTAAATTGTCCAAAAAAAAAAAACTTAGGAATTTAAAAAAATCCGAGTGCCGACCCAAGGTATTCTGAAGTAATTTCCCTAATTTTTATTGTAGATGGCACATGTCATAATATGGTTGGAGTTAGCGTGACATTGAATGGCTTATAAAAATAAAGTCTTTTTCTTTTTGTAATATTACAATAACACCACACCCCATTAACACACAAATCAAACTTCCCAAGAGGGCTCACTTAACTACAAAGTTCTAATAGAATCATAATCATCACGGCTTTAAAACGTGTTGTTGTCATGAATGATGAAAATATACATATAAGTACATATTCATCTCATACCAAGGTAATGTGAGACGTCACAATCATCCCCTATGAGGACCCAACGTCTCCTCTGGCAACCCTCGTGAGATTAGCCAATTCTTGGCGTCCCAGCGAGTGCTCGCTAGCGACTCTCTCATGGGCTTGTGCACACTCACCCCATCTTAGGTTGAGTAAAGACTCCAATATAATTTGTAACACTCCACCCTATTGACACAACACAATATTGTCCGTCCACTTTTGGCTCTCTGAATTAGACTTCCTATAAAGTCACCCAATTTAGTACTACTCTTGTAAAAACTCGTTTAACTACGAAGTTTTTATAGGATCATGGCCATTACGACTTTAAAACACATTGTCATGAAATGTGAAAGTATACATATAAGCATATAAGCACATTTCCATCTCCATACCCAGACGATGTAAGACGTTACAATTACAAATTAGTACAACTACCCAGGCTTATTATATATTTTTCTTAGTAATTATTTAGTATGGATGAGGTAATAATAGTTGAAAGTTTATATATTTGCTATTGCATTATTATGTATTTTCTTTTTGTGATACTATGGGCCGTTTAGTCTACAGAATAAATCCATTGGATAAAAGAATTAGGCCTCGTTTGGTTTACGGATTGTCTAGTCCATTAGAAAATGATTAGCTACCACTAGGAATAGATTAGCTATTCATATTCCTTTGTTTTGTTGTAACACTAGAAAAAACTACATAATCTTATTCCTTCGTTTGGTACAGTGCAATATGTTGGTGAATGGAATTGTATTGCGATTTTCAAGATTTTCAAGAAAATGATTAGTTACCACTGGGAATAGATTAGCTATTCATATTCCTTTGTTTGATTGTAACGCTATAATAGACTATTTAATCATATTCATTCGTTTGATACAATGCAATATGTTGGTAAATGGAATCGTATTGTGATTTTCAAGAATATACCTCTGCTTCTTGAGTATGCTGTGTAATCATACGCCTCAAACTATATGAACAAGAAAATGGCAAAAACTGCTTTTGGACTACATAAGACACTGTGGCAATACTTCCTTTTACTGATGCATCCGCATTTAAAGTTAAGCCTGGATCAGCAAAGTGCCACCATGCAAGTAGAAGGACTTTTTACAATGTAGATATGCTCCAAATATTTTCTCTAAGGCCTCGCTGACCTATGAAATTCAACCATTAAACAATTTTAAGAAAAATGAATATCGTTATTAGGTTTGTAACGGAATCCATAGTGGATAAGGCACTTCAATTGTTTGATAAAATGCAACAATTATGTTTTATTCATTTTTCTAGCATTTGGTATTATTATTAATTAATGTTCATCTTTGAGAATAATGAATTTAATTTTGTGTGCAGAGATTATATAGAAATGACCCAATGGATTTAATAATATGGTGTAATAAATAATCAATACACATATCAATATGTTTGATGAAAATGTCAACGAGATGTCATAAAGTAGAAGCTCATTACCATCGAGATCTCAGCTTCGAATTTTCAAGTTTTTTAAAACTCATTGTTGAAAAGAGAAATGTCATGTACTTTAAATCACACACATCTCAACTACTGATTTTCAAGATTTTTAAAAATCTCTACTCACTTTTCGAAAGCTAAAATTTCTTTGAATTTTCAATAAAAAAAACCCCTTAACCAGCATGCTTTCCTACCTCTATTTGGCCTTGGCCTTCGCCTCAATTGCCTGTTGCAGGCGCTTCACCTCCTCTATGAGGGGATTAATCTCCGTTTCCAGTCAGGCCAGTCACCCAACTGACTGGTGGATCTCGAAAATCCGATTGTCAGTGGCCGCATGTGGCCCTAGGTCTTTGTAACCTAGGTCCAAGAATGTTGCTATTCCAACGAAGGTATTGAAAATCTGCGTCCTCATCTGCATAGAAGAAGAAGAAAAAAAAAAGAAAAGCAAACGTAGAAACTATGAGAGAGTTTGAACCAACGAGCAACGAGTTATCTGCGGCAAGCGGGCAACTCGAGTTCCTGGCGGAACACCGACTCGTGGATCTCGAGGATCCGCTTGTCAGTGCCCGCCAGCGGTGGACCTAGGTATTTGACACCTAGGTCCAACAGGGATGTTGTTCCAACCATTGCTCCGTAAAGCGCCAACATCTTCAGACTCATCTGCATAGAAAAACAATTAAAAATGACAAAAAAACAAAAAACAAAAAAAGAAAGAAAGAAAGAAATGTAGAAACTCCTTTCTGCAATGACTCGACAAATCCTACCTCTTCTTACACAGCTGATCAACTGCAGACGCGGAACCGAGCGAAGAAGGCAACTCGTTTAGGGTGTTTGACTATTTGGCAAATGAGCGCCCCCAAACAATGCATAAACAAGTTTGAGGACAAACCTTTTAACAAACACAGCCTAGCTCTCTTTTTCCTCTAAAAACCTACCCAAATTATGGCTACGTTTGGCAATGGAATGAGATTTGAAAGTGGAACGGTATTATAATAGATTTGATTGATATGAGAGAAAAAAGTAAATATTTTCTACCATGTGGTTCTTGCCCAGTGGTCCAAAGGCTGCCTCGTACGTTCAGGTATTAACTAGAGGGTATTCCAAAAAGTAGCATATGTCCGGTAGTCCCACGTATGTCCACCTGTACGGTTTGCAGAGCGTACGTCCAATGGTCCCCACTGTACGTCCGCATTACAGACATCAGCGTATGTCTGGTCTGCCAGACCTAGCATACGTCTACTTAAAAGTCTAAATTGCCCCTTTAGTGTCCTTAGTGACCCAAAGCGCAAATTAACTCCCTCAACTAAGCTACTTACGTTTAGTTAATAATTTGGGTCACTACAATGCAGCATTCCTCTTTACTCACTACCTTATAAATAGAGACATTTGTAATTTGTATTGTAGTCTTGTAGAAATACAAATTAATGCGAGCACAATGTAATTTCCAATATTTGAATTTTATTTTGCTCTTATAATAATTTCGTATAATAAGTCAATTGTATATACAGGGAGACTCGAGCATGCGCACTAGGTAGCCGTTAAAATTATCACGGAATGTGGAATCCAAAATCCAGGAACAAGTTGATAGGATTCCATTTTCGGTGCCTGAAATTACAAATATGCCACTACATTTTGTTTTTCCAAGGGTAATTCTATAAATCCAATCTCTTTTACAATTTCCGTCGTTTATGAAAAAAAAAAAAAAAAAAATATTGTATTTCCTTCTTATTGGATGGTGCCACTCTGAAGCACTATGTGAGGGTTTTCCAACTAGTAATGTTGCACGTTTTTTTTTTTTGGCCTTATTCTTGTGTCTTTTTAAGAATGATGTGACTCTTAAAATTATTATTGAACTTGTGATTGATCATTATTGAATTTTAATCAAATGATAATTTTAAAATTAACATTATTTTTAGAAAACACAAGAAAAACTTCTAAAACTATTCTCTTCTAACCACCGGTGGTTGCACCACTAAAAAGGTACAATTAGGGTGGCATGTGGTGGTTACGGATATAAAAATTTTGTAACATCTCCTCCCAATTTACTATTGTGGTTGCACTTTCTCAGTTTCACGCCCATAATGACAAAAATGACCATGACAAAACAAATTGTAAAAAATGAAAAGAAATTGTCCCCCCTTTTTGTCTTGTTTCATTATTTATAAATTTTGCATTAAATGTACTTTTGTTATTTTTGGTTATTACAACTCTAATAATAAATTAGGGGAACATAGCAAATTTATTAGTAATTAATTTAAAAAGGAAAAATAGTTTCTCTTAATTGTTTTTCTCGGATGACGACAATGCCATATGGGCGGCCGCCAGACGCCAACCATGGTTGGAGCATGGGGGAATCCGCAAGGCTGTCCTTTCACCGGACTGAATATTCTCCCCCTTTTATTGGAAAAAAAAAATGGTTAGGTGGTAAGATTTATATATCCCCCCGTCTATTTAAGGAACCAACCGAGAACCCTTCCCATATATCTCTCCCTCCTACAACATCTCTATCAATTACCTTATCTCCCCTGTCAAACTAGCCATGTCGCTCCTCTCTGATCTCATCAACCTCAACCTCAGTGAGACCACTGAGAAGATCATTGTCGAGTACATATGGTCTCTCTCTCTCTCTGTCTCTTTGTCTCTCGCACACAGATCATAATTATATTAATAATGTTTTCTTAAATATTTAACGCAAGATTTTACTGTTCTTCTTTGTCATAGGATTGGCGGATCTGGTTTGGACTTGAGAAGCAAAGCAAGGGTATATATATATATATAAAGGCTCTTTTTTCCTTTACTCATTAATTGAATATATAGCCTAAGTGATTTTATATGCGTTACAGACATTGCCTGGACCGGTGACGGACCCGGCCCAACTCCCAAAGTGGAACTACGACGGCTCAAGCACAGGCCAAGCCCCCGGAGAGGACAGTGAAGTGATCATATAGTATGCATCGATCGATCATTGTTGTTGTTGTTGTTCTTGATCTTTGTTATAATCTTGATTAACGGCCCTGATCGAGAGAGTATCTCTTACTCTTTCTCGAAGATTCTCGTTGACGTTACGGAATATTCTCCGTATATCTAATTTTGGGTTTTCTTTTCATTTCCATGATTCAGTCCCCAGGCGATATTCAAGGATCCATTCAGAAGAGGAAACAACATCCTGGTACCTACTTTCTTGTCTTTTTATCCGTGATTTTAGGTGTCATAATAAAGGATCTAGCATTTTTCATGTGAAAGACCGGTTGAGGGGTAATAATGTCTTTTTCTTCTTGAAACATAGGTGATGTGCGATGTGTATACCCCAGCCGGCGAGCCCATTCCCACTAACAAACGGTTCGACGCTGCCAAGGTTTTTAGCCACCACGATGTTGTCGCCGAGGAGCCCTGGTAATACACTTATACGCTCTTAACTGAAATGAAGAGGATTATTTTTACATTATACGGTTTTATGTTATTTAAAACTTTTAAATAACCTGATAATATATTCATTATTAAAATTTAATATAGATTAATTAAAAGAAATTGTTATTTGAGGGCGTGCTTATTGTGATTGTGATTCAAATACATTTGAAATAGAATAACTATTCCAATGAAATAATCATTGCTTAGTTTGGTAAAAATCTATTCATAGGAATAATTATTCCCGTGAGAATTATTAATCCCTTACATATATGAATAACTATTCATCTAAAAAATGAGAGGAGGAATTACAATTTTTTTATTAAAAAAAAACTATTTTTTTTTTTCAAAAAGTTTATTTTAACCTTAAATTTATTTTTTATTAAAAAAAAAAAGGAAAACCTAGAATTTCAAGGGGTTGTTGGCCACCCCTGCAATTCTAAGGTTTTTTTTTTTTTTTTTTTTTTGACATGTCCACACTAAAAGGGGAGGTTTTTCTTCTTTTTTTAAAGAATGGTATGATTTTTGGTAATTTTGGTTCAATTCCAATAAAAATAAATATGTTGTTACCAAACTAAAGAATAAGAATATGTATTGCATTCCCATAAAAAAAATAAAAATAAAAATAAAAAAGCTATTGCATTCCACTTTCCTTTATTCCTATTAATAGCTATTCATTTTTCTAATGTAATATTTAATCTGTGAACCAAACGAGTCATTATTTATATGCATATAGAATAAAAATGTTACTTTAAAAAAAAAAAAAACTTTACCACAACAAATAGATTTACACCTAAAAAACCCGATTTCCCAAAAAATTAGCTTTTCCAATTCAGCTTTATACCTTACAAAAGAATTAAATAATAACCCCCAAAAAAATTTAAAAACAAAAGAAAAAAACTTTACAAAATTAAGGTGGCAGAGAACCTCTCATCCTCGTTAGCTATCACCACCTTAGCCCTTAGGAATTTTCGGGATGGCTTGGGTTACCCCTAACCTTTTGGGGTGGCCTAGTTGTCCCAAAGAATTTTTGGGGTGACTCCAACCTTTTGGGAGTAGTTCAACTACCTCCATACATATTTTAAGTATTTGTTAGTTTTAATTTTTAGTTTTGAACATATAAGTGATAAATGGGTGATATTTTAGGGAAGTAAAATGTATTTTTATTTTATTTATTTTTTGTTACGAAAATAACAATTGTATTGACATTAGAGTCTTTTTCGATGGACTTTCCAAGTATAAAAACAAAATTGTCATTATCATACATAGAAAATAATTGTGACAGGGGAGTTTCAACAACCGCCGAGGGGAATACTTTGGTGTGGTAGGGGTTTGGACCGTTTGGTCATTTAAATTGATCTTGGTAGAAGGGGATTGGCTCAATTTAGATCAAGTCAAGATTTGAAAGCAAAAAATTTAATAGTCTTCGAAATTTTCCATGTACTTTCCATCGCATGAACGATAGACACGGTGTCGGGCATGGTGGAAAAATTGGTAGAACAGCTACACGTCCCACAATTTTAATTTTTAATTTTTTATAATTTATCGGGGAACCTCTATAAGGTAGGGTCCTTCGGACCCACCTCTACAAAGTAAACATCGGTCCCGTGCATTACACATTCGAAAGTTTTTCTAAACGAAATTGGATAAATCGTTAACTTTTCACTAAGGTGTAACCCTAAGAGATTGTTTGCACTTACAAGGTGTTGAACCTTGGACAACATCAATTACAATTTTAATTGATGTTTATCAAAATTAAATGCTAATTTGTATTGAAGTACTTTAAGCGGTAATCACTGACCAATCGTATGAATGCTTTGCTTAATCTTACTCTTTGACCAATTAGAAGGAAAAAAAAAAAATCTTATTCTTTGACTAGGATTCCATTACTTCAACTTCTGGATCAACTATTATTTTATAATAGTGCTTCATATATCTACGAAATAATAATAATAATAATATTATTATTATTGAGATACTTTATTAAAGTAATTGACAAGTAGGTTGATGGATTGTTGGAATAGAATTCTTTATATTTTATTTGAAAATGAGAGGAGCTTGGTCGTTAAGCCTCTCATTTCTTTTTCTTTTCTTTTTTTTTTTTTCTTTTTTTGTTTGTTACTTTTGTCTAAAAAAGTCAAAACATTAATAATAAAACTTTTCTATCCTTTCAATATTAAGCTGGCATATCAAAAATAATTCAACGACTAAGCCGACATCTTTTGCTTATGATGTTTAAGTACTACAAACAACCACTTATAAAAAATAATAAAAATAATAAAAATACAACTAACAAACCAATGGAAAAATAGAGACATTGACTGGAAGATTGTGGCTACTGAACGAGGTAACGTAGGTTGACTTCTTCCTACCACTGACCACTATTCATCCAGTTAGTCCCCCAAAACAGTAAAAAAATAATAATTTTGAATCTTCATGCATCAAATAAGCTTCGAGGATGAAGAGTAATGGAAACTGATGTGCATTAGTCTATGTATATTATTAACATATTACGTTGACATTTTTTGCTCCTATTTCACAATTGGATGTTAGGAAATTAAGCTGTTGTTACCAATCAATTTACTTGTTCATGACTAGGAGTTTGGTAACTTTTGATTGGTATGTACTCCATTTGGTTTATATCACATTTGCACTAGAGCATGTTTGGGATTGTATTTGAAAAATAGAGTTTTTTAGTGAAAAAAATGCTTTTGCCAAATGAGCATTATGGTCATTTTTATGAGTTTTTGGACCATTAAAAGCACTTTCAATTTTTTACTTTTTTTATTCAAACAAACTTTTTTAGTGTTAAACGTATTTTTAGGCTCTTTAAATGTACACCCAAATAAATACTAAGTTTTGGGGCTAGGGTTTAGGTGCTTGTGGCTTAACAAGAACATTTTATCCCCCTTTCATTGAATGCCTACAAATGCATGCATGTTCTTATTTTACTATCTTTTTTATCAACTGAAAAACGTGCTGGATTTTGTGATTAGGTATGGCATTGAGCAAGAGTACACTCTTCTTCAAAAGGATGTCAAGTGGCCCCTTGGATGGCCAGTTGGTGGCTACCTTGGCCCTCAGGTATTATTGTTGTTGCTACTATTCCTTTTTATTTTTATTTATTATTTTATTCAAAACATGCTAATGTCCATTAACATTCTATAGAATATAAAAGTTGGGAACCTCACATTTGAGGACGAAACCGGGGTTTGAAGTAGGACTAACAATTTTTAACACTAAATTAACCGATTAAAATGGAAGGGTTTGGCCTGATTAATTAAATGGGTCGGATTAAAATTAACCTATATAGTCTTATACACATATTTCAATATGACTTAAATCCCACACACCAACATGAATTGCTAAAAATTAAGTTTGGTCTCTATTCATGCTTTGTATCCATGCAGGGCCCCTACTATTGTGGTGTAGGGGCAGACAAGGCACTTGGTCGTGATATAGTAGATTCACACTATAAGGCCTGCCTCTATGCTGGAATTAATATTAGTGGAATTAATGGAGAAGTTATGCCGGGCCAGGTGAGCTCAGTTCAAACTATATTCTTCTTTCTTTCTTTCTTTCCTTCTGTCTTCCAACTCCACTATTAAGAGATCATAATTTCTTCACAAATTTTCCGTAAATGGCTGTGATGTGCTGGCGTGAAACAGTGGGAGTTTCAAGTTGGTCCTGCTGTTGGTATTTCTGCTGGTGATCAATTGTGGGTCGCTCGATATATTCTTGAGGTTTGTTCTAAAGACTTGTGAGTTTTTAGTTGGCATGTTTGTGTAGTACGTGTTTTTCTTTCTTTCTGATTTTCAGTTTGCTTGATTAAACAGAGGATCACAGAAATTGCGGGAGTTGTTCTTTCATTTGACCCAAAACCAATCCAGGTTTGTTTAGCCACATCAACAATTTCTTAGCTGAAAGACATGCATCTTCATCATTAAACACGTAAAGATTATTTGTGTTTGCTTTGTCCTTTATGTTGTCGGCTTAATGTTTATTCTTTTTACTATTTTTTGTTCAACAAACAGGGTGACTGGAATGGTGCTGGTGCTCATACTAACTACAGGTAGATTCTTTACCAAATTCAACGTGCATCTGCAATTG
Source organism: Carpinus fangiana (assembly GCA_006937295.1). Classification (NCBI taxonomy): domain Eukaryota; kingdom Viridiplantae; phylum Streptophyta; class Magnoliopsida; order Fagales; family Betulaceae; genus Carpinus; species Carpinus fangiana. Next base: position 20,643,395 of record CM017323.1, on the reverse strand, counting down.
AGCCGTTGAAAACTTGTTGAGATTATTATAAAGCAAGTTTTGATTATTTGGGTTTGTTCTTTGTGCTTAGCACCAACTCAATCAGAAATGATGGTGGCTTTGAGGTGATCAAGAAGGCCATAGAAAAGTTGGGTTTGCGCCACAAGGAGCACATTGCTGCCTATGGAGAAGGCAATGAAAGGAGATTGACAGGTCGCCATGAGACTGCTGACATCAACACTTTTTGTTGGGTACGTTTAATCTTTTCTTGGTTCCACAATCATCGTATTCTATGTCAGTAATACTAATCCATGTTTCATCCAAAAAAAACAGGGTGTTGCGAACAGGGGTGCGTCTATCCGTGTTGGCCGCGACACTGAAAAAGCTGGAAAAGGTCAGCATATGTGTTGCTGATACTCTCACTTTCCTGTGATAATTGGTTAAAAAAAAACCTTCTGATTACTGCATGCTCATAATAACAATCTATTTCCTGTGACAATTGGCAGGCTACTTTGAGGATAGAAGGCCAGCATCAAACATGGATCCCTATGTTGTCACTTCCATGATTGCTGAGACCACCATTCTCTGGAAGCCTTAGAAAGGAAAGTGAAGTCTGGAAGATAAGAGGAAGTTGAGAGTTCTTGTGAATAATTGTGTCTCTCTTTCTTTTTCTGTCTCTTCTCTGTCACGCATGTGTGCGTGTGCATCTGTCTTCTGCTTTGATTGGTTGGTTGGTTGCTGTTCAAAGGGTTGGATGTTGCTATTTGGTTGAATTGTCTAGTCTGTGGTTGTTGTTAGACTCGTTTATTATCTAATAAAATGGTAATTTAGTTGGTTGAATTCCTCTCGACCAATCTTCATCTTGCTGACCATAAGGATTCCATAGAGATTCCTATAATTTAAATAAGTGTGACGTTAGAGAAGATCAAGGCATGAATATGCTTGTCATTCGTGTTGAATTTTTAACATACTTTGACCATAATTGTTGAATTTTGAATGAACATTATACTAAATCATTACTACTCTTCTCTTAAAAATTATGTGGCACAGTCCCTCAAATCAACAAACTAATCTCCATGTACCAAATGCTATGAAGGATCACATCACATAAGCTTTGGAGAGATAACGTCATTACTCATACTATAGCATTCTCATAATCCTAACCATTATTTTCAAGTTAGACAGGTTAGATTTTCCAACTCATTATTTATTATATCTACCAACTTAATATTTATTATATGAGAGCTGTTATGTGAGTTTGTAAATAGATTTTTTTTTTTTTTTTGAAGGTAAAATCATGCTATTATTAATTCATAACTTGGACTTGTTCCACACTTACAATTTCCTGCACAGACGAAGGAAAGTTTTTAAACCAAATATGATCCCCCCAACAGATAAAGCCAACCTAGCTAAATTATGAGCAGCCCCATTTGCCCCCTATTGACATGAGTAACCTTTCATGTGTTGAAATTATGGGGAAGAGTCTTTATATCATTTAATACTGGTCCTTTTCGCCCCAAACAGTGACTGGCACAATTGATTCCTTAAACCACCTCCATTGCATCTCCTTCCAACTCCAAGTAGATTACTCCCAGTTGAACTTCTAGGACCACCACCTTCCATGCAGCTAGCGTTTCAGCCGTTGTTGGATTGTATATGTGTTTATAGGTTGAACATTGCATGGCTAGAACCTACCCCTCATGGTCCCTAGCTATGGCGCTAAGACCCACATTGCCTGTTCTTTCATCTAAAGCAGCATCCCAATTTATTTTTGCAACTCCAACCGGCAGCTTCATCCATCTCACATATGTCTGGTTGCAAGTATTCCCCATTGTAGGATCTTTCTTGTTCCTATTTGTTGATGCTTGGTCATATTGTTCCATTTGAAGTCGGGTAGCTTGGACGAGTTTCTCCGGGGGCCTAAATTCGCCATTAAAGACAACATCATTTCGTTGGAACCAAATCTATCGTGCTACAAACACCAGCATCCGTAACTCATTCGCTGGCAATTGCTCCACTAGGCGCACAAAGATGGTCGAGAAATCATCCTTATCGCCTGGACTTTTCTGGATCCTCGGAGGACACTCCATTCACACATCTTTTGCCGCTGGACAACTCCAAAGGCTATGCCCAATCGTTTCCATTTTCAGCTTGCAAATTGAGCATTTATCATCTTGGGTCACTACTCTTTTTTAGAGGTTTTCTTTGGTCGGGAATACGTTGTTGCAAGCCTTCCAAAGAAATAAGTGTAATACTCTTGGACATTTTAGCTTCCATATTACCTACCACATCCTCTCCTTACGTCCTTTGGTAGAGCACTTGCCTTTATCTGCCAAGGATAACTCCTTCACTAGATGATAGGCACTTCAGACTATGAATATTCATTTTTTTGTGCATGCCCATACTATTTGATCTGTTTTGCCCAAAGGGCTGATGACCACGCTGTATATTCGCTTTGCTTCATCCTCTGGGAATATCTCTCGTATCAGCTCATAATTCCACCAATGTGTTGTGTTATCAATTAAAGCGCTCACTTTATCATTATCTCCCAAAATTCATACAAGCGCTTGAATCTTACCTGAAAAAGTGGAATCAATCCATTTGGCCCCCCATATTTTTACCGACTTCCCATCCCCCACCCTCCAAAGCATCTTAGCTTGTAAATAGATTATAATAAAATGTTTAGTACCCCAAATATTTGTCTGAATGCATTTACCAATTCACTATTTATTATGGTTATTAAGTTAAGGGTAATATTATACATTACACTTTATCCCACTTTAATGATGTGATGTTGCTGAGTATTAGTCATTGATTTTTAAAAGTATCACATCACCAAAGTGGGATAAAAGTGGAATAAAATTGTTGTTTCTAACATTATTTTTCTCATGTTAAATAATAAATATGATAATAATCAAAATTTGAAAATAATTTTTAGGATTTTAAGATTATGCAAAAGAAAGGCGAATCTAGCAAGATAAAAAAGATAAAAACTTCATATACTCCTTTAGACTATCACACTCACTCAATTGTCATTGTCTCTCTAAATAATTTCATGAACATTTATAATATTGTAAGTTTGGAAGAAATATTGACGCAAATTAAAGTTTGGAGGGAATTTTAACAATCGAGTGGTAATTTGAGTGGAGTACGTAAAATTTTCCAAAAAGTAAAAGGGAAAAATTTCACTTTGGCTCTCTAAACTTTCACGCGATTTTACAAACCCCCTCTAAACTTTAAAATCTCTCACTTTGAAACCATGAACTTTGAATTGCTCTCAATTAGATTCCTTTCGTTAATTTTAGCCGTTAAAAATACGAAAAAGACCAAAATATGATAAATATCTTTGATTTTCGTTTTTTTTAAAATAAAGAAAAAACATTTTGAAAGTTGAAATTTTATACAAAAGTTAAGGGTATAAACGTCATGTAACGTTTAAAATTTGACGGAGGGATCACATTGACAGCAATTGAAATTTTATAGGTTTAAAGTGAAATATTTTAAAGTTTGAGGGGGGTTTGTAAAATCACGTGGAAGTTCAGGGGGTCAAAGTGAAGTTAAAAAAAAAAAAAAACTCTCAATCATCTTGGGGCCAACCACATTTTACTGTAGATGGGCCTTGCTTAGAGACTATAGTGGATTAGTGCATGTAAATAAAGGCCCGGCCCATCCCGAAACTGAAGTTGTGCTTGTGCACATGCCAAACCTACTAAACACACGGTTCAAGTAACATAAAACTCGCGCACGGACGCACGGTTTCACCTCCCACAGTCCCTGCTCGGCGCCCCTGGTCACTCACAGAAGCCCATCTTATCTCCCTTCCATCCCAAATGGACTTCTCGCGCCTTCTTTAGCTCGCCTTCTCTTTCACCGTTCGATTTATTTCTTTAGGCACGGGCCAAATCTAGGGTTTCACAGAACCTATTAAATAAGGTATGTCCATTCTCTCTCTCTCTCTGTGTCATGTACTGGACGGCGATTTATCTTAAAATGGATTGAGTTCGTAATTTATTTCGTTTCATTTGCGATGGAGGTAGAGAAAGAGGTGGAAGTTTTTAATCTTTTGTAAGTTGTAAGGCTGAGAAAGCTGAGGAATGAAATAAGTATTGAAGATTCAAAATGTTTTGATTAATGCTTATGTTTTTAGCTGATTACCACTTGGAGACAGTATTGGAAGAGTATCAAATTCTTTGACAACACGTTAATTACTCTTTGTATGTCCACCCTCCGTTGTTTCTTCATCAAAAAACATTGAGTAGAAAAAAATGTAAAAGAGAAAGCATGTAGTTGGTTCTGTGATTGAATTCGTAAGTGATATATGAAATTTAGAAAATAAGGATTTTTTGATTGGAAAAAGAGAACACAAAATACAATAATGCGCGCTGGTTCTTTTACTTCTTCAGTTATGTGATAAGCGCTTTAAGAAAATGCCCTCATACACAAAATGCACACACACACACACACACACACACACACACACATACTACCTTAAACAGAGCTGAATCAATCACAGCTGAACAACCCTTTTTTCACTTGAACCAATTAGAGTAATGGGGTGATTGTGACACTTTTAATAATTATTTGACACATGAGTGTTAAGTAATTGAGGTTTGCAGTGGTGCAGGTAGTTGAAAATTAAGTGGTGGCGATGTATGCAAGGAGAATAAAGTGCAGAAATCAGAGATGGGGGTTAGCTTTTCAGTCTTCCAAATATTTGAGTAGGCCAAACTGTGTAGAACATGCTTCTTCTCAATCTTTGAGTCGTACACCTATAGCGAGAGGCCACTCTTCGCATAATAGTTTGATTAGAAGACATTTGTTAGATTCTATTACACCTAGGGGTCTTGCTGGTGGTAGTAGTTACAGTAGCTTCCATGTGAGGCTTACAACGTGTTTAAAAAGCAGTCAGTTACGTGTCTATAGTTCTGAAGGCGATGGAAGGAACACAAGCGAGGATGAACATATACCCATTAAAGATGGGAGTAACTTTGATAAGGGAGAGACTCGGCGAGAAAAAGTTAGCGAAGATGTGAGGCGTTCTGATGCCCATGCTCGGCTTGGGGAACAGGATCAGAAAGAGTGGCTAAAAAATGAGAAGCTTGCTATTGAGAGTAAGAAGAGGGAATCGCCTTTTCTGACCAGACGTGAGAAGTTCAGAAATGAGTTTTCGCGGAGGATTGTTCCGTGGGAGAAGATATCAGTATCTTGGGACATGTTTCCTTACCACATCCAGTAATTGCTAACTCACATCTCTTATCATTTAAGTTATGAGGATTTTTCAGTAATTGGAAGTCTTATTTAATTTATTTTATCTTATAGTGAACACACCAAAAATATTTTGGTGGAATGTGCTTCTTCTCATTTGAAACATAAGAAGTTCACTAGTTCTTATGGTTCTCGGTTGACGTCTTCAAGTGGTAGAATATTGCTTCAGAGCATGCCAGGTTGGTTATTGACCCTATCCAATTTTACAAGACACATACTTATTGTTACTTGTGCTTATTAGAAGAACGGAAATAATATTTCTACAGGCACTGAACTTTACCGAGAGAGATTAGTGAGAGCACTTTCACGGGATCTACAAGTTCCCCTACTGGTGCTTGACAGCAATGTTCTCGCTCCTTATGTAAGATTGGTGATAACTTTGATGTTTTATACTAGTCAAGTTTCTATTTCTACTCTGTTCACTTATTTGTTGATTTTGGAGCAGGATTTTGGTGATGAGTGTGAATCAGACGAGGATGATGCAGAATCTGGGGATGAGTGTACTTCGGAATCCGAGGTTGAGGATGAGCATGAGGCGAGCAATGAAGAAGAGTGGACTAGCAGTGGTGAGGCAAGTGCTGATGGCAGTGATAATGACGAAGTTGATGCGGAAGCAACTGCTGAAGCAGCCCTCAAGAAGCTTATTCCCTACAACGACCTTGAAGAACTTGCAAAGGTATTGGTCTTTTGGGGTGGATTTGATGTTAAGCAGTAGTCATATTTTGGCACAATGGAAAATGTAGCTCAACTTAAAATATAAAGTGCATCACGTTGTTGTACAATATGTCTTTATCTAGGTGTTTTAGGTAAAGTTTTGCTCTTCCTGGCTGTAAGGGCTGAAAGAATGGAAGATTTCTTAATTTGTGGAATTTGAGGGTGTTTTTTTTTTTTTTTTTTGGATAAGTCAATAGAATATATCAAAAGCGCAGAGGGGCGCAACCCTTCGTACACAGGAAGTATACAAGGGGGACTAGGGAGAGAAATTTGAGGGTGTTTTTAAGTGTCGATGGTTGTTGTTAATTAAAGAAGAGATCATGAGTCAATTATGCATTAGAATGTTTGGTTCACATCATATCTAGCTTGCCTTCTCTCTCTCTTAGGCTGTGTTTTGCAATGGAGTGGGCCGGAACGGACCCAAAAATCCAAAAAATTCCTCTCAATATCAACTCCAACATTCTTACTTTTTATATCACATCAATAACTTTTTATTACTATTCAAATAAAAAAATACTACAAAACAAATTTTTTCACTTTTTTATATAAAACATTCTTACTTTTTTTTTTTTCCTCACATCAATCAAATCTGCTACAGTATTAGTCCATTTCTTCTAGTCAATTCCTTTGCCAAAAATAGCCTTAAATTTAGGACCCAAGTTTTCCAAGAAGAAATATTAATGGGATAGTGTTTTCATATAATATCTCTTTACTGCAAATATTCAGAACACGTGTGCTTTGATGCCTTAGTTGGTTAGTTCAAAGCAATAGTCTTAGATACTCTTTTCACGGCTTTTGTTGTAGCTGAAATTCTCTGTGATACTTTAGATTGTCTTGAAACAGTTGCACTACCTTGTAGGGAGTCTTACAGTAATTGATATTGGCAACATACTCTGATATACTTGTCATTTTGGAATTACATCTGTTGCAGAGGGTCTCTGGAGAAGTTGAGAGTTCCTCAAATTCTGCGGCTGTTGAGTCTTCTGATAAATCCAAACAGCTGCTAAAGAAAGGTAATATATATATAAACACGTAAAATCTTCATACTAGAACTTCTATGTGTTGCAATATGTTTGTTCAGTTACTTGATATGGTATTTTTTAATACGTTATTCCATGTGGGGGATTAAAAATATGATATTTGACACAAACACTAAACACATAAATATTTATAGATTTGTCAAAGGTGGGTGCTGCTCGTAGTGCAAACCAATACTCTGAGCATGCGTGTGGGATTTGGTACTAAGACCCTAATGAAGGCTGGCTGTGATAATCTAGTATTATAACTTGACTAAATCTCTCTCGTACTGGAAGCTTATTTTGGTCTTGGCCTGCTGAATGACAATGTATATTGCTGTAGCTCTCCCTTCCGTCTGTTTGTTAATGTTACCACCTAAAGAAGAAGAAAAGAGATTTTCTTACAGGGAGAGAGAGGGAGATAACTAGGTTCAATTTGGGTGAGATCTTTGTCTCTTCAATGAGTAGCGCACTTGTAGTACTAAAATTTCTTTGAGGATGGCTTTTTTCACTTGGACTACCTTGGATAGTCTTCGCAAGCATCACATCATAGTGTTAGGTTTGTGTCGTATGTGTAAAATGAGTGGGGGAACTCTGTATCATCTCCTTCTTCATTGTGATGTTGCGAGAGATTCGTGAAATATGGTCTTCTGGATGTTTGGAATAGAGTGGGTTATGCCTTGACAAGTAGTGGATCTTTTGGTTTGTTGTCAATCAGAATGATATTAATATACTTTAGAATGTTATCCCTTGTTTTTTAATGTGGTGCATTTGGAGAGAAAGGAATATTTGAAGTTTCTATGATTGTGAGAAGATGAGTTTGGATCTACAACTTCATTTCATAAATCCTCTTTGAGTGGACCTTTGCTATAATACCCTTCTCAATATCTATGGCTTTGTGGGTTTGTCTTGTGGAGGGGACGAGAAAAGTTTTTTGGATCTTTTTTCAGCCATTGAAGAGGAGCGGGAGCCCAAAAATGACCGTTCTGCTCCAAAGGTTAAGGGGAAGAGGGAGCTCAAAAATTTGGAATGCTCCATTAATTTTGAGGCTAGGGGCTGTTGCTCTAGTATGGTCAATTGAACTTAGGGTTTTTGTAGGTTTTGGGGCATCGGGTTTCTTTAGGATTCTTTGGGTTTGTATAGGGTCTTCTTTTTGTGGGTTTTTGCGGGTTTTCTTTTGTATACTTTCTATGTACTTAGAGACGCATTGCGCTTTTTTTGACATATACAACATTATTTATAAAAAAAATATCTATAGCTTTGTGGATTTTTGTGCTTTTTTTTCTCTTTCTTGACTTGTTCGGTGTCTTTTTTTGGTATACTTCCGTGTACTTGGGGATTGCGGCCCTTGCACTTTTTATGAATTACTTCACTCATAAAAAGAAAGGTTGACTCAATTGATATTTAAAGTTTACCTTTTAGTTTGTTTGAGATCCACTTCATTGCAACCATGCAATTAAGATTTATAATATATATATATATATACACACACACGTTCATCAAATATATATATATTTTTTTATATATTTGTAGCTCATTCTCACAAAATAAAAAAGTAAAATAAAATTATGCGTGTGGCATCCTATAGATCGGTAGCTACTACCACTAGATAGTCTCTAATGGAGGTCATCCAATAGGTCGGCAGCTACCGCAATAGTTGCCACGCGGATAAGACGGTGGCAGCCACTGACAGATCCGGCGACCCTGGGATGGTGGATTTGGCGGTCACTGCAGGATGACCAGACAGATCGTGGTGGTCGCCACGCAGATTTGGCGGCCACTATGGGGCTGCTAGCAATATTGGTAGTAGCCACGCGGATCTGCCGGCCTTTGGCCATGAAGGCCAACCTCCACCCCTTATTTTTTATTTTTTTATATGTAACAAGGTAGCCTCCACACCTGAAAAAATGAGCTTGTGTTTTGTTTTTTTGAAAATTGTTTTGTGGTTTGTTTTAAGAAGTGTGTTAGTGGTGGGGGCTGCATTTGTTTGAGAAGTGCTTTCAGTGTTTGGAAATTGAGAAGGTGGTGTTAAAATTTTGCCAAACCAACCTGTTGCTTTCTTGCAGACGATTGTGATTCATGTGACTTGTAGGTAGACACTTTTCCCCCCAGATTAGTTTCATACATGCACACATATCTACTTGCATACATGAGGTGTTTATGTGTATGGATATATCTATCCACATGCATAGCTATACATATATGCATCCTAAAAAAATGGGATTCACAAACATATGCACATACACGTGTATGTCTATATGCATATCTTGGTGCTTATATTTATGTTATATGGGATGTATTTGTGTTTGTGCTAGTATCTTTTACCTTTTTGTTGTTCCTGTTTTCCTTGGATATCTTGTATTTCTTATCTAGTTCTTATCTCTTTGGCTTAGGAAGCTTGTTGCAAGAAATAGATAATCGATTAGGAATGGTTCTGTTATGCATATTAATGGGTTATTGTGCACAACTGCTATAAACTGGAAATTGAAGAGGGCCTGCAAGACTTGCATATCTAAGGCAGCTTGCAAGTTCGCTCTGTTGGATCTGATGATTTTTCAAAACAAAATCTGTTTAACTAGTGCATTGATAGTTTTCTTTGCTAGTGCTTTTTAGCCAGATCCCATTTTGATAACTAAATGCTTCACTTTTTCAGTTACCGAGATTCGCTTCCACATCTTACCCACAAAATAAGAGGAAATTTTTTACTTGCCACAATTTCTACCCAGGTTTTATATATACATATATTTTGTTCAGTGTGCTGCTATTATATTTTAGTGTAAAGGAAAGACGTATGTTTGTATCTATGGAGGAAGTCTATTATCCCTTACACATGCTTTTTTCCTTTTGGTTTGGTGTGCATTTGAAGCAATACAATAAGTTAGAATCTCTTTTGTTGAGTGCTCAAGTTATCCATTAGCCGAGCATTTGAGCATTCCAATACTTACTTTTTATCTCACATTTAAATGTGTATGCGGTGGATGTGTTTGTGAAAGCGTAGGTTTCTGTGAACATGGAGCTTGTAATATTGGTATAAGTCGATGTGTTGGAATGTTTGAGTGGTGAGTGAAGAACCACTCTTGATTGTGTGCCTGTCTTGAAAGTTGGAGGTGCCAATGCTCTGATGTGTATTGATTGCTCATGGTGTTTTTGGTGTTGCATCGAGCTATTATATGCTTTATACAGTTTCAAATTATTATTACCTTTTCTTATTAAAGCTCATGGTCTTTCTAGATCGCATTAATTAATTACTTTATTGCTTGTTGATTTTTTTCCAGGTGATCGGGTGAAATACATTGGGGCTTCTGTATGCATTGAAGCTGATAACAGGTCATAATTTGATTCTTCTCCATGTTTTCTCCATTTTAGCATTTAAGGTTTAATAGGTTAATCTTAAATTGAAACAGTAGAATTAATTTTAGAATCTATTTGGTGATTCTTCTATACATTGAATGGATAATTTTTTTTTTTTTTTTTTTTTATAAGTAATCAAAATATCATTAAAAAGCGCTACACATGAAGTATACAAGAGATACCTAGCTAGAAAATGAAAAAGATCAAGAAAATCGTGAAAGTAGACATATTAAGGCAGTCAAAAGCAGTTGTCCAGTGCTAAAGAGTATTGAAGAAATAGACTTTACACCACCGTCCTCTCGATTATTTCTTTCCATCCAAAGACGCTACATTAGGCAAGACGAAGCCTTCTTCCACACCGTTGCACTTTGAAGACTGCCACATTGTTCTATCCCATATTGCTGCACTCCTTATATTTTTCGATTACCCCACCACATACAACCCATGAGCCTCCTTTGAACACCACCCATCCCACAAGCTGACATATTTAGAATCTACTACCACCCTTCGTAAGGCCTCTCTCATGCACATGACACCATAGCCACTTCCCTAAAAGAGCACGGTCAAATAGAAGCAAGTTTCGGATCCTCAACCCTCCCTTCGAGATCGGAGAACAAACCTTGGACCAGCTTACCAGGTAAAATTTGAACTTTTCATCGACCCCACCACATAAATAAATCTCACTGTAACACCTCTATGTCAATAGCAACACCTGTAGGGAGGGGAAAGATAGACAAGAAATAAGTAGGCAAATTGGATATGATGCTCTTAATCAAAGTAATCCTTCCATCTTAGACAAGTACATCATCTTTTAGCTTGCCAAGTGGTGATTGATCTTCTCAACAACACCATCCCAAATAGTTTTGGCCTTAAAAGAAGCCCCTTGCAGAAGATCAAGATACTTCAAAAGCAAGGAAGAAACCCTGTAGCCCAAAGTCCATCAACACTATTGACATTACCCATAGAAATCAATTCTGATTTAGCCTTATTAATGTGAAACTGGATACAATTTCAAAGCATAGGAACAAGCCACACAAATAACATTTGAGATGTGGATTTCTGCCGCAAACTATCAAGGTGTCATTTGCAAACAGTCGTGGCCTTGCTTTTGCCCTGTCCCAATTAAAATCTTCGCATAAGACCTTTGACCAACTCCTTGCACCAGAGCCTTGCCCTTTGACACTGAAGAAGAGCCACTCAAGGAATTTGACTGCAAGCCATTGAGAGGCTGCTGTGAAAACAAAACTTTTATCCCCTCTGCTCGGCTGCACAGCTTCTCTAGCCTCGCTTTTTGCGCCCCTTCGAAACTGCAATAAAGCCTCTCCATCCACCACCCCCATATTCCGCCAACGCCAAATACTAGCGATACCTATTAAAACACCTTTGTGCTATAAAATCCTTGCTATTAACCTTCGACGATTTAACAAACTCTGTCAACTCTTCTCCTTGGACCAACGCCTCCATTGTGGCTGACAACGATATGCACTCACCTTACCCATATACACTGCTCGAGATGCCCCTTGGCTCCTTTTGATCGAACATAAAACTGACACCCTTCTCCTTTACCTTGAGCTTTTGGGGTAGGATCTCCTGTATCCTATGTCTTCTTGGCTTTTAAGCAGCACTTGCACCTTTGTAATCATATAATAGATCCCTGGTGAGCAGTTGTGATGAAACACAAGGCTTTGATCAGCTTAGGTGAGCTCCTTTGTTGTGGAGAGCATGAGGTCCGTGTAATTTATAAATGAGTGTGAAGCACCAACAAAGATAAGTGTTGTCATAGACTGCCAACTTTAAACTTTTTTCTAAGATATCAGAATAAATGATGCTCTAGAATATCAAATAATGAAAAAAATTGGGGTAACAAAGATAAGAAACATGTTAGGGCGAGGCTGCTAACCTGCTTCTCCAGCCCTCAGAAAGAGAAAAGAACATAAACAATGAAAGCATCTTTTAGATGCCTTGATTAAGGTCTTTTTTCTCAACCCTAGTACATGGAAAGTATAGGGGTGCAACCCTAGCACGTGCAATACAAGAGAAAAAACCCAAATATGGAAATGTAACATCTCAAATTCAGAAGATCTTAAAACTCCCCAAATTTGGTGGGAAAAGCAACTTGTAGTCAATGTCCAGTCAAAGAGAGAGCACAAAAATGGAAACTTCAATGTCAGTATAGGTATTCTAAACCCCTCAAATTTCCTTGTGTTCCTCTCTCGACAAATAGACTGCATGATACAGAATACCTTGGGCATAACCCACGAAACTCCAAACAGCCTAAACACTAAAGACCACAATTCTCTAGCATGTCATAGTGAAGAAGTAGACAATCTGTCGTCTCAAGGATTAGTTTCACTCTTGGCTGGCAAAGTAAGTAATGAAAGTGTGATTAGTTTCAAGTTCAGCCCAAGGATTTGTTTTTTGGATGGAATTTGAACCTTTTAATGTATGTTATAATTTGGATTTTAATAACCTTTTGCAGTTAATTGTTTGATGCTGCATTATCATTAATGATCAATGTTTGTGCCACTTTGTGCAATTTCTGTTGTATAATTTTGTTCATTTTTTTTTTCATGATTTTTACTCTAGGCTGCTTGTCTGTAGGAGTGCGCTTAATTCTGAGTTATTATTAGTTTGAATGCTACCATAAGTTAGTTCCGAATTTTGAATGTGTGGTTAGATTTGGTTTTCGAGGGGCATGTAATTGGTAGCACATCGGTCTTAGGAGATTTAGCCTACATGTGGAAATAAGAGAGTGCTATGCTACTAATTGGTTGGACTTTAATTTTGTGACAAATGACAAGCATGCTGTATGGAAGGGTCATATTTGTCATCTATCTTTTGAAACCCTTTAGCATGATCTCTTCGCCCCGTGAACTGTGACTTCGCCCTCACCTGACATCAGAGTATATAATGCATAACAGGATCATATTGGGGAAGATACCAACATCTGATGGTCTGACAAATGCTTATACCATTATTCGTGGCAGGTGGGTTGGTAAGTCATCCCAATGTATAGAAGAAAAACTCTTGGATGCCCCTCTACTCTTGGCATTTTCTTGAAACTGCTTGGGTCAATTGTTTTTCTTTGCGAGGTTCTAAGCCGGTTCCTTGTCTCTTCTATGGTCTTTAGCTGTTAGCCAGTGATTACATTTGCTCTAAAATTTTAACTCTTGTGCTATTTGTGTGCATCAGTAGTTAGTAAATTGTTATATATTTTTGTAGTCTGTTATTTGTAGTGCAGTGCCTTAAACCCTAAAATTTACTATCTAAATAGTCACGCTAATACTTTTTTTTTTGCTCTTTTCAAAATTTCCTTTCCATTTTTACTACTTTCTATCTGGGATTGGTCTTACAGTTCCCTATGTTTTTTTAAACTCTTCGAAAAGGAAAAAAAGGGAAGAAGAGGTGTTCCTGATTTTTGTACTCTCTCCAAATCACCTTGTGATAAATTCTGGAATTGGTACTTTTGCTCACTGATTTCCACAACAACACAAATTCAACAGAAAGTAGCAAGCTAAGCTTTCTTGAAGCTGCAGAAAGAGACTTTCTTATGATTTCTGTAATCCATTATAGTCAAAAAGCAGCATTGTAGAAGTAGAATACTTCAGAATACCTCAAGTGCTAAAATGCATGCTTCAGTTTAAAGATTTATTAAGCAGGTATTCATTGCTTTAGTACAAATTCTACCTGCTTTCTGGATTTAGAATACGTAAAAGCAAAAAAAACAAAGCATAATGTTAAGTGCAGTAGCTGTCGCTTCAATGTTACTGTACCAAGATGGTGGCAGCTATATCCTGGGCAATTTACTACATCTTTTATTGTGGGTTGATTCTGTTGGAGTTGTTGATGGACGACAGTAGATTTTAATATATTTTGCTGGATTATAATGAAGCGATCCTCCATTTTTTATTTTTTATTTCAAATAGGTGACTGGCTGTGTTTTGAATTGAGAGCTATCTTACTATATTTCGTTTCCTGCTGGATCATCTTTGTTGTGCTATGAGAAAAGTGATATCTGTGGTTGATGTTCTTTCAAAGGCATATATGTTCAGCAAAATGCTTTGACATCTAAATGTCAAAAATTTATATCTTGGGTATGAAATGAAGTAATGGCTCGATGGGACATATGCAGAAGCAGTACAAAGAGATTTAGTCATGTACTTGGTGGAACCTTTAGCATCTGGCTGGTTGGAACCTGAAGATTGAAAATCAGAATAGTAGATAAACATTACGTATACTTATGCTAATGTTTTTCCAGGGTTTTTTTGCGTGTTTTTAGGTTTCTCTTGTGGGGCTTTTGGTGTTTCTTCTGTCTTTTGGGTTTTTGTTGGTGTTTTCTTTGCTTTTTCTCTTTTGGTATCCTTTGTATACTTCCTGTATGCTTAGCTTATGGGTGCCTTGCACTTTTTTTTTTTTTTTTTTTTTAAATTTTTAAATTTTAAATTTTATAATTAATTAATTAATTAAATGATTTATTTCTTTTTTATTTCTTTGCTTACCTATAAAAAAAAAAACATATGCTAATGTTTTTACTTGACTGGTTGCATATTGGCTTTATTTTCTGATCTATTTCTTACTGATAAGTAGATTATAATTGCATTATTTTTGTATTGCACATTTTGGTATTTTGATTGAATTTCTGATATGTTTGACTCTTAAAAGTGTTTGCAGTGTTGGCCGTCATCATTCCTTTTTCCCACATGATATTTATGCATACGGCAATTCTGATATGTTAATACTCTCTTTCTATAAATGATGACATCTTAAGTGAGCTTTCTTTTTTTTTTTTTTTTTGATGAATAAAATTTTCGTTCAAAACACCCATACACACCAACAAGAAAGCTGGAACTCAGTTCTTTACATCAAACAATGAAACACCCCACCCCAATCAAACAATTACACATGGTCTCCTACAAAAAAATCATAAGCTAAAAAAAAATACCACCACCCCTTAAAGAAAAAAAGAGCTTCATTACTCATTTTGAACCAAGATGCTCAATAGGAATGCTCCAATTCTCACAAATCTTAACATTTTCAACAGTATTCTTGAACTTTCGTTTGCTCTTCTCCATGATTATTGTACTAATCTCCCAACAAATAAGCTGTATATTGACATGTTGCATAGCAGAACAATACTTTTATTTAAGCATGGATGTTGATACTGTATATAGTTATGATTGCATTTCAGATAGATCGATACAGAGAATCTTGAAAGAATGAATACTTATATGGTGGGGATATAACTACATTCGCATTTGCAAATATATTATTGTTATTGTTGAAACTTGATAGATAGCCTTTGCTTCTTTTTCTGTTTATTTTTTATTTTTTGAGCTGTTATATATATTATCATAAATGTGGGTTATTCATATTAGGCAGCAGAATTAAGCAATATTCAAATGTTAGTATTCTTATTATAAGTATATTCATAATATCAAATTTTCTTTGTCATTAATCAAAGCTTGGCACCTTTTTCAGGCCTTTATCAAATGGTCAACGTGGAGAGGTATTTGAGGTGGATGGTGATCGAGTTGCTGTCATTTTGGATATTGATGAAAAAACTGCTAATGAAGGAGAGGAGGATAAACTCAAAGAGCCTATAAAACCTCCAATTTATTGGATAGATGGTACTTTTTTTCAATTCTTTTCCTTTTGCCGAAAAATATAGTTCAATTCAATGTGGATGAAGTTGCAGTTTTGATGTGTTTAATGTCTAATATTGTTGCGTCTTTTACATTTATTTGATTTCAGTGTGTAGATAAGATGCTCATGTTTTATACCTGTTTTGCTTAGTGGGAATCATTTTGGTTCTGTTGACTAATGGATATGATTAAATGATTGGTAACTTCCACTTCTTCACTTCCTGCCCCCTCTTTTTGGATTCTCTTTATTGTATGAATTTTAGATTGTAATTCTTGGATAGATATTTACATGTCCTCTGTGCTTTGGTTGTCTGTTATTTTTAATTAATTATTTATTTACTAAAAATAATAAAATCGATGCAAAAAAAAAAACACTTGAGCACTTATTATTTTCTTGGAGGAAGCTAAATGATATGAGTTAACATGCTAAGAGCCTATTTGGGATTGCGTTTGAGAAATAGAGTTTTTAAGAAAAAAAGGCTTTTTGCCATTTTTAAGCATTTTAGAAGCGCTTTTAATTTTTTTACTAAACAAGTGCTTTTTTCTTTAAACAGACTTTTTGAGTGTTAAACGCGCTTTTAGGCCCCTCAAACGTAATCCCAAACGTACCCCAAGTAGTTGTGGTTTCTAAAACCATCAATGCACCAGTACTTTTCCCAGTGCATTAATTTTTTGACAGTTTGGATCCTCTCTTATTTAAAACTAGCTCATAACTTGTGCTATGCGTGAGATTCTTTATTAGAATTTAATTTTAAAATTTAAACGCATATTCATTTACTTTTTATTATATGTTAAAAAATACATATAAAAATATATCTCACATTTTAAAAAAAAAAAAAATTTAAAGTTGTACACCAGTGCATTACTAAACATAATGACACAAAGTTACACAAAACATTGCATGAATGTATAAATAACAAAAAATAAAAAAATAAAAACTATCACAAGACACTTAATTTTATTTTAATCCATAAAAATTTAAACATATTAAAATATTTGTTCCCATATGTGTAATTTATAATGAGAAGAATATATAGAAAAAAAATAGCAAGAGGAAATCTGAATTTTGATTAATAAATCATTAATAGAAAATTTGAAGAAATTCATTATGATAATATTTGTGTAATACCTATTATATTTTCAATAAATAAGAAAATAAGAGTGATTGAGTAGAAAAATTTAAATCTAAAATCCCCTCTCAAAAATAATAATGTAATAGATAAACAATTATCAAATAAACGAGTTTTTCTTTTCTTTTTCCTTTTTTTTTTTAATAAAAAAATCCAATATATGGTTTTTTCTATATATATAGCTCTTGAGTATATATATAACACGAATTTTATGGTTTTGTTTTGTTTTTTGTTTTAAATCGCATATATTGGATTTTAATTATGCTTTTTTAAGTAAGGTATTATTAATACATATATTTAAGGACCCGTTCACTATTTAATAAATATGAAAACGTTGAGAGAGGAAAGAAATATGATTTGTATTATTTGTTTTCTTATTGGGTTTGGACATTAATAATACTTAATTTATTGAATAATTTATGTATGAAAAACTCTGAAAATATATATTTTGTTTGATAAGTAATGTTTGTTTATAAATCAAAAGCTCAGAGGGGCGCAACTCAAGTACATAGGGAGTATACAAGAGAAAACGTCTAACTGGAAGAAGAGAAAAGAGATAGAAAATCTAAATAGCTAATCACTAAAGGAGCGAGCTAGGCTGCTGTTCAAGTGTAAAGCAAGTAGAAAAAGAAAGCCGTGAGTTCCTCCAAGGTTCTCTCCGAATCCTCAAAGCATCCCTCGTTCCTTTCCAACCATAAACACCACACGATACATAGAGGAACCATTTTTCAAACAACAACACTTCGAGATTGAACTCTTAAAATATAATTAAATGCCTTTAATTACGCAAATTTAATTACCGGTTTTTTAAGTGAAAACCGGTTCACTCTTAAAAAACCCGTTCAAAAAGTATGCCTTAAAAAACCAGTTTTGTCTTTTTAAAAAAATGGTGCACGCCACATGTTGCAATTCTAGACTACCTCTAATGAGTGATTCGGCTTATATATATATATGATATGATAGGGAGGTTGTTTGGTCTGTTTCTTTTATAGGTATCATTTGCTATTCCGTTTGTACAAATGTCCACGTAAAACAATTGTTGTATTAGTTTGCGATATGTTGTTTCGTGTGGGTTAATGTTTTCTCTTGTAGTTCTTAGTCCTCTGACATATGAGAGAGGATTGCTTTTCTACCTCTAAGATTGTGGAGTAAATTGTTATACGGATGATGGTCAACTTTGAAGTGGGAATTATACATCAACCCATCAACTAGCCCTTTATCTGTCAGCTTCGGTTGTAATTATATTTCTGAATGTCTCTTTCATTCTTTGATCTTGTCTTTTGAACTGCTTTTATTATATTACAAGTGTGCCTGCTTTTCACGCAATTATCTGTTGTAGCTGCTAATTTGCAAAGATTCCTTGCTTTGAGTTGCCAAGGCTTAAGTAGTCTGCTTTTGTCCTAGTTTCGTGCTGAGTATCACCTGAATTATTTTTCTATGCAACTTGTATATATCTGCATACTGCATACTGCATTGTAACATTAGTTTAGGATTTATGCGTATGTTGTATGTTAATTTTTTTTCCCCTCTTTGTGTTCGTTCAAGAATTAATTGGCCAAAAAGTATGGTATTTAATTCTGGTTTATTTATTTATTTTTTAATATTTTTAGCATCAGGTATGCTCAGAGATGTTAACCTTCTGATTTGTCTCTCTCTGTATTTGCCTGTGTATTTGCTCTTTTCTTTCTAAAGAAATTGACAAGTTTTGTACACTTACAGTTAAGGAGATAGAGCATGATCTTGACACTAAGGCAGAAGATTGCTATGTTGCAATAGAGGCTTTATGTGAGGTATAATGTGAAGATGAATTTGACATCTTCCGTCTGATGTGAACAATAATAATGAGAAGAAGCTATATTTAACTCAATGGTAATGCTTCAGGCAATGCTCTCTAACCACTTCATGTTGGCTTATTTAATTTGTTTTCAGGTTTTGAGATCCATGCAACCCCTCATTGTCTATTTTCCAGACTCTTCTGAATGGTTGTCTAGGGCAGTTCCCAAGTCAAAACGCAAGGAGTTTGTGAATAAGGTGCAGGAAATGTTTGACTTATTATCAGGTCCGGTTGTTTTGATCTGTGGGCAGAACAAAGCTGAATCGGGGTCAAAGGAGAAAGAAAAATTTGTAAGCTTCACAAGTTTAATGTTGATTATCAGTTTATATATTTTTGCAATTGTGTGCCTGTGTTGAGGACATCTGTTGCCTTTTAAAGCCTTTTAATGATTTGTGGGCAATGCTTTCTTATATTTTTTCTTTTTATGATGTTCAACAGACGATGATACTTCCAAATTTTGGGCGCCTTGCTAAGCTGGTAATGCTTGCTAATCTTTAAGAGCTCTCTGCAATCGACAACCTATCTATTTGATCTCTTTTGTGGTCTTGATTAAATGGTTTAATTGTTGCTGAGGTTAATACTCTGGTGCACACGCATGCTTCTGGAATCAGACATTGAGTACATATATGTACATTTGAAGAATGTTTCTTTGCCCTATGGTGATATTTGTTAAACATTTGTATTAAAGGGTGTAGGGTTCCCAATAGTACACGCTAGTACACTCTTGGGCATCTGGCCTGAAATGCTGTGCTGGGACGCAGAATCTGATGGCCAAATTTCCCGCTTAATCACGCAGTATTTACTCTGGTAGGCATTAACCATTAGCCAACTTAAAAGGAAGAAAAAGAAAGAGCAAATCCGCTAATTAATACTAGAAAGTAGGCTTTCTATATATCATATCTATCGTGTTCAAAAAGAAAAGACCAAAGATGACTACGTGTAGTAGGCTTTCTCTAGTCGGACCCCACGTTAGTCCCCAGTGAGGCAGATTTAGTAATTCGTGCTCTCATAGCCAAGTTCTACTTAATCAAGCAGGAGTACTAGGTGTATGTGGCATATTGTGTTGACATAATAAAGCTTATAGCTGTGTCAATTGGGACTTTCCATTTGCACAAACATTGTTATATATTGTCTTATTATATTAGATGGTTTATTTCCACCACATTCTCTTTAAAAACCATGTTAGAAATTCTGTTTATTTACTGTGAACTACTTATATTATTTTTGTTATTGTTATTATTATTATTGTTAAGTTCATATATTATTTGTTGTAGCTATTGCTACATTAAATTTGACTTTATCATATTTTCCAGCCTCTCCCTTTAAAGCATCTTACAGAGGGTCTTAAGGCAACGAAGAGATCTGATGATAATGAAATATATAAGCTCTTCAATAATGTTTTGTGCATACACCCCCCCAAGGTAAATGTTTGACTTGTTCTTGAACATCCTATAAAATGAAATGGTCATAGCAATATGCTTGAGAAGTACTATAATGATGTTTTCTTACTCATAGCTTCCTTGCCTTTTTTTGTCTTTCTTTTCAATATATTACAGTTTAATTCTACATATTATCAAGCATAGCCTAATTTTTCTTTTAATTTTTACTTTATTTGCGAACACTTGGCCTCGCAATTTTTGTCTAACTTAAGATGCAAATTAACTGATTGTGGTGGCCTAAAAAAATGCGAGTTTTCCATGTGTTTGCCTAGGTTATTATTAATTTTTCTAAGCAAATCAATATTACAAAGCAAAAGCAGAAGTACAAACAGATAAGTCTAGGTCTAACAGATCGAAAAATGGATTAGACCAACAGGTCCAAGGATGAAGTAAATGGACCTAAGGCCTAGTCAAACAGGTTTGGCCCGAAGGCCAAATAAATGGGCCGTGGTTTGAAACCCATAGTAGAGTGTCAAAGTTGACCTGGGTACAACAAAGGTAGACTTGTCCATCATGGAGCGACTGGGGCCTAGGGGAAGGATGCCTCGGTATGGGTAGAGAGCCTTACATTGAACGTGGATGCACCCCAAGGTAGACTTTTGGCCATCACAACGTGGAAGGTCACGAGGAATCTGGCAGGCATGTCCACTGCTAGAGGATTTGAACTGGAAACATCACACGAGGGTGCTTGGTGTTGTGAGAAAGGAGAGAGGCAGTATTGTTGAAAAGCCTTTTATGACAATAAGGTGTGCGCCTAAGAAGAAGAAATACAGGAGAAACCAGAGAGGTAGGCATATGCAGGAGTGTCATATATCTGTTGATCTGAGGGAGACGCGTGGGATGCATGTGCAAAGGAGGCAGTGCTTGGGGAAAAGATGGAGGGGGTGGGGGAGAGGTTAGCGGTGGTGAAGGGTGCTTGGGTGGTGGACAGCAGCAGATCTGGCTTGCAAAACAAGGAAAAAGGACAGAAAAAAGGGGAAAGAAAGCAGCAGAAGGGGAAGAATAGGAGGAGGGACAGAAAGAAAGCAATGAAAGGCCATCCAATTTTGATGCCAACTAAATGGTTCATGATACAACATCTTATAATAATGCACTATATGCTTCTTTATTTCTATGTATATTAATGCACTATATGCTTCTTTATTTCTATGGAGTCAGAAGTTATAGACCCATTGATAACTAAGGAATCCATTGAGTTATTTCTTTGATGAGAATTGGCCACCCGATGGAAAAATATAGTGTTTTTACCCCCTCTCTAAACCACAGGTTCCTTGACTTTTGCCTCCAACTTACTTCTTCAAGAAGGATAAATCTTTCCAATAGCTTAGACATTTCTTCCTTCCTCAATCTTTCCACTTCTGTTAAAGGTCATCCCTCTGCAATAAAATCTGGCTCCTGGATACCATCCGTAACATCTTTCCTTTTCTTCCCTACATTATCAAACACCTTATTCCATTTATTTTTTTCCGACTTTAGGCCTTCAACTTACACTATGTAGGAGATCCTTGAAAACTACACCTTACACTCAGTATGCCTTCAACTTACGCTTTGTGGAACATGTTTTCACTTGTTTCATAAAGCCCTATGATTTTAACCACATATTTTCATATTTAAAATGCCTACTCCCACCACCTGATTTACTACAGTCCAACTTCAATGGAAAATGATCTGATAGGATTTTAGGGAGTCTGCTTTAAGAAACATCAGGAAATGATTCTTCCCATTTCAGAGATAAGAAAAACTTGTCAATTCCAGACCATGACTGCAAATCACGATTATTAGACCAAGCAAAATTCCCACCTACAAGTGGGATGTCCATGAGTCCTTGGTCCAACATAAACACCGAAAACTTCAACATTAGCTGTTGATTGTCTGGACTCACCTGATTTTTCGCATGGAAAATTAACAACATTGAAATCACCTTCAATATACCACGACAGCTCCCACCAACTCATGATGCCAACCAATTCTTCCCAAAGATACCTTCTTTCAACATCATCGGTTGGACCATACACCCCCGCAAACACCCGTTCAACGTTATCAATGACACTTCTAAAAGAACACGATACCAAAAAATTGATGTTGGATCAGAAGATAAGAAGGAAGGGAAAGGCTTGCAGGTGAACGAGTCTCTAGCAGTGTGTATGTATTCCAGTTCTTCCCAGGTTCCTTGGATAATGGGGTGGGGGAGGAAATTTTGAGGAGCGGACCTAAAAGGGGGTGAAAGCAAATTGTTTGAATAGAGGGGAGAGTGAGTTTGAAAATGATCTGGATCTCCTGTGGGGATGTGAATCACCCTTATAGTTGTGGTGACTTACTATGATGAGGAAATTACAGGAAGTGAGCTGTTGAATGTCCATCCACTTGCGGTAGTTGAGGTACAGGAAGTGCCTTATTCAGTGTCCTCGAATTGAGTAGTTGAGAGGAGTAAGAGTTTCTATCATGCAGTGGGGATGATAGTTGAGGGTTTCGAGGATCAAACGGTGGCTTTGATTGCTGCGATTGAAGCAAGTCGAAATTAGAATTGTGTGGCTAGGGTTCCTGTCTTATGTGTGATGTCTACTAACAGAGATCATGAATTATAGAGACTGGTTGGTTCAGTTAACAATGACATAAAGGGGGGTCACTCTTATATAGTGAAAGATAAGGGGAGGGGTGCAAATTGTTCATTATGAAAACTAAGATTGTATTATGGAATGTGAGAGGACTAAATGATAAAGAGAAAAGGTTGAGGATTAGAGGTCTTCACAAAGATTGGAAGGCAGATATTGTTTACTTACAAGAGGTGAAATAAGGCACAATGAATTCCTTTGTACCAAAGACCAACCCTCCTGCCGTATAATTCCCTCAACACCAACAATAGTTTTTTCGTCGGTGTTTTTTGTATTAGATCCATTCGGCGTCTGCTTTTGTAATCATCTGAGCAATATCCAAGCTTTCTGGAGCCCTGGCCTCAACTCTCTCTTGAAATTCACTAAGTGCAACTTCTGGCCGAGGTAGTGCTGGAGAATCAACTTTCTTACCAGCCTTGCTCGAACTTGCTACACTACCCACCTCACAATCTCCATTTTGCCATTGGTGTTAGTTTAGATCGTTGATGATAAACAGCCCTGACTGTCGATTGTGACCCATCAAGGCTCTTTGAAAATGTCTGACCTTCAACACTTGCATTCCCCTCATCCTTGAGCGACACCAGCTCTTTCTTCCCAGCACTATTAGGCTTCTTCCCATCCATCTTGTGGGTCCGATTTAACTTACTCCTCCTTTAACCCCAAAACAACTAGGGTCCAAATCATTAAAGCCCACTCCTTCGGTCTCCTCTTCCAGAAAATTTTCTCATGACATGGGTTTACATATCATATTAGCAAACCCCAGGCCCTATGTTTGTGCCAGTTCTAGTCTCTCCAGATATCTCTCCACTTCCCTTTTAAAGGATACCAACAGATTTTTGACAAAACTTAAATCACAGATATCCTCCATGCCCGACAAAGGAAAAATGAATCAACTTGGAATATGTGATGGAGATGCCACAAGTTGTGTAGGGCTGAATTCATCTTTTGCCTGTATTGAATCGGTACTGAATCTAACTCCCAATTGCCTGTTGTATCTTGAGCAATTGGTAATCATGATAGGAGTTTGGTAAGAGAAACTAGTTTGGAGGGAATATGTGGGAGCACTGTAATTGTAATAAAAGCATTTAGTTATCTTTTACTGCTTGCTATTTCTTGGTATAGCCTTGTGGACCCATTTCAACTTTTTTTATTTTTTGTTTAGCTAGGTTCCTTGGACTTATATATATATATATTTTTTTTTCCTTCTGGAATTTTTGGATTTTGTATGTATATTTTTTAATTTTTAATTTTTTTTTTTTTTTTGACATGTCTGACTCGAGCTAGTGACCTCTGCTTCATTAGGCGTGGTCCCAACCGATTGAGCTACCTCTTGGGGACTATATTTTTTAATTTTGAGGCTGTCCTTTAGCACGCAGTCTGTGTACTTTAGTCCTCCCACTCCTTCATAGATTTTTGCTTTGTTAAAAAAAAAAAAGGAAGAAGAAGGCTTCCAGTCATAGAAAGATATTATTTTTTTCTTGAAAATTGAAACATATCTAAACAACTTGATTAGTCCCTCCGAGTTTTGTATATATAACAAGTGAAACCACAATTGACACAATTGATGCTTTGTTTAATTATACGCTTTTATGTTTGACATCCATTTAGACTTATTTATGTTTCAGCTCTTAACTCTCATCTGTTACTATAACTATTTAATCTACCCGGTTCTTTCAAGTCACGCATATAATTTATCGTGGTTCTCAAAATCTTTATCTTTCCATTTTTTCCTGCTATTTGCAGGAGGAGGATCTCCTTAGAACATTCAATAAGCAGGTTGAAGAAGACAGGAGGATTGTGATCACACGAAGCAATGTGAATGAATTGCATAAGGTATGGAGTTAGTAAAAAAGTTGTTGAGTGAAAGGTGGCATTTTGGATATATATTTACTTGTAATTTTCGATGGACTCTATTTCACTTCTGAATTTTTTAATTTTGTAGTGCCTAAGGTTTTTGGATATTTAACCTATTGGACCTGTGTGATCGACTGCTGATATTGTGTACGCAGGTTCTTGAAGAACATGAGCTGTCATGCATGGACTTATTGCATGTGAATACAGATGGTGTGATATTGACAAAAAGAAGTAAGAAACTAGAATGGACATACCTTTTGTAGTTGCCGTTTACTAAGAAACTGCAGTGTTATATTCCTATTTGCAAGTATCATCTGGTTGATGTCAAATACTGAAAGTTTTCTCCATTTACACCATGTGAGTGCTCATGTATCAATAGTAGATGGATATGCACGGTAAGACAGTAAAAGATAGTTTGAGAGATGAACTTTACATATTAGAATCAGATGCAGTACTATCTTGATGAAGGAAGGCGGTCTTCACCGTGGATGGTGTTATAGAGTTTTGTTCCTTGATGTGGACTTTTAATTGGCCCCCTATCCCTACCTCTGCCCCCCTTCCCCATAGAAAAAGATAAGGAAAAGGGGAAAGGATAAATAGAAACAGTGTTTTATTGTCTCCATACCTGCTACGTACTAGCAAATTTATGCTTGGAGGCTAGCTTGGCGTTTGTTGACTCCCTCAGTGTATGACTAAACTGTCCAAGTCTAGAAAATGTAGATGTTGTCTGCAGTCAGTGTTTGTAAGGCTTGTAATTTAGCTCGCAGGATAGTTTCACATGCAGAATTGTCACTGATGTCTTGTTGTCACTTGAGATCCAGTTATGTCTGAAGATCATCATTACAATCTTTGTTTGCAGAAGCTGAGAAAGTTGTTGGCTGGGCTAAAAATCATTACTTGTCGAACTGTCTGCTTCCATCAATAAAGGGGGAAAGATTGTATCTACCACGTGAAAGGTATATACATTCTTTCTTTCACTAAAAATCATTAAGGTTTGATGCAACCTTGAAGCTAATGGTTGTTCTTATGTGTGTGAAGCCTTGAAATATCAATTTTGAGGTTGAAGGAGCAAGAAGCTATATCTCGAAAGCCCTCACAAAGTTTGAAGGTATGTTTCATCATTCACATTCAATATGAAAAAAGAAATATAAGAGGCTTTGTATGTCATGTATATCTCTGACGTACAAACTTTGACAGAACATTGCAAAGGATGAATATGAGAGCAACTTTATTTCAGCAGTGGTACCCCCTGGTGAAATTGGTGTCAAGTTTGAGGATATAGGTGCTTTGGAAGATGTGAAGAAGGCACTAAATGAACTTGTCATTCTTCCAATGAGGAGACCTGAGCTGTTTTCTCATGGAAACTTGTTGCGGGTATTGATTTTGTGCCTTGTATGCATTTTGATCAGGGTTGGTAGTGTACATTTTCATTATGTGATTTTGTGACTGTTTTTCTCAGCCTTGCAAAGGAATATTACTTTTTGGGCCTCCTGGAACTGGGAAAACCCTCCTTGCGAAGGCTCTTGCCACAGAAGCTGGGGCAAACTTTATCAGCATAACTGGTTCGACTCTTACATCAAAGGTATGCAGGAAAGGGTTTTCTGGATTGATTATACTAGATTCTTTAGGATCAAGACACTAGGCATTCTTCATAAAATTTATGGTATTCATGTTCTATTTCGTTGCTATGCTCTATGCCTTTTGTCTCGGCTGTTTTAGCTGTTCTTGCGGTGGGTGAAGGGGTAGCAATAAATGAAAAAATAAAGGCACCTCCTTCAATGAATGAAATCTCTGGAGGCAGCTTCTCTGATAAATATTTCTGCCTGTCTTTAATCTCTCTGTTGTGCCTGTTGTAGTCCATGTTGCCTAAACCAGAGGCATATCTTGACTTTGACTGGACATAAGAAGTGAAATATTACTTTTTTTTTACCCCTTTATTTTATAAAGATAATAACAACTGACTTCAAACCCTATCAAAGAAAAAAGAAAAAAGAGGTCAAAATGATGACAACAACATCGACAGCGGCAAGGTCGGCATTGATAACAATAATACTCTTCTTATATTTTTTTTGAAGTAAGCAATTCATGAAGGATGTGTCCAATGGGACACAACTGATGCTCTTTTATAGAACTATAGAATATCACTTTTCTTTTCTTTTACGGTTTCTCTAATATTTCTCTTCCTTATTATAATTTTTAACTTTCCAGGCACAGCCTTGAGTATATTACTTAAACAAGGCTGTGTTCTTTTCTGGTCTCTCTCATCTACACACCTTATATGAGCGATAAGTCTTTTGGTGCCCGTAGGTAGGATGTGATTGTTCCAGTGTCACGGTAAGGGTTTTTTTTTTTAAAATTTTAATTTTAATTTTAAATTTTAATTTTTTTATTATTATTATTTTTTTATAACACTTTCCCCTTTTAAATTATGATTACTAGCTTTGTTGGTGATACTGTTGCTTTTAAGTTGTAGATTGAGTAATACATACTAGCTGGACTGGTTTCTTGAAGTTGTGTGAACAAATTATCTGAGATTTCCGGTTGTATGTAGATGAAATGCACAATTATGCATCTGGAAATTGGTTTGTGCTAGCATGACAATGACAAGACTGATAGCTCTTTCCTGTAATTTTTTTTGGATGCTCACTATCTCTGGTTATAAAACCTATTATTGCATGAACCCTTTGTACCACTACTCGAATTGTCTGCCATTGCGTTATTGCGGCGTTCCCCCTCCAAAAATGTCAAAAGGGCCAGCAATTGCAGTTTATGTCCCATATACGATATCCCCACAATAGGATAAATCTCACTTGCACACTGGGTTACCCAATCCGAGTAACCCGACGCACCCCCTGAACTAGGATCATAAGAATTTAGAGGGGCCTGCCTATCAACACCCAACTCCCCTACCTCCTCTTCCTCCCTGCATCTTTGACCAAACCCATCAAAATTACCCATCAACTGAACCTCCTCCCGTCTCTTCCACTTCAGAGGGCCCAAGTCGACTCCTTGTAGAAACAAAAACAGGGGGTGTGCAATCTACTGGCAAGCCAAAATTAAGCCCCTGTTCTCCAACCTGGTTCAACTCACCAGGATACCAAGGCACCATCATTCTATCCTCAATCACTGGAAGTACTCTCTCTCCTATCGTCGGCAAACTTCTTCCCTGCATACCCGTGTACTTTGGAGCGCCTTACGCTTTCAATAAGATTGGTTATTACTCATTAAAAAAAAAAAAAAACTAAACTATTTCTTGCTTTACATGTTTGATTATATAATTCACTTTTGGTATGGGTAAGAAGGTTTGGCACTTATTTCTTTTTCATGGTTTGCATGTTTTAGGATTTTTTTTGTATCTATTGGTATATCTGTCCATTCTGCATGAAAGATATTTACACATCTTTAATTTTTCTGATACAGTGGTTTGGAGATGCTGAAAAGCTTACCAAGGCTCTCTTCTCCTTTGCCAGCAAGCTCGCCCCTGTCATTATATTTGTTGATGAGGTGAGTTTCCCTTATGAAAATCATGCACGAAACGAACTGTAATGTTCTTTGAATGCACCTGTGGCTGTGGCCCCATCTGACGCTAGCGCTCAATGAAATCTTTGGTTCGGGTCTTCCAAACATCCACATAAAAAAACGCGATTCAGTACATAAAAAGTATACAAGAGAAATGCCTAATTAGAAGGAAAAAAAAAAAAAAGAACTAGAAAATCATTGATACTAATCACCAAAAGAGCTAAAAAGTAAAAACGGAGCTGTCCAAGTTTAAAGAGAATAAAAAAAGGACTTAAGCTCCTCCAACGTACTCTCTTGGTCCTCGAAACTTCGATTGTTTCTTTCCTACCAAATGCATCACAAAAGGCAAGAGGGCACCATCTTCCACATGACATAGCTTTTTAACTTTATTAGTTGTAAAAAAGTGTTACAATATCTTTGTTTTGTGATATTTTATATAGTCTCAGACTCTCAGTATTTCTTTCTTGTCACAAACACTATGCCCCTTTCCTTCACCTTTCGTTCATATTGCAGAAGTTTTTCTTTAAACAAGAAATTAACATTATGTAACACATGTTTGAAACAGATATTGGTAATTTTGCTGACATGGCTGACAGAAAAAATAATGCAAAATCATAAGATATATGTAATTTATTTTTTTGAAGTTTCAAATTACTAATTATGTATCAAAGCTCTTACTTTTTGGAAAATTTGGAATATTGGGAATCATCATCATTAACAAAAAATCAAAAGGGGAAATGAAGAATCCTCCATAAAGAAATAGATGAGGGAGGAATGTCGAACCAACCTAAGTACTTGAGATGGACAAAAGTGCCCTATAAAATGCTTTCTGGTATTTCATAAAAAAAAAAAAACCTATCTGGTTGCTGCATACTTTTTTTTCAATCTTGTACTGTTTCCCATGTCTACTGCATGCAATCAATTTGACTTTTTAAAATTTACTGTAGGTAGATTTTACAGATAATGGTTCAGTAATAATCTGTTCAATATGTTTCTTTTTTGTTTCCTTTAGATATTACATTTTGTGTCGTAGGTTGACAGTCTGCTTGGTGCTCGTGGTGGTTCCTTTGAGCATGAGGCGACTAGAAGAATGAGAAACGAGTTCATGGCAGCTTGGGATGGATTGAGGTCGAAAGACAGCCAAAGAATCCTCATTCTAGGTGCCACAAATCGGCCTTTTGACCTTGATGATGCTGTCATTCGTCGCTTACCAAGAAGGTAAGATTGCTCTGTAAAAATGCCTTTTGAGATTGAAGGACTATAGATGGCTAGTTGTTCTGTTATTTGTGGATCAAAATAATTCCTGCGCACTCAATAACGCATATGAGCCACACATGCTTTATTGGCTAATGCATTTGTGCTAAAGACCCTGGTGTTTGGAAGTAGTAAAAAATAAACAAGTTGCTAAGTGATTTATGTTTGCACACTATTTAGGATATATGTGGACTTACCAGATGCTGAAAATCGCATGAAGATTTTGAGAATTTTTCTTTCGCAAGAGAATCTAGAACCTGATTTTCAGTTTGACAAACTTGCTTATGCGACAGAGGGATACTCCGGTAGTGATTTGAAGGTAATGCACCTTTTTAATTTTCATTCAGAAATTCCAAAATGTTGGATGTTCATGCCTTTTCTTCATTTTTTTTACCACAGAATCTCTGTATTGCTGCATCATATAGACCTGTCCAAGAACTTTTAGAGGAAGAAAAGAAGGTATGTGCCTTGAGATGTTATCTTGAGTAAGTTTTAAAGATTCAACCTAAGTTCTCATTTCCATCTATCTGTGGGGCAAGCTACACCTAATGATGGGATGAATCTTGCAAATTAGAAATGCATGAGTCATGAATCTGTGTCAGTGGAAGATAAAATTTCATTGATAAGTTGGGTTTTGTGAAGAATATCATGTTTTAGTTGCTTCTGAAGACCAATAATATGCGTAGTGAATTTGAGGAACAATATACTGAGTTTATGACACAAATGATTATTTTGCTCTGTTTGGCCTCAAAGTATATGTGAAATGTTCATCCAAATTTCTTTCATTCTTTCTTTCTTCCTCCCTCTAAGATGTGTATGGGTTCTTTAGCCTGTGCCCAAACTCTAATCAAACTTGTTTGTTTTCCTTATATTTTCTGTCTTTTGCACTTGTGTAATCAGAATTTAACCTTATCATTTAATAATAATTATTTTTTAATTGATAAGTTCCAAGCACCCACTCAAAACTTTACCCTGACCCATTCTTATGGGAAAGTACGATTTGAGTCAGCTCATTGATATTATCTAATCTTTGTGAAGTTTGAAATGGGATAGATGTGATGAAAAGTTTGTGTTTCTATCTATTTGGGATGCGTGTACTATACCATGGTGCATGTGGATTAATCTTTCCGCAAAACGTAATTAGAATGCACTCTACTTCAAATGGCATCTCTTCCCCTTGTAAGAACATGATGGAGGGTGTGATCATGGGTTCAACAGCCACTAATTGCTTGTGTAACTTACTAATGAAAGATGTAATCAGATAAATCACATTGTTCCTTCTCCCACTCTTTTTCTTCCCCCTTCCCCTCCATTTCACTATTTTTGCATCTCTATTGAATAGGAATGATAGTTCCTTATAATTTGTGCTTTGGTTATGTTTTCTCTAAAGATGGTCTTAAACTCCATCCACCCTTAGACCAATATGACTTGTGGAGCACATCAAACCACACTGTCATTGGTTCCATCTAGTTGTTTGAATTACCATTCAGTCAATTGTGAATCCATAATCAGAAAAGTTTACCCATTTCCTACAAAAGTTCCTGTTACCTTATGACGCTTATGTTCTGTGTTACTTCCAATATATTAAATTTTTTTATAATTTTCTTTGTCCACTTTTGAAATTTGTTTTAATTTTTTTGCAGGGAGGTAAACATGATGTAGCTCCAGTCTTAAGATCACTTGGTTTGGATGACTTTATTCAGTCAAAAGCCAAGGTGGGAAATTTAAAATATTAAATTTGAACTTTATTACTATTAATATTGTTGTTGTTGTTGTTATTTGTATGACTATTATAATTATTGTTTTTTTTTATAAGTGATTATTATGATTATTGTTATTGTTATGATCATCATTTTTACTGTTACTGTTGTCATTATAATTGTTATATGGATAGTTTTCAGTTTAACGCATAAAGACTATTATTATTTTATTTATTTTTAAATTTCTGTTCAAAGAGAAACAAAATATATTCATCACGTTATGCATCTCAGATCTAAATCATGCTATTGAGTATCTTTTAGAAGTTGTTCTACTTGGTGATCTAATTGTATGAAGTTCATTGCCAATAAGCTCTAGTTGAAATGGTGCTTCCTTCCCTTGTGAAGAACAAGTTGTGAGTTCAAAACTCAAGGAGTGTGTGCCAAAAAATATGACGTTGACAATTATATAGATGATACTAAGAAAGCATTTACATTCAGAGAAACCTAACAATTGAGTTTCTGAAATCAGAGTTGGCACTATAGTTAAAATCCCTATCTGGGTATCACAGAGTCCTGTTGTATGGAAGGAATATGGCTGTTTAGGAACTGGACGCAATTACTTAGGTGAATCCCAAAAAAGCAAGTGCTAAGATGGATGATACTCTGAAAATGGGGTGAGAGGATTTAGTTTGTGGTTTGCCCCTTGAATTAACCGAGGTGCACTTGCGGGAAACTCCTTGCAAAGAGCCTGTGCACCCCCGGGATTAGTCAGAGCGAAGTTTCAGATACCCGCTGCCAAATCAAGAAAAGGATTTACTTTGTGGTTAAAGTCTATGATTCGAGCCCTGGCGGACTACTCCAAATAGCATTCACTCATAAATTAGAACAAATAAAATATAGAAACGTAACCAATCTATTGTAGAAAGAAATCTCAATGATTTAGGACTGACAGCCGTTCTCAATAAGTTGAGTTGGGATAATTAGAAGAAATGTATTTGCAACATCATTTATCTTCAAGTAAAGTATTTTACTGTGGTAGCACCACTACTAGCCTTTATCAGAGCAGCAACAGAGACATGGCAAATTTTTTAAATGATTTGCATGTTGATTCTCTAGGTTACCTTTTGGATGATCTGCTTGCCTGTAACTATCCCAATTGTTCAAAGCATTTCCTGGCTCCTTCCTATGTCTATAATTATTCTGAACTCTTGTATCGTACTGCCAAGGGTAGCTTTTATTTTTTGTATTAATAATGAACTTCAGGTCAGATTGTTTACTAGATTCCATGATAATTGGAAAGCAGATAAATCACAACTAGCATTATGTGCATGTAAGTGCACTAGGTGTGGACCGTCTTCTTGTTAATGGTTTTGTTGTATGATCTTATCCTAGTTTGATTTTTCTGCTGATTGCCAAAAAGGGTTGAGAATAGTTTAAGCGAGGTGATAGGGTATGGCCGGAAATTTTTCATTTGCTTTTAAGGTGAGACAATGAGAGAAATAAAGATATCTTCTATCATTTGGACTCTTCCCCCTTCTGCTTACCTGCGGAATCTGCCTTTTTGTCCACTGGTTCTGGAGGACTTTTTGAAGGTTTAAGTGTACAAATTGAGGAATCACTTTGTGAATTCTCATGCCAATCCTAAGAGCCCAGCTGTGAGTGTGTGTTGAAGCAAATCTCCGTATAGTGGTTGTCATATTTGCTCAAATTACGAAATCAAAAACTCTTCTTTGTATGATCTTTTGGAGTAGATCTTTCCTTCAAGATTAAATTGTAGTCTGATTTATTTTTCTCATCACTTTTTGCCTATGAATATTCTTAAAATGAGCCGAGCTATTTCTTATTGAATATGCTGCCATTTCGTCATTTGTCTATTTTTATTGTACCATTCATTTCAGCATCAATTTGTTTTATGTAAAATGAATAATAATAATAATAATAATTTCTTTTGTGTACAAGGCTGTCTCATTGCTGAAACATTGATTTGTGTCTCATTCTGCTGTATAGGTTGGGCCATCAGTTGCCTATGATGCTACAAGCATGAATGAGCTGAGGAAATGGAATGAACAGTATGGAGAAGGCGGAAGTAGGAGAAAATCACCATTTGGTTTCGGAGACTAATTTTACAGGTGTTCCATTAACTTATTCTTGTGGAAGAAAAGCCCAAAGTCTGTTTCAAATGTTTTTTTTCTTCACTTTTTTCTTGGGGCCTGGTAGTATTTGATGTATTCCTAGGAGGAAATTTCTTCTTAATCCTTTCTAAGCGGATGAGAGAGGCCTTGTTTTGTAATGTCATGTAGTGCAGCTGTTCTAGAGTAAAAAGAATAACACCCTCCCCCCCCCCTTCCCGGCTCTTTTTCCATTCAAATTTTCCGGCATTAGTTATGCCATGTCTGATAGTGCTAAGATTACACAATTTTATTTTTTATTTTTTATTTTTATTTTCTAATTTTATGACAAGGTATTCAATAATTTTGAACAGCCTCAATCCCATATCATGATTGTGCTAGTGTAAGATGCTTTTAAATTAGAAAAAATGTTTAGACATAATTCTTTAACTTCTTTTTACAACTTTTGACATGTGTCGGCGTGTTTGGAGAGTGTTGAATGGTTTTGCTTCTATTTCTTTTTCTTTTTCTTTCTTCTAATTTAGAGTGTTAAAAGCTTATGATTGGAAGTTAATGGTGTGGTTGACGGGTTACTTCGAGTGTGCGTTGTATATGTTGTCTTGCTGATGTCATTGCTTGTGCAGCGTCTCCCTTCTTTAAGGAACAAACGTAGCCTTAAGCTTCCTCACCCCCCAAAATAATTTTTTCATTTTTGATTGGACTTTTGTTATATTTTCAATTTGATTTAACATTTTTTGGTCCCTTATCTCAAATGTAAGCTATACAATGAGATAAAAATTAGGATAATAATTAATTGATAAAAGGGAATTTTTACTACATAGTGAAATTCCTAGAGCAGTATTGAAAGGGAATTTTGACTCACTAGGTAGAATCTGAAATCATTTAAGACAAGCAAAATTTGTATGTATTGGAAACATGATATTGGAGGAGTATTAGAATATTAATTAAATAATTAATATATCATTTTCGCCTTATGTATTGCCGTTTCTTCCCAAAGATTGAAAAAAATGCAATGGTATCGAATTAACATTTGTCTCGTAGCAGAGAATGTTAAACATAAAAGATTTTGGCGTAGATTGTATCTTTCACTAAATTGGGTACAAGTACAATCTAAATGCCAAAACTTGGGGTCCATTGTAATGTGCGATGAAGATGATGTTTTCCCAATTTTTATTATACTTGACTTTAAGTTTCACTTACCATATAATAACATTTTTTTTTTTAAATAACGTGATTAGTAGAAATTAATGTTAAATATAATAAAGATTGAGAAATTCTAATGGGAACATCACAACTAATTATACAATAGAGATTGAGAAATAAGAGGTAATATATATTTTATGAAAATAATATCTACCTAGGATCAGGAGGCCTCAATGTCCATAGATAGAACCTAACCAAGTTTTACAGTGCAATGGTTGGCTGTTCATGGACTAGCCGTACCTACTGTTCTTTTTTGGGGGTCAATATCGGCAATGCAGTTCATACAATGACAAACCTAATTCGAAATATAGATCTATGACACAATCAAACCCGAATGAACAAAATTTTAAATTGAATTACACGAGTCTCTACTGGGGATTATTACTCATTTTTGTATTTGCTATTTTATTTTCCGATTTGTTATTTAATTAAGAGAATAAAAGAGAATAGAATACTAGGAAGAGTTAAAATACCTAAAACCCTCATAGGGTTTCAAAACTTTATTTTTTTCCTTTTTAGGGTTTGATTTTAATCACAGGAGGTCTCTGTAGTTTTGATAAATGGCCAAATTAATCTATCCGTCCATGTGGACCAATTAAAAGTTGATATCTAATACAAGTGGACACGCCATCAGAGATGACGTGGCCACCTAATTTAATTTTTTTTTAAAATCTAATGACGTGGCCACTTGTACCAAATGTCAACTTTTAATTAGGTGGTCACGCCATCACTGATGACGTGGTCACATGCCACCCCCATGGCCAAAGGGGGTGGCTCGGCCAGCCCCAAATGGCCAAGATTTTTTGTTTTTTGTTTTTTTAAAAAAAATTAATTAGTGGTCATGTTATCACTGATGATGTGGCCACTTGTGCCAAATGTCAACTTTTAATTGTTCCAAGCAGAGGTCTAATTCAGTCATTTATTAAAACCGCATAGACCTCCTATGATCAAAATCAAACCCTAAGGAAAAAAAAAAATTAAAATTTTAAAACCCTAATGGGTTTTAGGTATTTATCCCTACTAGGAATTCTTATCCCATTCAGAAGGATATCAGTTAAGAAAGTGTAATTATTTTTCAATCATAAAATAATATAATCATTTTCCTATCATAAATGATCTTGTAGTTTAAGTTAAGAAAGTGTAATTAAACCAATATTTTGAAAGGGAAAAAGAAAAAAAATGTAATTACCTTTTACCCTATAAACTATAGTACCTTTATACTTTTTTTCATAAACTACCAACTATGACACTTGACTCCATTAAACTACCATCTTATGACACTTTTATCCCATTCGTTAATCAAAAGGGTTATATTTAACGGTCAACGGTCATGTGACTAGTATGTGCCATTTTAAAATTTTTTTTACTTTACTTGTGTCCTCACTTCATATCAATGACAATGGATCACAATTGACCACGTGTAGGGTTTAACAAATTGAAAAACAAAAAATCAAGACCACTAAGAGTATCCGCATCAAACTCTCTATTTTTAAAATTTTTCTAAAAATTTAACAAAACCTACAAAAAATCTCATTTATCAAATTACCTATCAAAAGTTAAAATTTAATACTTGTCCCTTCTTCTTCAAATTTAAAGAGATAAAAAACAAATGTTAAAATATTTTTATATTATTTTATTTTACTTTATTACACTCTGCCGCCATTTTTGTTTTTCTCCCTTTCCTTTTCTATTTCTTTCCCTCCAGGCTCCAGACATCCCCTTCTTCTCCCCTTCCATTTTTCTTTTCATCACACAACGACAGAGAGAGATCTACCATCAGCCATCAGAGCCCATTCCATTTTTCAGAGAGATCGTCACTACCTCTTTTCGTCACACAACCAAAGAGAGAGGTCCACCGTCAGCCATCCAAAGAACTTTCTACAGGTATTTATTTTTTGTTTCATCTTTGGATGGGTTTGATTGTAAATTAGTTTGTTTTTGGTTGAAAATGGAATTTCTATTACTTGCTTTGAGTATGGGTTTGATTGTTGATTTAGTAAGTTTTTGTTGATTTGATTGGGTTTCTGAATGATTCTGTAAAAGGTTGGTTGTTTGGATGTTAAGAACTATGTGTTTGATTGTAAATATGGGTTTGTTTGAGTATGGGTTGATTGGGTTTTTGAATCTGTAAAAGGTTCGTTGTTTGTGATAGGCGAATTTTCAAAAGGTTGGGTTTTTGTCTAGTTAAAGGATTTCTTTTGGGGCTGTGGCCTGTGGGATTAGATTTGAGTCATTTTTTTGGAAGTGGGTGTGTGTTAATGGAGTGGTTTTAGGTTTTTGATGGGTTTTGGACTTGGTTTTTGAAGGCATAATCAAGCGTTGTTCTCTTAAATCTACTGGTAGATTTGGGGCAGTTTGCTGGAAAATTTAGTGGGATTCTTCTTCTAAGTGCTGTTTTTTGGCTGGTATACAAGGGAAGAAACCACATTGTGGTGCATTTTCAAGTTTCTGAGAGATTTGGCTTGAGAATTTTGGGTTTGGTTGTTCATGGTTTTTCTGGTTGATTTTGGTTTCTAACTGGATTAGGATTGTGGTTCAGTTTTCTGTAATCAATATGGGTGGGCCAAAAGGCTTTCGATGCTTTTTGTTTTTTGGTTTTGAAGACTAATGTAAGGATTATGGAGGATTTGGAGTCCAAATAAAGAGAGAAAACAGAGAATCAAAGGTACTGCACTAGAGTATTTTTTAAAACAGAAAACAGAGAATCCAAGCAGTAGAGAGCATGTCTGGCTTTTTAAGTTCCTCTTATTTAAGAGGATTTTTTCCCCCCAGTTTATAAGCTCAGGGCACCATTCTACCTAAATAATTTGTTGAAAGATTTAATGAAAATTGCCCATCTCTACTACCAGTGTGTTGCTCTGTTAATACTCAATAACAGAGGTGAATAAGAACATAAATGGTAAGATGATGAATAAGGTGAATGATCCCTTCAATAACATAGTGATGTTTAATTGCAGTAAGGCTACAAACAGGGGAGCATCTCCCAAATGTCTTTCTAGGCTTTTAGTCTTATGAGAGGCTGTATTTCATACAACAAAGGGCAAACAAATAGATTTTTCAGAGTTGAAGAACTTACAGTTTGTAAGTAGCTTATTGTATGATATTAGCTATATCGACAAATGGGGGAAACGAGCCAAAATGGGGGTTTACACCATTTACATTAAGAGCACCTTCAATAACTGACCACAATATGTATAAATCTTGAATCACGTTGTGATGCTTCTCCCTTCATTGCCCTAAAGTTTCACAGAATCATTATCCGGCCTAAACTAATTTGGGTGGACAGTCCTTCTAACTGGGTCCTTCTTACTGCTGCTATGCTCTTTTCAGTTCTTTTTCTTTTCCCTTTTTCCTTCTAATTATCATTTTATTTTTCATGTGCTTTGTATTAGTATGGATTCTCAAACTCATCAACGTCAATTATGATTCATCAACATTAATTCATGTGCATTCCCCTTTTCTCAAATACACAATTGCATTAATTGACGTCCATCGATCGGTTAATAAATTAAATGCATTCATCAATAAAATCTCTTGAATTAAAGATGCAGTTGGGCACAAAAAATAATTCCATGTATGTGAGCATGAAAGTGGGTTTCATGGTAGTTAAAGTAGTTTGGTTTCACAATAAAAAAAATAATATTTGGCAAAAGTAGCAAAATATTTAAAGAGTTTGATATTTGATAGTCTTTAAAAGTGACTAGCTATATCTAAAAAAGTACACTTTGAAAGTTAAATTTAACTAAATTTTTCCTAGCTTGATGTGGATGCTCTAAGCACTCAGTCATCGTTCTCCTCAAGCCTCAAACAGAATTCCCCCCTTTTTTTCCCTCTTCTATCTCGTCCTCTTCCTTCAAGACGATTTTTTTTTTTTTTTTTGGTCAAGCCGAAATTTCAGTAGTGAAGCAACATTTGGGGTTTGAAAAAAAATAAAAAATCATCTCCTCAAGCCTCAAACAGAATTCCCCTTGTCTTTCTCTTCTCTCTCGTCCTCTTCCTTCAAGCCGATTTTTTTTTTTGTGTCAAGTTGAATGTCATGTAGTGAAGTAACATCTGAGGAGCTCATGTGCAGTTGTGGAGTACCTACATGTTTGAAGACTTGCAGTAAGAAGGAAAATTACGGGCGGAGGTTTTACGGGTGCAAAAATTATGATGTAAGATTTTGAAATTTCTATAATTTTCTCTTATCGTCTCTTATTTTCTGTTCTGATTCGTTGTTGGTAACATTTATTTTGTTAAATAACCTCAAAAATTGTAGATCGGTAACCCGTCTTATTTTCTGTTTGGTTGTTGAGAAAGTAGAGGACATAGAAATTCGAAATTTTGAGTCTTGCTCTATATGGTTTTCTGAATATCAAAGAATGAGAATTGCATTTTATAGTGTTTTCGTTCCTCTCTAGGACTGCTTATTTAAATGCCCCCCTTCTCTCTCCTGTGAAATCTTGGCGTGTGTGTGTGTTTTGTTTTCTTCTCTTTCTAGGAAAGTAGTAAAATATTGTTAAGCAGAAATCTTTGTGATTATTTTACTTTTTCTGAAGTAGCTATATCCATTAGATTTTGTTTAACTAAATGTTAAGTATTATTATTATTATTATTATTTTTTTTTTTCTGACAATTCTCCAAATACATATCACTTGTCTTAGTACATCCATTCTACATAGTTTTGCAGGGGAGGTTTATGGTTTATGGTTGAACCTGATTCCAGAGATGGAAGATCTTCCCTTAGCTTGAAGGCCTTGGGTTAGAACCCCATTCATTGTTGAATGATTTGTATCGGTTGTTTACAATGTCGTGGTTTCGAGTTGCCCGTGCTTCGCGTAGGCTTCAGAGACCTTCTCTCTTTTCCTCCTCACTCTCTCTCTCTCGCTCTATCTTGAATCCCTTACCTTCCTCTCACCCAACACCAAACCCTAACCCTGATTATCATAACCCGTTCAAGCAGCACTACCGGTGCACTCCCATTTCCGACTTGTCGCGTGATAATTTGAAATTGGATTGGTGGGGTTATAAGTCGGTTGCGCACATTTCGACGAGCGTGAGGGAGACTTCGAATAGCGAGGAGGATAAGGATGGAGGGTCACGACTGCCTAAGGCGGAGGTGTCTTGGATCGACTTGTATTTGCCGAAACAAGCTCGCCCTTATGCTCGTCTTGCTCGCCTCGATAAGCCTATTGGGACCTGGCTGCTTGCTTGGCCTTGTATGTGGTACGGCTTTTCTTTTTTCTTTTCTTTTGTGTGTGTTTGTGTTAGTTTATGTTTTGTTTGGTTGCTTGGGAAATCCGGAAGGTTTTTCGTTTTGGTTGTTGGGAAAATATGGGAAATGCGGAAGAAAATTCAATATTGAAGCCTAAATGAAAATTATTTGTTTCGGGTTAGTTTCAAATCTTGAAGTTTAGGGGGGACATTGAAAAATGCTTGGTAGTTTTAGGAGTAAGTGAAGCTTCCCTGGTTTTATGTGTTAAATTGGGAAAAGTTGTGATACGTATTGTGCAAATATTTCTTATGTTATTGGTTTTGATGACAGGATATTTCACATATATATGCCAATCTTACTTATCTTAAACTCATCTCTATTGGTTTAGGTCAATTACCTTGGCAGCGTCGCCAGGACACCTCCCTGATTTTAAGATGTTGCTGCTTTTTGGTTGTGGGGCTTTGCTTCTAAGGGGTGCTGGATGTACCGTAAATGACCTCCTTGATCGGGATATTGATACCATGGTAAGTTTTTGGCTTCTACTCCTTTCAGGTAAATGTAATCTTCTTAGAGCACTAGTAGCAAACTTTCTATAGCCCATTCCCTTCCCTATGTTTAGGGAAAATCTTAAAAAAAACTACAAAAAGCACCCACATCAGAACCCCTAAATTTAACTAACATCAAATGGCATTTACAGTGTTTCCCAATGCATTGGGAAACACTGTAGACTCCCTATACATTATTAAATTATAAAATATCTCATTCTCTTTCCTCTCTCCTTCACATGTCCCAACAGTGCTTTCTCCTCTCTCTTCTCTCATTGGTTGCAATCATAAAAAGAAATAGTATTTAATTCATGTAGGGGAAAATAAGGGAATCTTCTGTAAAGTGTTTTTTTTTATAGGGAACCAAAAAGTAGTTTTATTCCCTAAATTGAAGGAAAATGGTTGGGAAGCTGCTGCTAGTGCTCTTATGCCTCTACTTGGATACATTCTTTGTTTTAGTTGCAAGTCTCGTGAGTATATGTTTATGCATGCTTTATGGTGATTCTGACCTTAAGTGTTGTCATTTTTGAAGTGCATCTTGAAGTGTAATTGTTTTGGATGTTAATGAGACTAAATGCTGTTTGTTATCTTTGAAATTTCTAATATATATATATTTTTGGATATGAAATGCGTTTAATTTATATTAGGATTCATGCATATTGGATGTGACTGAGTTTTATGTTTTTTTTCAACCTTCCCCATTATCGGGCTTGGGATCAGCTTTTTATGGACATTAAAGAAAAACTATTTCCATAGTTGTGACTGCTGTTGTTGGGCTTAATGTTGCACTAGTATTGTAGCTCTTATTACTGACCTATCCTAAATCTATTACAAACCTGTTCATTTTGTTATCTAGAGGCGGAGATTGATTTTTACCTGATGACCTATTTTTGGGATGTTCTGAAACTTGAAGTGGAATATCTTCTTTTTTTCTGAACTTTTTATGTTCGACACTAAGCAGATGTTTTGGCAGTGCAATAGACATTATTTATTGCATTTTTTTTATAGACCTGATTTCTCATTCTTTACTTCAAGTTCATTTTCCATATTGAAGTACTTGTGATTGGAATCTTTCTCAATT
Source organism: Carpinus fangiana (assembly GCA_006937295.1). NCBI lineage: Eukaryota > Viridiplantae > Streptophyta > Magnoliopsida > Fagales > Betulaceae > Carpinus > Carpinus fangiana. The sequence continues at coordinate 20,601,934 of CM017323.1, read as the reverse complement.
TGGACAAAAAGTTTACTTCATGGATACTTTTTTGCTTTATCTTTCTCTTATTTACGAAACAGTGAATTTAAGAATATTTTGATTTGATTTCTGATATATGATTTTTTCATTCGACTCCAGCATAATTATGTAAAAAAACTCTGTAATGCAGGTGGAACGTACAAAGTTGCGACCAGTTGCAAGTGGTCTTTTGTCACCATTTCAAGGGATTTGTTTTCTTGGGTTTCAATTGCTCTTGGGTCTTGGGATTCTACTTCAATTAAATAATTATAGGTTAGTATTATTTTCATCTGCCCTCGTTTATTTGCTCTAACAAATCAACAAGGTTTGCAACGTTTTGGAACTAGAGTTGATAAAGCATGATCTCATGAAAACAATTAGTGGGATTTTTTTCTTCATTTCAACTAATGTTCCTAATTAAGAATTGATTTGTATTTGAATATTTCTGTAGAACTACAATTCACAGGATAGTTAGGTTACTAGTATGCATAAAACTACTGCTGCAAGTGATGCAGTCTTACATCTTATTCACCATCAACATAAAGTCATTGTCAAAGCGATCAACATTTGTCAAGTTACAAATTTTAAACAAGGTTCAACTTGATGGACATTTTGTCAAGTTAGAAAGTTCAAACAAGGTTCAACTTTACCAAGCATGTACAACCCTCCATGTGAACTTTTATGCTTGCTTGTATGTACATATTCTTTATCAATTTGATCCCTGATGTGAAATTTCTATTCCAAATTTCTAATGTGATTTTGTGGCCACGTGAGCCTTTTGAGTGTTTAGTGCCATATGGGAGATAGGAATTCACTACTGGCATAATCCTACATTTACAAAGATGTAGTTTGGGTTTGCTCTAATGTTTAAAGAGGCTATTTTGGTGAAGGGGAGAGAGTAAAATATGGCTCAGATTTATCTCTATCACATCATATATTGAGTTCTATACATGTTTTTATGTTATGCATCACATGTTGCTAAATGATTTCTTGTGGATTTGCATTAAATTCACCTGGAAAAGGGTGTCACACAGACTGGAAAAGAGGTCCACTTTATGTTAAACTGCTGTTTGAAATATCTGCAATGCTCTTGAGCCCTCAAGAATCTTGATGCAAAGCTTAATGTAGTACCTTGTGAATGCAAACCAATACTAGGCAATGACAATCTTCCTTTGTATAGAGACATTCTCATGGTATTTCACTTTTCTGGGACTAGGTGAAGCTAATGATGAGTTTATTAGCTTGCTTAAACGCTATGTCCTATAACAAGAATATAGAATAAGAATGATTTCAGGTTTGTTGAAGGTCTTAATTCTACTTTTGATTTATTCTTTTCGGCTAGTTAAACATTATTGCAACAGATGGCTTTCAATTATTGCAATTTTGTTGTGTAATCTATGAGTTTTCTTATTATTCTTCTTCTCTCTCAGTTTGCAATTTTGGTCAAATCAGCATTTACCTTTAGTCTATTAAGTGTGTGTGTTTCTTTCAAATTAATGTGGCTTATCTACTCCTACCAGCCGTATTTTGGGGGCTTCATCCTTGTTGCTAGTCTTCTCCTATCCACTTATGAAGAGGTTGACATTTTGGGTAATGATGTTTACTGTCCATTTCTTCTAAGATGCGCAAGTAAAATTTCGTTTATATTTTTTCCTTAGATGAGCAGTTTCATGAAGTTTCACTGATATTCTGATTAAATGCAACTATGTCACCGCAGCCTCAAGCCTATCTAGGTCTGACCTTTAACTGGGGTGCTTTATTAGGGTGGGCTGCAGTTAAAGGAAGTCTGGATCCAGCTATAGTGTTTCCATTGTACATTTCTGGAGTATTTTGGACTCTCGTGTATGATACGATATATGCACATCAGGTACAATTTATCTCTCTTGGAGGCTGTAATTGAATTTCTTTTTGCCTTATGCTCTCTGATTTCATTTAGCCAAATGTGTGAGAACCTTTTACCACAAGATTTCCTCGTATGACTTTTTTCTAATGGTTTTTGTCAGTTATTAGATTTTTTCAATTCTTTTTTAGGAAGATATGTTTAGATATTAGTTAGCGACTCTGCACCAGACCTCTAATTACTTAGTTTTTGTGTAGCATTCAGCAAATCCGAATTTCAGATTATTATATAGCTGAAACTCTAATTTATTTATTTATCTGTAAGAAGGAACTCAAATCTGTTGTTGTTTTCTTGCTAAGAAACTTTTCATTTTGATTTCGAGGGTTTCTGGTTTCCTTGCTTCCTAATAAATAATGTTGTTAACATGCATCCAGGATAAAGAAGATGATTTGAAGGTGGGTGTTAAATCTACGGCTTTGAGATTTGGAGATTCGACTAAGCAGTGGATTACTGGGTTTGGAATTGCATGCATTAGTAGTCTTGCCCTCAGTGGATTTAATGCTGGGATCGGTAGTTACTCTAGTCCCTATGTTAGCAACTTTCTGTTAACTGTAATTGGCTTATAGTAATCTGTTTTCTGAGAAGCAAATAAAACATGAAGCAGGGTCGCCATATTATGCATTTCTGGCAGCTGCATCTGGACAATTAGCTTGGCAGATATGGACAGCTGATCTATCATCCCGCGCTGATTGTAATAGAAAGTGCGCAATTTTATTTTATTCTATATCTTTGGGGTGTGAGTATGACATAGGTTTATTGTGTGAATTCTGCGCTCATGTGATGCATAAATCCATTCCGTATTTCCTCTAGAAGCCTCCTTTTGGATATGTCGTTGAGATCACATTATTTTACTCTCTTGAACTTTTATTATTAACTTCTTTTTTTTGTTGGTAATTATGCTTTTATCATTAGCAACTCACATATCTTTATAAAATCTTCTTTTCTTGCTTTCAGATTTGTGTCCAACAAGTGGTTCGGTGCTCTTATTTTCAGTGGGATCTTACTTGGAAAGCTTTCGTCATAGTGGTACAGTTACCAATTCTAGAACAGATGAGACATGACAGATTACAAACCTTATTACTCCCAGCTCATGTCACCATGATTACATGATTCCATTGATTAATATCCCATTTGAGGCATCACTTGTGTATGCATCTCTCTTTTTGCCTTTATCCTGTAGGCAACAGCATCACTTTCAATTATGTTCAATTTCAAATGATTAACTGGGCATGTATATTGTTGTGTTTGCAGGGAAAGAAGGCTTCCAGATTGATCAAGGATGAAGGGCTGATTGGGGTTGGGGTGTTGGCCTTTTATTAAATAACTGGCCTTTTTTTTTTAGAGTATGTACTCTGTTGTAAGAGCCGTTCTTTAGCAGAAAAACACATAAAGGGGTAAAAGTTGTACCTTAACATTATTTTTCCTATTACATGGTTACCGACGTTCACGAATGATGTGAGTTGCTGCTAGGAGGTTCAATCCAACAAACCTCCACGTTTTTGTTTGTTCTGAAAGATTAGTACATTGCCAGCATATTTTCTTCAGTCAATGTATATATATATATATTGGTTATTGTTTGATCATTGATGTTGGCTTCCATCATCACTTGTGGAACGAACCTAGACACGATGTTGCAAATATATAATAACAAAGCTTGTTTCATCAGAGAACTTTGTTAGTGTAAGACTTCTCTTTGGGCCTGATTGTACCTAATCCATAGTCACGTTTGCACAGCTGTTTCATGGTGTGCCTTCATCTTTCTATGCTGGAGAAACCAGTTTTCAAGTGGGAGAATGTTGGTGATGAATCTGAATCCTAATTCTAATTGACTTGGGCGATGGGGAAGCTTAGTCCTAATTGCACTAGATGACATGGCGTTTAAACCATGTTGGATTAGCACTGGGTAAATGACTAAATGTGGAGAAAAAAGGGGTTTTGAGAGGTATTTTAAGGTTTTGAAAAATGCTTGTTCTCTCGTCTCTTCGTTTTCATTCTCAATCAAAATATCCAAAGAAAAAGGTTCTATTGTTGGGAAGACCTATTGACGTTTCCAAACACCCTGCTTGGTAAATTATCTGTTACTTATCAAAAATAATAATAATAAATAAATAAATTATCTATTAAATTTTGAAGTAAATTTAAATTTTACCTTCATTCAATTTTGCTCTAGGACCCCCTTAAAAAAACAAAAGAAAAGTCTTTTAATGATATCCCTCTTTTCTATGAAAGTCTTTAATGATACAGTTGTATTTGAGTGAGACACATGGAGGATTTTATCCCCAACAATACGCATCTCTTGTCTTCCAATAAGGTATTCTCATATAAAAATTATGGAAATTAATTATATCACTTGATTTTTAAGAATGTGGAAACAAAATGGTGCTTATTTACAATTATATGATTATTCTTTAACCTAAGTCACATACATTATATCATAGTAAGAAAAAAACTCTATGGGAATATACCTATAAATTTGTGCGGTCAATTTTATCAGCTCTATACATTATATCATAGTAAGAAAAAAACTCTATGGGAATATACCTATAAATTTGTGCGGTCAATTTTATCAGCTCTATTATGACTTACTATTGAAGTGAAAATAACCGAGAAACCAATCTTCAAGTGGAAGAATGTTGGTGATGAAGCCTAACTCTAATTGACTTGAGCAATGGTGAAGTTTAGTCTTAATTGAACTAGGAGACATGCTTGTTTAAATCATGTTAGATTAGTACTGGGTAAACTTATTAGATCTAGAAATCCTAATTATATGGCAATATGCCAGTATAAACAACGAAATTTGAGGGGTATTTTAGGGTTTTGAGAATTGCTTGTTCTTTTTTCTCTTCCTTTTTCTTTTTCAATTAATGCCAAAATTAAGAGAAATGCTACATTTACGTTTAAGTCCACATCTTCTAATGTGACAGTAAAAATAAATATTGTAACCGAAATTCAATGATAATTTTTACTGGCACGTTAAAGAATATATAAATTTAAAAGTGAGTTAGATGTCCCGATCTATCCCACGACTTTTTCTTACGAAAATTAGATTGAAATAAATGACTAATGAGGCACTTTGAATCTTTTAGGAGACTTGTCAAGTATACTTTTATGGATACTTTATCCGAGATCACTGAGAAGAAAAATTCCTAAATAAACCACAAAAACGACGGTTTACTCCACCCATGGTTATTGGTTGTACCTATGAACATTATTATTATTATTTTTCCTTTTTAGTGTGATTGCCACCTAATTTCTTGTCATCTTTAATACCTATCAAGTGGGGTATTTATGACTTTAATCCTCTTTTTTATTTTCAAGGTTAGCATAATTTTTAAAAAAGTAATTAAATTTGAGATGGATAACTATTAAATTTTAATAGTCAAATCATATTTAAAAAATAAGAGTCCTACCTATAACATTACTAATTCATATTATATATTCCTATAACAACTGCAATTCTTGCTCGGCATGGAATTGATTTAAGCGCTGAAAAAAATAGTTTATATTTATTTTTACTCTCTCTCTTTTTTTCTTTTCGTAAAAAAATTTGACGGTAAATGTAAACAATTAAAAAAATCTACAAATCTCTTGTAATTTATTTATTTATTTCGACTGTATTTAAGTCAAATTCGTAGTCTTTGATAATGCAACTGTCAACCTGCGATTGTGGGACCCATTTGACTTTATTAAGATTCTCTATTGGCTGGATTTTTGAGAATCATTATTGACAACGTTGAGTGGTTCGCTCCCCTATTTTACGTGACAGACTTTCTCATCCATACGATTCCGGATTCCCCTATAAATTCAGTGTCTGATCGACCTATTTATTCGTATTAGCCTCCTTTGCAATTCAGTACTCTGGAAACCAGAGAGACCAGGAGCAATAGCAATGGCTAGAAACTCTAGTGAAGAGAGAGAAAGAATGGAGTTTGATGATGAAGGAATTACAACGAATAGAGATGATGGCGGTGGTGGAAGGATTATGGTAGAGAAGGTGTTTAAGGATACGGAAGTGCCGCCATGGACGAAGCAGATAACAATAAGATCTATGGTTACGAGCTTTCTTTTGAGCATCATCTTCAACTTCATTGTGTGCAAGCTTAATCTAACCACCGGGGTGATTCCGTCTCTTAATGTTGCGGCTGGATTGTTGGGATTTGCGGTCGTAAGGGGTTATACTACGTTGCTTGAGAGGTGTGGGCTCTTGAAGCAGCCGTTCACCCGACAAGAAAACACTGTAATCCAAACCTGTGTTGTCGCGTCCTCTGGAGTCGCATTTAGCAGTATGTTCTTCAATTTCTTTTTCTTTTCGATCATTTGATATTTGTTATATATATTTTGTGCTTTTGATAACCCAGCTTGATTGGAATAATATGGTTGAAAAAGTTATTAGTTGGTGTGGTAGGACAATTTTGGTTAAGGTGACGTTGATTATTTTCTCTGTTTCATCTCGGAATTATGATATTTGATAACACGTTTTTTTTGTATTGTAAGGAGGATAAGAGGGATACTCATTTATTCAAGTATTTTTTGATATGAGAATCAATTATTTAGATTGACAAACGGCCTTGTATAAATAAAATTATGATACAAATCTGGTGTAGAAATTACATAAGCTTTTATATATACATATAGTTTTTTTTTTTTTTTTTTAACATGTCCACACAAGGGAAGGGAGATGGGGCTTCGAATTAGTGACCCCCGCTTCATTAGGCGTGATTCACAGCCGATTAAGCTATCATTGAGGACTTATATATACATATAGTTAAGTTACACTTGAGTCATTTGAAACCCTTAATTAAGATCATACCATATTACAACGTCCACAAAAACCTACTTTATTGACATTGGTCTAATAGTACCACTCGCTTATTAGTTATATTAGTATTTAAAGACTTAACATTATATCCATACATGCATAGTATCAAGACATTTTAATCCCACCCATAGATTGTTCCCTTATTCGACTATATAATCGCAACCATTTTAATCAAATACTCAACAAGCTGTATCTAATCTCATATTTGATATATAGTGGTTGACTCATACAAAATTAAAAATTAAAAAAAAAAAAAAAAAAAAAAAGTGCCCAAGAATTTACACTTGAGCAATATGAGACACTTAGAATAATTATAACAAGTGTTGATTGTGATAGCATGTACTTGACTGTAAGTTGACCCTTCGGTTATGGATTATCTGGCCTATCTCCAATTTAAAATTTTATTTCTAACTATTATTGAAATTAAACATTGCTAGATCAATTTTTAGGCAATCAATCTAAAGGATGCTAAATAAAGTTGTATATGGATGCAGTGATGTACTTCCTTGAACTTCTTATCTTTTGAAGCAAAGGGTTTGTTTGATAATTGTTTTTAGCAAGAAAAGCAAAAACATTAACAAATTACTTCAAACCTTACAAAATATTCAAAACTATTTCATCTTCATATTATATTAGAACACTTTTTCATTATATATATATATTAAAAAAATTTATCAAACGAACCATTTATATCTTTGATCGAGTCTGCAAATTCTCTATGCATTTCATGAAAGTTGAATCTCCATTATTCGATGTTTTGATCGTGGGAAAAATCAAGTTTAGGGTGAAGTTGCACTTGTTCTTTCTTATTATAACTTTATGGTAATTTTAAAACAAACCATATAATTTGTAAATGCTTTAATATTTGACATATTATTAGGTGGTACTGCAAGCTATCTGCTAGGGATGAGTCCTATAGTAGCTGGTCAAGGAGATGGAATCAACACACCAATCAACGTGAAGCGACTCTCTCTCGGTTGGATGATTGGATTCCTCTTTGTAGTGAGCTTCGTTGGCTTATTCTCTATTGTGCCCCTAAGAAAGGTTAGAAAAAAAAGAAAAAAAAAAGCATTAATTGTTTTAGCTATTCAAAAAGTAATTTTTTTTATTATTTACTTTTTTGAATCTTTGATGGTTTAGACAATCTGTTGGAGATGCTTATAGTAGTTAATTAAGGTGTTCTTGAGTTAATATGTAATTAATATGTATTCTAATTTTTCCTTGTTACACCTTAATTTTTCAAAATGAATGTCCTGCAGATGATGATTTTAAAGTACAAGTTAACCTACCCCAGTGGGACTGCAACTGCGTACCTCATCAACAGCTTTCACACACCCAAAGGAGCCAAGCTGGCAAAGTGAGTATATAATATTTTCATTATTATAATAATCTTTAATTTGTATTAACATAATCATCTGATGCATTGATCATGTTTCATGAATACACAGGAAACAAGTTGCTGTGCTCTTTAAAAGCTTCTGCTTTAGCTTTGTGTTTGCCTTTTTCCAGTGGTTTTACGCTGCTAGCGATGGCTGTGGGTTTTCAAGCTTCCCTACCTTTGGTCTCCAAGCCTATCAACATAGGTCAAGTCTTTATGTCAAATAAAACGACTTCGTTTATAAGCTAGAAACATCATCATATATCTGAAACATATATTAACTCCCTCTCTCTCTTTCAGGTTCTACTTCGATTTCTCCTCCACATATGTTGGTGTTGGAATGATTTGCCCTTACATGGTAAACATATCTTTGCTTATTGGAGCCGTAATCTCGTGGGGAATTATGTGGCCATTGATTGAGCACAAAAAAGGTGACTGGTATAGTGCTGAACTAAAGGATAGCAGTCTCCACGGCATTCAAGGATATAGGGTATTGCTCCTTACACTATTGTTTATATATATATAGGCCAATGAAATCAAGAAACAAATAATAAGAGTGAATATAATAATTTGATTACTATACTCTTATGTTATAATTTGCCTCTTGTTCATCTTGATAGGTTTTTATTGCCATTGCCATGATGCTTGGTGACGGCCTTTTCCATGTTGTCTATATGCTGATCAAAACTGCAAGCAGTCTTGCGGCACTTAAATCTAAGAAGAATCAATCATCATCTTCTGTTATTGCTGCTGATCAGTCAGACTCTGAGATTGAGAACTACGATGAGAAACGACGAACTGAATTTTTCTTGTCAGACCAGATTCCCGTTTGGATAGCTTTGCTTGGATATGGTATCCTAGCAGCCATATCCATTATTGTGGTCCCCTTCATCTTCCACCAATTGAAATGGTACCATATATTGGTTGCTTATGCCATTGCGCCCGTTTTGGCTTTCTGCAATGCTTATGGGTGCGGTCTTACCGATTGGTCTCTTGCTTCCAACTATGGCAAAGTTGCTATCATAATCTTTAGTTCTTGGGTTGGCCTTGAAAATGGGGGAGTTATTGCTGGCCTTGCTTCCTGTGGTGTCATGATGAGCATTGTTTCTACAGCTTCTGATCTCATGCAGGACTTCAAGACTGGATATCTGACTCTGGCATCTCCACGTTCAATGTTCTTTAGCCAAGTTTTTGGTACAGCCATGGGTTGTCTCATGTCGCCTTTGATCTTCTGGTTTTTCTACAAAGCATACTCTGTTGGCGACCCAGATGGATCCTACCCTGCACCTTACGGCTCATTATACCGTGGGATTGCCCTTCTTGGAGTTGAGGGTATCAATTCCCTTCCCAAAAATTGTGTCAAACTTGCTGTCATATTTTTCTGCGTTGCCATCGCCCTAAATATGCTCAGCGAGCTGTTGAAGTGTCATGAAACAAAGTATAGGATATATAGGTTTGTTCCAAGCCCAATGTGCATGGCCATCCCATTCTATCTCGGCGGATACTTTGCCATTGACATGTGTGTTGGGAGCTTGATTCTCTTCTTGTGGCAGATGAAGAACAAGCAAAACGCCAACGACTATGCACCTGCTGTGGCATCTGGCCTCATTTGTGGCGACTCTTTGTGGGGAATTCCAGCTGCTATACTCTCTCTTGCCGGTGTTAAAGCTCCTATTTGCATGAAGTTCGTACCTGCCTCTCAAGCACAAGGTTGATGGCTTTTTGATTGGTGGCCAATGATGCTTAATTTACAATTTATTTGTACATATATAGGCCGGTAATAGTATGTGGTTTAGGATATTTTAGGCCGGTAACTATTGGCTAGCAATTTATGTTCCTTTTAAGTTTAAAATTGTGATTTTCTAGAGCTAAAAAATTAGAGCATGCAGCCCTTCCTTCTCATACTTATTTGTTTATGGCGCATTATATATATATAGCCGCACTTCATTTTGAGTGTATTGTGAAGCTAGCAAGTCCAATCATCAATAACAAAAGTATGTATGTTCAAGTTTAGATGCAATCATAATTACTACACTAACGCACGCTCACTAATGAGACACAAAACATAAGATGTGTCGACAATAAATCATGAAATTCAAGGCTATACATTTGAATTTGTCATTAAGGCTCTGTTTACTTCAACGTAAAATGGTTTCTGTCGAAAAATATTTTCAGAGAAATCATTTTCCCTGAAAATGTTTTCTGTCGAAAACATTTTACGGTGTTTATCGTGCGTACAGAAAATCACAAAATTTATATATATTCATTAAATCATATTAAACTCTAAATTTACGGGAAAGTCCCGAGACTTGCTGGGGACCCGCCGGGACTTGACCAAGACCATTTGGGACCCGCCCGAGACATGACCGGCAGCTGCCCAGGACCCGCCAGGGACCTACTCAGGACTTGACCTGGACTAGCCTGGGACTTTATCGGGACCTGTTCGAGACCTGCCCTGGACTTGACCAGGACCTACTCGGGACTTGTCCGGGACCTGGCTGGGACTCACCCGGGACTTGACTAGGACCCGCCCGGGACCTGCTCGGGACTTGATCAGGACCTGCCTGGGACTTGACCGGGACCCGCCCGGGACTTGTTCGAGACCCGTCTGGGACTTGACCGGGACCCACCTGGGACTTGTCCGGGACCCGCCCGGAACTTGATCGGGACCCGCTCGGGACTTGACCGGGACCCGCCCGAGACTTGTCCGGGACCCGCTCGGGACCTGCCCGGGACCCGCTCGGGACATGACTGGGACCCGCCTGGGACTTGTCCGAGACCCGCCCGGGACTTGACCGAGACTTGCCGGGGACCCGCTCGGGACTTGTCTAGGACCCGCCCAGGACTTGTTCAGGACCCGCCCAGGACTTGGCAGGTCAAGTCCCGGGCGGGTCCCGGTCAAGTCTCAGGCAAGTCCTAGGCGTGTCCCGAGTAGGTCCCAGCCGGGTCTCGGGCAAGTCCTGGGCAGGTCTCGAGCGGTTCCCGATAAAGTCCCAGACAGGTCCTGATCGAGTCCCGGGCGGGTCTCGGTCAAGTCCAAGGCAGGTCCTGATCAAGTCCCAAGTAGGTCCCAGGCAGGTCCCAGTCAAGTCTCGGCGAGTCCCAACCGGGTCCCGGAAAAGTCCCGGTCAGGTCCCGGGTGGGTCCCGGTCAAGTCCCAGGCGGGTCCCGATCAAGTCTCAGGCGGGTCCCGGGTAAGTCCTGGTCAAGTACCGAGTGGGTCCCAGACAAGTCCAAGGCGGGTTCCGGTCAAATTTCGGGCGGGTTCCGGGCAGGTCCCGAACAAGTCTCAGGCGGGTCCCGGACAAGTCCCGGGCAGGTCCCGATCAAGTCCCGGGTGAGTCCCGGTCAAGTCCTGGGCGGGTCCCGATCAAGTCCCGAGCGAGTCCTGGGTAGGTCCTGGACAAGTCCCGGGCGGGTCCCAGGCAGGTCTCGGGCGAGTCTCGGTCAAGTCCCGGGCAGGTTCCGATCAAGTACCGGGTAGGTCCCTGGCAGGTCTCAGTCAAGTTCCGGGCAGGTCCCGGTTGGGTCCTGGGCAGGTCTTGGGCAAGTCTCGGGAAGATCCCGGTCAAGTCCCAGGCAGGTCCCGGGCGGGTCCCAGGCAGGTCCCGGACAAGTCCCGAGCGGATCCCGGTCAAGTCCCGACAAGGTACGTCAATTTGAGAATGAGATGCTCAAAATCGGAAAATGGTTTACGGTTTTCAAAACCGTAAACCATTTTCCGAAAATTAAAGAAGAATTTTCGGTCAAAGGAAAAATGTTTTCCGTTGACTATTATTTTACGTCTCAGTAAACACCGTAAAATATGGAAATCATTTTCCTGGAAACTATTTTACGTCGAAGTAAACGGAGCCTAAGAATTTAACCATAAATTGTCGAATCTACTTTACTATTTACAAGGAGATTAGTAATTATTTATTTCCCAAAACCGCTCATTCTCATCATATTTGAGCCAAAATACTGATCGGTCAACTATGACAAAGTTGTTATCATAATTTTCAACGTTGAGTTGATGGAAAGGCGGTGGATATATACTTCGCCATTGACATGTGTACGTGTTTGGGAGCTAGCTTGATTCTTCTTGTAGCAGATGAAGAACGAGCAAAAGGCCAATGACTTTGCACCTTGTGGCATCCGACCTCATCTATGGTGATACTTTATGAGGAATTCCAGCTGATTAACTCTCTTGCTTTTCATCTGTACATAGGCAGCAATTTTTTAGGTCGGAAATAGGCTCGAAAAATTATTTTCCAGATTGATTAGCAATTTTTTAGGTACCTAGTATTCTATTATGTATTCTCCATACTTCTTTAACTCAATTAGGTAGTGAATCAACTAGAAATAAAGTAGATTCAGTATGATCAGTTGATAAAAAAATCAAACACTAAGTAAGCATTTTATATAAACAAAAATGATAAAGAATCAAAACAACTTGTGAACATGGAGTCGTTCAATCATTAGTCTATGAAAAACATTAAACATGGTCTCAAGAACACAAAATATAACTATTAGGTTTCACCCACAACCCTAATTAAGAATATTGGCTACTCATAATTGTTGAGGTTCAATAATGCCGCTATGCTCTGTTCACTTGGACGGCTCTTAGAACATGACTTGTGAAATGCAATTTTGAATGCCATAAAATGATTTGGCTTTTCTCACTGAACACCAATTGATTTTCAGGTGAAATGGTTAAAGATCCGATCTAACAATAATCATATAAATAAATTCCATGATCAAAGTGATAAATATTAAACACAACAAAATAAAAAATAAAACTAAAAAAACGTTGATATAGCCGAAGGGGAAGAACCCCAAGCTTCGGACTTAGCTCTCCCAAAAATCTTGTCCTCTTGTTGGTCCCATGCATCTTGACATAGCTTTGCCTTCCAATTCTTTTAAGCCTCACGAGTGGTGCAATTTGTTTTGGCTTGCAGGTTCCAAATAAGCTCTTATGCACAGAAAGCATTCATTTGTTTGTTTTCTTTTCCATTTTCTCCTCTTGGGTTACTGCCACGTACGTTATTATTATTATTTTTTTTTCTTTCTGTTTTGTTGACAATTAATGGACTACTCGCTTTCTTTTATCTCATTTGGATCTCTAGCTCTTAATGTAACCTTTCTCAAATGCCTTATACATTTTGAGTTTAGGGTCCCAAAACTAAACCGAAAACTTCCTTGTACCTTCTCAAACATCTTCCAAAACTTCTGATCAGGTTTAGCACCCGTTTGGAAATGCGATTTCAATAAGTGCAATTTTAAAAATTGCGTTTTTAAAGTTTGTGCTTTTTAAATTGCTACTTTTTAAAATCGCACAGGCGTTTGGTAAAATATGTTAAAAAATATATTTTTTTTCTTTTTAATCAATTGAGTGTTTGGATAACATTAGCATATAATTACAGTTTTATGGCTAAATATGTAAATATTACCCCCCCAAATATTTTTTTAAGCGAAATCGTGATTTTGGTTTAAATTCACATTTTTTCAAATAAACACCCTCGATCAACTTATAGAAATTGCAGATTTTTTCGCGATTTTAAAATTTGCGTTTTTTAAATTGCATCCCCAATTACTCCAAAATTGCAATTTGGTTTAAAAACACATTATTTTTTTAAAAAACACACTCTCAAATGGATCCTAAGGTTATAAAATATATTAGGAGATCGAGCGAAATGTACAACAGGATATAACCTTTACTAGAGCATACATTCATAGAGCCATCAAAAGATAAAATAAAAATAGACAGGAAGCTTCTCGAACAACATTTATAACAGGAAATGACATAAATGGTCATAGTACTTAAGTACTTGAGAAACAGTCCGTTAATCTTCTCTTAAAATTCTTACAAAATAACATAAATCGAAAAGGAGATCTAATATGGGCAAGCGAGAGTATAGTAGCTGGAACTCCCCCACAAAGAATCACATGTCAGGATGCCACAAGTATAAAGTACTCATCGGTGTTTTGCTTGTTAGTCAAGCGCCAGATGAAGATAATCAAGCTCCCAAAACACATGTCAATACCAAAAAACTCCACCCACATAGAACGAGATAGCTATGCACATTGCGTCAGCTGGAACAAACCTCTAGTTCCTATGCGTGTTTTATAATATTTCAACAGCTCAAGTTTGAGACAGTTTCTGGGAAAGAGTTGATATCTTCAACTCCAAAAAGTGCAATCTGTCGGTATAGTAAGCAATGATAACTCCCCATGGTGAAAACCTATCCAAGAACTAAAAATGATTATAATAACCTTGCCATAATTTGAGGCAAGGGACAAATTTGTCAATCCACAGCCATATACATTGCAAAAGGCTGGCGCAACGCCTTACTTGGCTGAAGATGATAGGAGCACAATAATGGATATGAATGCGAGGATACCATAACCAAGCAAACCTATCCAAACAAGAATTTCTCCATTGTTTTTCATTGTAATTTACAATATTAAGGCCAACAGCCAAAGATGATTTCTTCTTCTCAGTGCACCGAGTCCACTTAGAGCTCTGATTGTCATTAGGAAAACAAGCATCATGGCAATAGCAATAAAAACCTAGCAAGATGAACAAAAGAAATAAAAAAGAAAATTATAACAAGTAATAAAATTATTATGTTCACCCTAAATAAAACAAAAATTTAAAAAAATAAAAAACTGAGTAGTACCCCCGTGGAGATCACTTGTAGATAGTTCAGCGTTATACCAGTCACCTTTCTTGTGCTCAATCAAAGGCCACATAATTTCCCATGAGATTACAGCTCCAAAAGGCAAAGATATATTTACCATGTTAGAGCAAATAATTCCAACACCAACACTTGTCGAGGAGAAATCAAAGTAGAACCTGAAAGAGAGTTAAGATTTCAAATAATAATCTTACTAACTTACAAATGACGTTAGGGAACTAACAACATTTATTTTATAAGGCACGATCTTTTAAGTAATTGGAAAAACCTTACCTCTCTTCATAGGCTTTTAAACACCAAAAACACTAACAACAGTTCTGGCTTTTTGCAATGTTTATGGATGCAGACAAACAGATTTGTTTCTTGGCTCAAACTATGACAAAGTTTATATAGTAATTTTCAGTTCTTGAATTAGCTTTCAAAATGGGGAGTTATCGCTGGCCTTGCCTCTTGTAGGGTAATGATGAGCATATTGAATACAACTGATCTCATGCAGGATTATAAGATTACTTATTTGACTTTGGCATCTCATCGCTCCATGTTTTTTAGCCAAGTTGTTGGTACAGCCATGGGATGTCCCATGTCACCATTAATATTCTGGTTTTTCTACAAATCATACTCCGTTGGTGACCTAGACAGATCATATCTAGCGCTGACAACTTATTATATCGTGGGATCGCACTTCTTGGAATTGGAGATAGCGATTCTCTTCCCAAAAATGCGTCAAACTTGCAATCATATTTTATGCGTTGTTATCGCTGTAAATATGCAAAAATAATGCACAGGATCTACAGGTTTGTTCCAAACACAATGTGCATGGTCGATCATCTCATTCTATCTGGGGATGTTTTGCCATTGACATGACATGTGTTTTGAGAGCTTAATTATCTTCAATTGGCGGATGTTTAACAAGCAAAATGCCAATAATTTTTTACTTACTGTGACATCATGATGTGTGGTGATTCTATATGGGGAGTTTCAGCTACTATACTCTCGCTTGCCCATATTAAAGCTCCTCTTTGCTTACAGATTGTGACCATCACATCAGAACCTCTGTAAACATCAGAGAAAAAATATATATAATGATAAGCATTGCTGCGTGAAAAAGATTGCAAAACCTAAGTGCAGACTATCACAACTAACTTTTCTTTTAAAAGTGGCAAACATAAAAAGAAAATAAAATAAAACTCACCGAATGGACGTACAGAACTCCAACTACGTACTCCGAGCTTCGGAGCTCCCTACAAAATGAGACTCCCCCTGCCCCCTTTTAAAGAGAAAATTCTCTCCCATCTTTGGACCTTGCAAGTTGCAAGCTAGCTTTCCACGTGAGACATAGTTTTGTCCTTTACTTTAACACGTCTGCGCTTTGTATTATCCCCCACGCGTCTGCTAGCTGCTGCCAAATGAGATATTGACAAGAAAGGACGGTATTCTGCTTCCCTTTTTCTTTGTGTAATCTGATTTACTTTGGCAGAAATTTGCCTCATTTGTCTTCTTTTTTGTTTAAGAAAACAAACAAAAAAAAATCAGATCCTTTAAATTATCAAGTAATTTGAAGACTCGTCCAATTTTAAAAACTATCATGAGCTTTTAATTTGATACGATTTACTCTCATTCGTCAATTTTTTACGCCAAGGAAAGGAATACTTGCCTTTCATTCCGGCAGTGGATGGGTGTTACAAAAACAGAAAGAAAGGCAAGAAACGTGAACCCACACAGTACTTGCAGAGAAAACAAGAGGAGGACCGGAGCTGCTCTTTTGTCTTTTATCTTCTTCTGCTGGAGATAATTATGAAGAAGAAGAAGAAGAAGAAGGAAAGCAGTGCTTTCCTTTCTCATGGGCAGCAGATGTGTGGGCTAACAAGAGAAACAAAGAGTTGACAAGAGCTGAAGGTGGGGACATCGATCACGGGTGGAGAAAGTTTCAGCCAAGAAGGGAAGCCAATTGTTGCTCTTTCAAAGCGCCAGTGTGCAGGTGACTCAAAAGAAGAAAGAAATCAATATTTGTCTGATTGTTTTGCAGCATCGATCACGTGAGGCCCCAGCTTCGGCCTGCAGCTGCAATGAAGACAGACTGTTAGTTTTTATTTCCTTTTTATTTTGATGTGCTTAGTGTTAATTATCACTTTTGTAAAGATGGTAAAAAATCTTAGTCACATTTTCACTATTAGAGCATCCACAGCAGCCTCTTCAAATTTTTTTCTTCAAAATAACTAAAAGTACACTTTTGGTTATTTTAACAGCCCACATTTTTATAGCACACTTTTCAGCCTCTCTACTTTAACAATTCTCTATCACTATTTTATTAAAATATTATTTTTCACTTTCCTTCACTACTTTATTTTTCATTAAAATAAAGTAAAGAAGTTGAAAAGAGGAGAGAGAAGTTGAAAAGGAAAAAGGATGAGAGATAAAATATAATTGTTTAAAGAGTAGAGAGTGAATAGTAATTGTTAAATTTGAAGAAACACTGTTCATATTGTTAAGTTTTTTGTTAAAATAAAGAGGCTGAAAAGGGGTGTTTTTTGCTCTTTTTGTTAAATGGACTCTTCAAACTAACAAAAAAGTGTGTTTGAAGAGCCTGCAGTGGGTGCTCTTATCTTAAAAAGATTAGTTAATTTAAAATTTTCTTAAAATTTATTAGAGCACCCACTGCAGGCTCTTCAAACCCAATTTTTTGTTAGTTTGAAGAGCCAATTTAACAAAAAGGCTCAAAAACCCCACTTTTCAGCCTCTCCATTTTAACAAAAAACTTAACAAGATGAACATTATTTCTTCAAAGTTAACATTTACTATTCCCTCTTCATTTATTAAACAACCATATTTTCTCTCTCTTTCTTTTTTCTTTTTCCTTTCTCTATCCTTTCTCTTTCCGCAGGGCATGCTTCCTCTCTGAGCA
Source organism: Carpinus fangiana (assembly GCA_006937295.1). Lineage (NCBI taxonomy): Eukaryota > Viridiplantae > Streptophyta > Magnoliopsida > Fagales > Betulaceae > Carpinus > Carpinus fangiana. The sequence goes on along the minus strand of CM017323.1, from coordinate 20,584,258 downwards.
ATTCCTCTCTCAACAAATCTCAGCAAGGGCATGCTTCCGGAGGAGGTGTCAACGGTGCTCGACGAGCAGAATCGGCCGGAGGGGGTGTCGTCGACGGCGAGGGCATAGTTTCGGCCGGAGGAGGTGTCATCGACGTCATCTGGTTCGTCAACGGTGCTCGACGAGCAGAATCGGCCGGAGGGGGTGTCGTCGACGGCTTCTGGTTCTTCGACGGGATCTGGCTGTACTGATGAGAGCTTTGGCTTCTGAACTTGGGCCAGAGGGGGTGTCGTCGAGGGGGTGTCGTCGACGGCGTCTGGAGCTTTTGAACTTGGTGACTCCTGCGACAGTGCCTGGGTCTACCGGGTTGATCGATGAGAGCCTGCACTCTGGCTTTCTTTTTGGACTTGGAGAGCGACTGGTTATTTTTTTTTAGGATTGATCGATGGGGGAAGAAGGGGGAAGAAAGGGTTTTTTTTTTTAGGTTGCAGCAAAACGACAACGTTTTGTTTAGGTTTATTATATTTTATATTTTATTATAACATGGGCATTTCAGTAACTTTACCACTCAAAAGTTAAAGAAAGAATAAACAAATATTTGGAAAATAATATTTTAATCAAATAGTATAAGTGAATTGTTAAAGTAGAGAGGCTGAAAAGTGTGCTCTAAAAAGGTGGGCTGTTAAAATAACTAAAAGTGTGTTTTTGGTTATTTTGAAGAGCCAAATTTGAAGAGGCTGCAGTGGATGCTCTTATAAAGTTCAGTTTCATTTAAGTAATTAGGCAATGTAAGAGTTAACATCCATGACTATTTTTATAATCCACTCACTCTATGTGAGCTTCTCATCTTTCTAATATGGAACCAGGATGTTACAACTTTGTTCATGAAATTTATTTTTATGATCACAAGTGACGTCTAATCTTTTTAACTAGGGCTATGTGTGAAACTTAATATTTCATTGACTTATTGTAACGCCTAGTCAAATTAATTAATTGATAATTGATTCCATAATTCGTCTCACACGCTTAACACTCTTATTCCACAAACAACAAAATTCAAAGATTTTTGCAGAAGACTTTCATTAAAGGACATAGATACCTATAATTTAAATTCACAATCATACATTCATACATAACCCAAGTAAAAACTTAAAGCGTTATAACGACTTTCAAATGTCGAGATCACGTACTAGTTATCAAAATATGATACATATCACATTCTATTGTTTTGAAACATAATTGAAGCCTACATTTAATAAGGTACATAATAAAAATGATTTTAATCATATCCTGATGGGTGGGGCCATCAGGATTCCACATAAACTTGAGCCACACCGGATTTAGGTGCTCAAAAATGATCTGGGTCACGTCTTTCATAATAACTAGATGCCTTTCAGGTTCCATCTTATGCTAAACTATCTATAACAACACATGTACACATATATGAGAAAAAAATATCAAGAGTAAGTTTGACGACGTAGTAAATATACATATGACACACACGTCATTATATAATGAACTTAGTTTTTTATAAATCACATGTAATATTATGAAGTCACAGTTTATCATTAAAGATAATACAATATTCCTTATCAAATCCCTAATTTGAGGGTAATTAAAATATATTATACAACAAAGGCTGAACAAAAATAGGCCACTATGGGCAAAAAATGAAAAGCTAACTATAAGCTGAAATTGACCTATACTTTAAATAATACGACAAATGCCAAATAAATTGTGCAAATAAATGCTAAAAATAGATATGGATCAACAAATGACCAACAAAAAACCAAATAACTGAGCCAAAAAGTCAAAATATGGACAACTTGGACTCTTTTCGTTTTTCTTATATATATATATATATATATATTCATCTTTCCTTTCTTTTCTTTTTCTTTCTCTTTTTTTGGGGGGGTTTAATACATCAAAATCTCCTTAGGAGTTTTGCCAACCATACAGTCTCGCAAAACATAAACATGAAGTGGTTAAACAAAATCCAATAAAAGTCAGGTTCTTTTAGAACCAGAAGTTGTCCAAGATTTCAAGATTTTGTTGATTACACGCATCAAGGACAAGGGCAATAAATAAAAACAACTGAAATCAAAGATCCTTGACACAATTCAAGTGAGCCAAGAACCTAAAAAATAAAATAAAATAAAAACCAAGAACCTAAAGTTTTAAAAATAGGTAAATCCCAACAAAACCCTGGAAAATCCAAGGAACAACGTCAGGATACGAGAAGCAGTGCATAAAGGCCCATGCCCATTTATTCCAACTTTTAAAGCTGTGAAGCAAAGGCTATCTTGTTTAAGCTTTAAGCTTGGCTCACGGGTAGGGGCCAAAAATTTTCCTTTATTAATGGGTAGGAGAAAGGGGTAGGTGCCAAAGAATTTTATGGGCTGGGCAACAGCCCCAGTTCATATGGTTTTGGGAAATTTCAAAAGATTGGGGGGTGGTTAGGGAAAAAAAAAAAGTCTCTTTTGCCACAAGATGGGCCGCCTGGCCCGCCTCCGTTGGAAAGTCTCTTTTGCCACAAATGGGTCACCATATTTGCTGTGTTGCACATGTCGGATAGGAGACTAGGCCTGTAAACGATCCGAGCCGAGCGAGCTTAGCCGAGCTCGAGCCGAGCTTGTACAGTAACCGAGCCGAGTCGAGCCGAGCTTGTATAGTAACCGAGCCGAGTCGAGCCGAGCTTGTACAGTAATCGAGCCGAGCTCGAGCGAGCTCACGAGCTGCTCGATTAATTTGCAAGCCTAATTTTTCCTATAATTTAAATAAATTTATATTAACTATAAACTTAAAAGATAATTTATATACTTTACTTGTTAATTTTATAATTTATATAGTATAATTATTATATAATATAATTTATCTTATATAATATAACATTTAAGTTTGTATTATTGAATATAATGTCAATCGTCATTTGTCACATCCTAAAAAGTAACGTACATTGATTAACTGTACATTGTTGACTAACTTTCTAATTGTCACCTATGTTTTTTAATTGCTTAGATTCTTAGAGCTTAGTTACTAAATTTGAGATAATTTTAATATTCATATCAAGTAATGATATAATTTATCTCTATACTTTAATTGATACTTATTACTTGTTAGTTGTTATTTGTTAAAGTTAAGTTAGTATATGATGTATATCATATATTCTAGATAATAAACATATCATATATAAATATATATTATAATTTATTAATTTATAAGTATACAACTAAGTTAAACTAATTTAATTTTATACAATTAATTAATATAACATTTAAGTTTGTATTATTGTATATAATGTCAATTGTTATTTGTTACACCCTAAAGAGATAGATACATTAAGGTCATTTAAGTTTGTATACATTAATATGATTATAATTTATAAATGATAAGAAATACATTACTTACTTAATTAATAATCATTTAATCTACTCATTTATGAATGAAATCGAGCTCACGAGTCGAGCTCACGAGCCCTTGTCGAGTTTAGTCGAGCGAGCCGAGCTCGGCTCATTTGTTAATCGAGCGAGCTTGTACAGTAACGAGCCGAGCTAAACAGTATCGAACTCGATTTCGATTCGAGCTTAATCGAGCCGAGCTCGAGCCGAGCTGTCGAGTGTGTCGGCTCATTTACATGCCTATAGGAGACTATCCAAATATAGATTGGTGCTGACACGTGGTGCGCCCTAGACAGCACACGGCGTCCCTTTACCCTTCCACACTATCATCGGCCCTTTCTGGCATTTCCCAAATGACCACCTGCGTCAGCACATGTCTCTCACTCGCCGCCACGAGCACTTTCATGCCTTTGCCTCTGCGTCCACCTCCCGGTGTTGCTGTTTTATGGACTTAGATGTTAGAATATTTTATGTTATTATAATTGATTATGTTGCTTTATATGTTCTAGGGTTTAGTTTAGGATTTCTTGCTTATTACTATTAACCTCTCTGTTTATAGAGGCCTATATAATCATCATAAGAAAATTAATATAGAAGAGATGTAGTCTATTATATGCTTCCGCTTTCTCTTTTCTCTCTCTTCGCTTCCGCTCTCTTTTCTTTCTCTTTCTTATTTTATATTTTAATATATATTTTAACGTAGTATCAGAGTTACTTCAACATGATATTAGAGCTACTTTCTTGTGACGTTCAATGTCCTTGTGTTTTCTTGCGTTCCGTCCGACAATCTTAATGCTCAACTCCACCGGACCACCGTCATGCTTCGCCCAAAGCTCTTTGCCAGTTCAACATCACGCCCGTCATGTGCCGGTTAGGTACGGTGTGCCGATCTGATAACCGCCCAAGTGAGCTCATTTTCCTTTTTATGTTTTGGCTTTAGTCGGCCCAGGCCCATTGTCGGCCCTTTTGAAGTTTAGCTCTTTGTCAGCCTTGGCCCATCGTCAGCCCCTTTTGAAGTTTGACTAATTGTTGCACTGGCTCGTCGTCAGCCCCTTTTGAAGTTTGGCTTATTGTCAGTCCTGGCCCGTTGTTGGCCTTTTTTGAATCTACATTCACTAGCCACCTGCCGTCGTTGTTGCTCGCCCGCTAGCCTCTATCTTCTCCGGCAGCCTCCACCATCTATGGACTGTCCCCCGCCTCTGCCACCGCCGTCATCATAGTTTCAAATTGCAGAATATTTTACCTTGAGTCTGAGGGAGATGTTAAAATATTTTATATTATTATAGTTTATTATGTTACCTTATATGTTATAGGGTTTAGTTTAGGGTTTCTTGCTTATCACTCTTAGCCTCTCTATTTATAGAGGCCTATGTAATCATCATAAGGAAATCAATATAGAAGAGATGTAGTCTATTATATACTTCCACTCTCTCTCTTCTCTCTCTCCGCTTCCGCTCTCTTTTCTTTCTATTTCTTATTTTATATTTTAATATATATTTCAATATGGTATCAGAGCTACTTCAACATTAGTTTTTTTTTTTTTTTTTCCTGCTTTTTGTCATGTACATCCATTATGTTCTATTGTGTAGCTTTCTATTTAATCTGAACCTGTGGGGCTTTAGACTCTGTATCTATGTAAGGCATATTTTCTCCACACGTTCGGTATTTTTCCAGTTCATTGAGGTGCTAGTAGTTTATCTGGATAATAGGTTTTTAAAAATAACCTGAATCGGTTGGTCCTCAAACTTTGTGTATGTGAAGAAAAAACCATTTTTTCCACTATCTGTTTCCCGCTAAATCTTCATAGTTTCCTTGGAAACTTATTAAGATTTAAAATTTTATGCATTTTATCCATCCTAGAGCGCCGCAACTTTAATAAAATGCTTTCGCTAGTGCCTTTCACTTTTTTGGTCTCCTACTAGTTCATTGAAGTGCTAAGAGTCTGTCTAAACTAAGTTTTTCAGATCAGCTTGTAGTTATTTATTTGTTATAATATATTTTGATCGAATGGGTGCTCTTAAAATAATAAACTTCGAATCGTCTATCAAATTCCTATACCTATTCCATGATTGTGCTTCATTGCGTAATGCACATATAATCTCCAGAGCATCACTTTCCAAAATGACATTACGAAGGCCCCGCTCTTTACCCAAAATCACAACCTTCCATGCTGCATAAGCCTCCGCCACAACTGGATTAATGATAAATTTCCTAGGAGAACACATTGTTGCTAGAACCTTTCTCTCATAGTCTCGAATAATAATGCCCACACCCATCAGTTTCCTTAACTAATCAAGATCCGCATCCCAATTAATTTTGAAAACACCACATGAAGGGGCCGCACAACGTATCACATTACAATACACTTCTCTAATTTTTTTTTCTAAAATTTACTTTCTAAATCATGCATGAGAATGTGACACATTTTTTAAAATAACAAATAACATAAAGATTGTAACACATAATTTGATGAGTTCGAAGAATATTTTTGGAAATAGTAGTATTTCTACTATTAAAGTATCATCTAGTCAGTTTATTGAAATTGCAAATTTTTTTCACGATTTTAAAATTTGTGTTTTTAAAATCACAATTCCAAACACTCCAAAATTGTAATTTGATTTAAAAACACATTATTTTTTTTAAAAAAATGCACTCCCAAACATGCCCTTAGATAAGAGTCTTTGAAATTTGTACAAGTTATTAAACTAAATTTGAAAAAATGCGAATTTCAATCAAAATCATGATTTCGCTTAAACAAATATTTGGAGTAATATTTACCTATTTGGCCTGAAATCACAATTATATTATAATTTTACCCAAACACTCAATTAATAATAAAAAAAAAATACTTTTTAACATGTTTTATCAAATGCTTATGTGATTTTAAAAAGTTGCAATTTCAAAAATACAATTTTTAAAAACGTAATTTTTAAAATTACACTTATTGAAATCGCAATCCCAAATTAGCCATAAAGCTCCCTTATTATATATATATAAGTTTTTTTTTGTTTTTGGAATAAAATATAAGATTAGATTAAAAGAGTCATCGTTGCGTGAATAATTCCGAAGTTGGACTGTCGGAAGAGGGAAATGGGCATGGAAGTGGGCATGGTCGTGAGGAGCATAGCTGTGCGTCCTTATCCTTCCTCTTCGAAGGAATCATTATCATCACCGAGAACTCGCAAGACGTTCAACTTGTACAGAAATTCAACGGCGTGTAGAATTCCTGTTATAAAATCCATTCAAAGTCCACAAGCACAAGCCCAGGGATTCACCTTTTCGCGTAAACAGAGACGGCCTCAGAACGTTGACGGAGAGTTCTTTGTTGGTAATTGATCAAACAATGCTTTTTTTTACATGTATATTAACATAATAGGATATGTAAACAATTCGAATTTTCCCTTTGATTTGTTTTGCAGACCACACTTGCATAGACTGTGATACTTGTCGATGGATGGCTCCGGTAATCATCCAAAGTTCCATTTGTTTATTTTGGTTATATACTCATTGTTTGAGAGCAATATAGAACTAGTTGGATTCAAGGTCATAGGATGTTTTTTACATTTCTACTAGTCATAACAGTTTTGATATTGTTTTAGTTTGTAATCACTGCAGTCAATTCAAAACTTTTTTCGATGGAAAATTCTCATTTTGTTAGCCAGTGGCTGAAGATGATGGGAAGAATTGAATATTTTGAATTATCAACTGACATGCAACATTTGATTTATTGGCTCTCCCTATTGGCTATCCTTTTTCGTATATGAAACTGTCAGAATCTTTGTGGTGTGAATATCTGCCACACTTCCTTTTTATCATCCAGAAAGTTCTCTAGTAATCATTTTTTGTTCTGGACTGTTGTTTTTTCCTCTTCATAATGGAGTTTCTTTGTTAATAAAGTTTATGATAATTCTGGAATAATGCATTTGATAATGGTCATGAATTTCTTGATCTTCACAGCAAATCTTCACACGAGTTGATGAACTCTCTGCAGTTTTCAAACAGCCAACTTGTGAGGAGGAACGGCTAAAAGCTCTACAGGTGCTTCTTGCAATCGGTTTATGTTTCCCATTGCCCTCATTTTTTCCTGTTAGCATATATATATATATATATTTTATTATTATTTGTTTCCTTCATATATACACTTCTTATTATTATGTTAAAAATCCCTTTCTACATGGATAGGGGTGTACAATTGTCTGTATTTTTCTAGTTTTTTTAGACTTTTGTTCGTTTTCTCCCGATTAGGCGGGCCTTCTTTTATATTTCTTGTGTACTAGGGTTACGCCCCTCTGCCTTTCTAATGAAATTGAATTACTTATCAAAGAAAAAGAAGAAAGAGCTACTAAATTAAGTAAAAATTACTAGAACAGAATAGAGAAGGATTCTGAAACATAAAATATGATTCATGGACCTCTGGTATAGCCATTCTAGCAAATATAGACACTACCAGATTACCCTTACTTTTAGTAAAACTAAATTAAAACTGAACCAGAAGCGACCCAATCTAGAGAAACAAATAAGACTGGAGTCAACTTAGACTAGCTAAGCAAGGTCTTAAGAGAGCTCTCCATTCATCCAAAACATCCCAAATTAAGACTTGAGCATTAGAACCAGCTTTTCCTTGCCTCTTACAAGTCTTCAAAGGGGGCTGCCAGTGATCTTCCCTATCACCATATGACTGCCTCCCCTTTTTTCGTCTAAAAATAGGGAGAGATTAAGCTTTAAATTCCTACAAAGAAATTATGATTTATTACTATGCAGTTGTTTTGAATGACTCTTACCTATGATCAATTATTGTAGAATGAAAGGGGAGGGGGGGTTGTTAAATGACACTTTTTCCTTATAAACTACTATCCATGTGTCACTTGCCCCTGAAAATTTAACTCAGTGGAACTCATACCATATTTTGAAGTTTTGTCGTTAATTTGTCCTCTCTGTCCAAATCAACCGTTAAGTTGGACTGAAAAATATGTGAAATAACTAAATTGCCTATTTATGTGAAAATGGAGTCTTCAACATTAAAAAAAATATCAATCCCATTCGCAAATCCCCTAACATTGATTTTCAACATAAAAGATAAAACATTTTTGTTCCTAAACAAATATACAATGAGCATGCTTGCCAAAGGCAATTTAGTTATTTCACAAAATTTTCTATCCAACTTAATGATTGATTTGGAAGAAGAAGAAAACTAACACCGAACCTTCAAAATAAGGTATGTGTTGCACTGAGTTAAAATAAAGGGAAATGGTATAAGGGTTGTAGTTTGTTGGGGGGGGGGGTGTCTTTTAGACATTTACCAAAAGAAAAAAAAAATGCGAACTTGGTTTTATAGAATTCTACCCCTGATTTTGTTTTTCCTTATGGTTTTAGAATTTGGTTTATTCCATATAGCAGCACCAAAACTAACCGTTCATCTTAAATTGTTGGTGTCTCTTAGGCCTTGCTTTCATGTCCAACAAACTCAATTCATACAGAGAAACCTGCTCCTGATATTCGACAAGTGCAGAAGACATTTCCACATCCAATAGATGAGCAAAGAATTCCAGTAAGTCCTTTCCTTTATCTTTTATTTTTTTGCTTGTTCTTGCCAGTTTATTGTTTCGGATTATTAGTTGGCACGCATTTGTGTTATTTACATAGTAAATAGTAAGCACTCTTGAAAGTATCATGCCTTTCCATTTGTGGTTTCTTAGTAGACATATAAAAAATATATAGAAATAATATTTTTCTAGCCCATAGGTCTTGTCTCAGTGGTAAATGCTGGGGTGGGTTTGGGGTAGGTCCTAGATTCGATTTGTAATAGTTGAACCATGAAAATATACTAGCATGAGATAAACCTCACAAGCGCCAAAATAGAAAAAGACCTAGAGATAAAACAAATTTGGTTTCAATTTTGCATGAAGATGTGGAAAGTAGTAAATTATAGGTGTAGTATTTGAAAAAAAAAATCAACGGTAGACTGCAAAATTAAAAATCTATTTGCTGCTGAGGTTATTAAAAAAAAGGAAAAAAGAAAATCAGTAATCTCTTGGAAATAAATTGTGAAAAAGATTGCTTCTAACTGCTACCAAAAGGATTTCTGCGTACCTGTTGTGTATTCTCAGCAAAATCCTTTGTTTGTGATCTTTAAGTTATCAATTATCATCTGGCTGTTTAGCCTTTTGAATAGAATACAAGTCTACAAGGGTAATTTTTGGTTAAAAGACTTGGTGGTAATTACTAAAATTGAGTGGTAGAACACACATTGTACAGTAATTCTCTGAGGAAAGCAGTCAAGATAAAATAGAGGTTTTTGGAGTGTTCAAGTGCGTTTCTTGCAACCTTAAACATGCAGAAGGGAGTTACTTTTTCCCAGATCAACTTACAAGCAGCACCAAGCCAACTGCTTTGTACATTAGGTTAAGACACAAACCATCATTTCCTTGATAAATGATATTTCTCTTCTTCATCTTCTTTATATTTTTTCTTTGTGTTTTTTCTCCAATTGCAAATTTGTATTCCTTTGTGATTCTTCAGGGTGTTTATCACTGTGGTTATCATTCTGAGAAATCATACGGGGCAACTTCTTATTTGATTGTTCATCCTGAAGGAAATATACTTGTAGACAGGTATGTTTTTTATTTTGCAGATAAATGAGATACTTTAACAGTAAAAACACATCAGAAGTTTTGGAAATATGGGCAAGAATGAAGGCAGATCTTCTTCTCATCTTTTTTTATAATTTTCTTTTTTTTTTAATATGTATATTAGTCATGTTAGGTGGAAAAATTTTTGTGGATAAGTTCTCTATTTTGTTGTTCTGCAGCCCGAGATTCACAGAGAGGCTTGCACATAATATTGATATGCTGGGTGGGGCACGTTACATGTTTCTAACCCACAAGTATGATGACGTGACCTAAATGTAAACCTAGATGTAAGACTATCTAAAATGTTTCCAGATTATTATATTGACATATGTTATGATGGTCAGGGATGACATAGCAGATCATGAGAGATGGTCGAAGCGGCTAAGTTGTGATAGAATTCTGCATTCACTAGATGTACCTTTCACTATCTTACCCTTTAATATTTCCTTTTTTTTTTTATATATTTACATTTGTTCCTCTCTCATGAAGTTGTAGTGAATCCTTCACAGGGATGTGCAATTTTTTGGGTAATTCATTAGGAATCTTGATGGAGATCTTCTCCAATAATGAGAACTATGGGGCAAAATACTTGTACTGTCTTTGGGGCACTTTGTCTCCTTGCACCACCAATGTTATGCTTTTTCCCTTTTTTCGTACTTGAGGAATGGCTTGAATCTAGGACTTTTCCCCCTTGCACTAAGAGCAATAGGAGTTTTTAATAAACACCAGTGTAAACATTTCAAAAAAAAAAGGGAAAAAGAATGGTGGAAAATTGAATCTTTATAGCAGGCATAGGCTATTTCTTGTCTATTGGTTTAAGTAGTTGAAAGCGGGGAAAGAAGCATGTCATATGTTGGACAAGTTAAGGAAAGTTTGCATCTGATTGATTTTCTTCATAAACATCAATTTCAAACTAACATACCATTTGTGTCCTGGTCTTGCCAGGTTGAAGGTTCTACTGCAAACGTAGAGATAAAGCTAGAGGGGAGTGGTCCCTGGAGCCTTGGCCAGGACATCCAACTTATATACACTCCTGGCCACTCAGAAGTAAGTTTATGGATCTGTTATTTATTTGTTTTTTTATAAGTAAATTATATGCATAAAAAAGGGTCACAGACCTAGTACATAGGAGGTACATAGAAGAAACACTTAAAAAAAAAATCTAGCATCTAAAATTTAAGAGATCAAAAACATATCAATAAACTCCAAAAAAATTGAAAAAGAGAAACAACTACCGGAAGCTATCCATTCATGTAGAGAACGTGAAAACAGAAGCTTCAATTCCAACACCCAGCCCTCACACCCTTCAAAGCTTCGAGGGTTTCTCTCCCTCCAAATACACTACATAAGGCACAAGGGAATTGCATTACAAATATTGCCTAACATGATGCCTCCAAAAGTGTCCTTTGAATTTGCCAAACAAATTGACCGCAGTTTTGGGAACAGTCCTCAAAATCTCAAACAAATGGAATACCATTATCCAAGTTCTTGAGGAAAGTCACAATGAAGAAGTAAATGATTTGTTTCCCCTTTCTTTCTATTTGCACATGCAACATATATCCACTACAGTTATGTTGCACTTCCGAAAACCGCAAATTATCTATATTTAGAATCTTCTTTAATGGCGATGTCCAAGTAAAGAAAGCCACTCTTTCCAGGGATTTAACCTTCCAAATACACCACCAAGCATGGACAGACAGATCCCACGGGAGGGCAAAGCCCCCCCCCCCCCCAAAAAAAAGATTTTGAGAATTTGATGCACACTTGTAGATATTTTCCATGGATATGGCTTCACCTTTTCTTGTAAAACTTTGTATCCTAACTTCCTATTTGCCAATTGATATTGCCTCCAATCATATTCATCTGATTTGACATGTTCAGCAATGGATATCCAGGAGAAATTGGCCTCTTCATTGTATTGCCTTTGGATATACTATCGATTACACAACCTTAACTTCTAAAAAATTGAGGTGCATCAACAAACACTAAACTGGGCTCATTATTTTATTTCCCATGTGATGGCACAGGGATCAGTCTGCTTATTTTATAAGTCACTCAAGATTTTGTTCACGGGCGACCATCTGGCCATGGCAGAATCTGGGCTGAGCATTTTTGAGCAGTACAATTACTGTTCAGGTATGAATGGTAGATAATTTCACAAGAATTTATAGTAGGTATTTGGTGGATAAAGCCAATATGGTGTAACAATCTTTGGAGAACAATCAATGATCTTGATATAATAAATGATAAATCCATTGAGGAAGTCCATGTCATGGCCTAGAAGATCATCTTCTTAGCTGAACTCTTTTCCTAACCATCTACTGAAATTGGTTTTCAATGATGATTAATTATCGATTTTCGTTTTAATTGTTTCTTTTGCAGTTCCCCTGCAACTGAAGAGCATTCGTGCTCTGTTAGACCTGGACTTCAAGTGGGTACTACCTGGTTAGTATTTCATGTCATTTACAAGAAACCAATTGAAAAAACATTCGTTTTTGAGTTTTTGTTTATTATTATTATTATTATTATCCATCCTACTACTAATCACTCCATTTCACATCTGCAATAACAGGAAAATGCATTTATTTTATGTAATCCTTGCCGTTTATTTCTAATTTTGGAACTGGTTTTTCTGTCTTCATTTCTTATATTCACATTTATCACATCAATGCCACTTATGGTGGCAATCTAAGAGGTTAAATCCAATTGCAGGTCATGGAAGGAGAATTGAATTTAAAGATCACCAGGAGAAAAATTCAACTCTGGAGGCCTTTGTGCAGAACATGTCCACTCAATTACCTTAAACAGAATACTTCTGTACCAAATTACCAATACAATGTATCCCACACAAAACAGACTATAAGTTCCCAACCCCGTGGGGTTGTGTGTTTATTGTATAACTATTGTGTATCAAAAAGAAAAAAATCCCACTAATCTACTGGCTCAAAACATCACCATCTCCAAAATCTTTGAAAAAGTTGGAGAGAATCTTTCATTTGAACTTTTTTTTCTTTCCTTTTCTCCCACCCCTTTTTTGTTAAAAGTTCAATCAACGCAATGGTTTGTTCCTCTATGTCCTGGAAACAAAACATAATAGAACAAAATAGAACAGAATACAAAACCAAACCAGAGAAGAGAAAAGAAAACAGAGGAAAAAAAAAGAAGGGGACTGAAGGTAAATTTTATCCTCGTTTCATACCCAAAACGCCGGTAGTCATAAGAAATTAAGAATCCTGCAAATCTTCTTAATTTCTCTTACCTTGCAATGATTGGCTTGTGGTAAAAAATGAGTTGGTGCTTGTCTTATTTCTCTCTTCTTACACGTGATCGGGTTTCTCGAAAGTTGAATTTATTTAATTTTCAATCATGTTGTAAAACTTTTTTTTGTAAAATTTGTTTGTAAGCTTAGTTAGCTAGCAATATTTCCCTTTTGTTTATAGAAGTGAGTAACACCCATGGTACTTAACGTAACTATAACTACTTAATCAAGATTTTATGAAAATATTACGTCCAATTACAAATATTTTGAAAATAAAATATAGTTTTTAAAATAAAATTTATTTGGGTGTATAAACAAGGGCATGTCTTATTTTTATCAATTTTTTAAAAGAATTAAATTTTGAATAAACTCCATGCTGACATAGTGAGATTTGTAAGCTCAATGCTAAATCTAGTTTTTATACAAGGACATTTTGATCCGTGCGACGTGTTTTAGAGGGAAAGCAACATGCCAAATGGTCATAGGTAAGTCCTTCACATAAATTATACGTCCAACGAACCTATGGCTAGAGGCTCCAAAGAGAGCCCTTCTTCTTGCTCGAGAAAAGCGAGTGTATGACATTGAGAGATGGATTTAATATATTTTGAATCATTGCATTATTTTATTGCTGACAAAAAAGAATAATTACTCGTGTGTGCAATTTATTTCCATGGTTATTGAATAATATTTCGTACTCTTGTTTTGAAAATATTGTGAAATGTGCTATTAAATTTATTTGCATGATTCCAATTGGTAAGTGGTTGGACATACATCACTTGGTTGATTAATTATTTCAACTTATTGAGATTTCTCCTTAAGACTTAAATTATATCTACATTTATTTTTAGAGGTATTAAAGACTCTTGATATTAGCCCCGAGAAATTTTTGAGGATCTTGGAGCTTAGTGAGAGGTTGCTTATGTTGGGCTTGGGGTCACTTTTGGTGAATGGTTTGTTTGAAAATCATGTGTCTTTAATTTTGATGTATATATAGCTGAATGTATGTTTTGCTAACTTTTGAGAAATATATTTAACAAGGTAAATATTATGAAGCGACTATTTTTATTTTGATGGATTTGTAGTGACTTGTTACACATTTTAGAGTCTAGGTTTAAATGTCTTGTTTATAATTTAATGAAGTAGATACAAAGACTGAGAATGTTGAAACATCACACTGCAAGGGAGAAAACAACTTCTGCATCCTTGTTTTGGAAAACTTTTGTTTTGAAAGGAGCCAATAATTTCAGTCTTCTTCAATATTTTTTATTACAAGAATAGATGCAAATTTATGCACCAAAACGGATGCAAATTTATGCACCAAAACGGAAAAGAGACAACTGGTGAGGAAAGAAATCACTTAAAATCCTTTCATGGAGAGAGAAATCTTGACAAAATTGCATGCTACTATTTGAGTTATATTTCTCCCTTTTCCACTTGGTTGGCAAGAATGGGGATGAACAAAGAGGAACAAAAACAAAACTTCTTTAATGTTCCAAACTTTGGTTGAGGCTGAAATAGGAAAGTGGTCTAGTGTATTGAGACAAGAGTTACAATAAAAGGACTCAAGAGTTAAGAGTTACAAGAACTCAAGAGACAATAAACGTTCATATTTTTTCTATATAAATTAGAGTATTGTACACAATCAAAAATATCAAGGGGAAAATGCAGTCATGAAAAAGCTTTGATGTGTGGACGTAGGCGATAGCCGAACCACCTTAAGTCTCCGAGTCTTTCTTCCTTGTTTTCATTTATCTTCTCTAAATTATAAGTTCTAATATGGTATCTATTGATACAAGAGTTACAATAAAAGAACTCAAGAGTTATAAGAACTCAAGAGACAAGAACTCAAGAGATAAGAGTTACAAATGGTAAATTAACTTTATTGTTCTTAATGTAAAAGTAAAAAAGACTTGTAACATTTATAATTTTACTCTATCAATAAAAGTATTGTACATAATCAAAAATATCAAGGAGAGAGAAACTCTGGGGAAAAAAATCATCTTACATAGGAGAAATCTAAAAAACAAACGAAGCGGATAATGGAGGAGACACTTATAGTGATGAAATCATAGAAACAAATGGCATTGATAATATAGGAGAAGGTACAAACTCTAATGGGTAAAAACCATGGAAACAACCAACATTGATAATGGAGAGGGAAGAAACTCTAGTGAACTAAGAGAAATAGGTGATGTTGATAATGAAGGAGTGACGGCGGAGATGTTGTTTAAGGATACAGAGGTATTGCCATGGAAGAAACAAATAACCATAAGGTCTATGGTGACAAGCTTTGTTTTAAGCATTTTCTTCAATTTCATTGTGTGCAAGCTTGGCCTAACTTCTGGGTACATACCATCATTAAATGTTTTAGCAAGGTGTTTAGGATTTATTATTGTCAAGTTCTATACTGTCATGTTTGATAGGTGTGTTCTGTTGAAGCAGCCCTTCACTAGGCAAGAGAACATAATAATCCAAACATTTCTTGTTGCGTCTTCCGGAGTGGCATTTAATAGTATGTTCTTCAAACTTGTTTTTATTTTCTTTTTCTTGTTTGTTCTTTCTTTCTTCTGCTTTTTGTTTCATGCATGTAAATTCTTCACATGTTAACTTTAGATCGGCATCCTATTTAGAAGTCCCCTGCCCACCCTCTTAGAACTTGGGCTCTTTGATACTACTGGGCCCATCGCATCACCACCCCCGACTCGACTCTGTGGGTGTAGTGTCCACCCCTTAAGGATGGTGTAGGAAGGCAACACTCTTTTGGGTTAACATCCTAGAAATCCAAATAATATAAGAAATATCAAGTTCTAGAAATCTCTTGTAACAGAGTCGGGTCGAGGCTGATGATGCGATATGCCCAGTATTATTAAAAAGCCCAAGTTCAAGAAATCTCTTATAACAGTTCAGGGTTGAGGCTAATGATGTGATGAGCCCAGTAATATCAGAAAGTCAAAGTTTTAACATGCCTTATAGAGCGTCTTTTCAAAGGGCTTTGGACCTACGTTGGAGCTTGGAACTTTGTAATTTTTATTGTTGAATTGATTGCTTTAACAAAAGAAGATGAAATTGAAAGGGATCATGGCAAACAGTACCGTGGAAGGGAGAAAACAACTTTTGCATCCTTGTTTGGAAAAAAACTTTTGTTTTGAAAGGAGCAAATAATCTCACTCTTTGACTCTTTCAATATTTTTTTATTACAAGAATATATGCAAATTTATGCACCAAAAAAAGAAAGAAATCACCTGAAATCCTTTCGTGGAGAGAGAAATCCGGACAAAACCCATGCATGATGCATCCTACTATTTGGGTTATATTTCTTTCTTTTCCACTTGGTTGGCAGGAATGGGGAGGAATAAAAACAAAACTTCTTTGATGTTTCAGACTTTGGTTTAGGCTGAAATAGGAAAGTGGTCCTGCATATCACGAAGCAACGGCTCTTTAAGACCACATAATGTTTGATGCCCTCATATACTCTGTATTCCTACTTACCTAGAAAACAACTGAAAAATGGAGAGTAGTAAAGACATAGAAATGAGCAAGTTGGCTATTGAGACAGAAATGAGTGACATTGACGAGATAGGATATGAAGGTGAAGTAGAATAAAATATTGGTAGTAGTGCAGACTCATAATGGAGCAACAATGAGAAATAAGAAGAAAGTGAAGTTGAAAATAATAGTGTAAATTTGGAATTAAGGGTAAATTTAACTTTATTTTTGGAAAAATTACACTTTACCCCCCAAAAGTTTGAGCCAATTTTCAATTTAACCTCCAATGTTTCAATCTTTACAACGTATTCATCAAAGTTTCAAAAAATTTCAATGTGGTCCATCTGTTAACAATTTCCGTCCAATTTGACTGAAAATTAGTCACGTGCTAGGCATATGTTTTTTTTGTCTTATATTTACAAAATTGTCCCCATGTATTTTAACAAATTTCAAAAATGCCCACAAGTCAAACCAAATGCCCATTTGGGGCCACCCCATGCCCATGCAAACCCCTTTTGGCCATGGGCATAGGGCCAGATTATGGGGGATTTGCAGTGGCCTTGGCCGCCCCTAAATTATAAGGAAAAAAAATTTTAAGGCAAAAAATAATATAAGACATTTTTTTGCCAATTGGTACACCAAAATTTTTGGCCCTTCGTTACCCCCAAATTCAAAGCCAATTCCATCACTGGCCTCCCCCATAGCTGATAGAGGGTGGCCAACCCCCCTCCAAGGGCCAAAATGAGGATAGTTTCGACCACCCTAAACGGCCGGATTGGGAATGGCTTGCCACACCCACAACCCATGGGGGTGTCCAACCACCCCCAATGGCTCAAATGGAGGTGACCTTTTAGGATGATTCGAATTTATTTATTCTTCTCTATGCTACTTAAAGGAGGAGAAAAACAACATTGTTGTTGATAGTAGCTAGGTTGCTCTAACATAACTCTTTCAATTTAACTCTAAATTATGCCAAAATTGACTTAAAATTTTCTTCACTCAAAGGCCCATGACATATCCAAAAATCATGACCAAATGTGATCATTAAACCATTCAAAAATTCTATACATTTTGAGTTCCTCTAATTATTTCACAGCTTGACCTTTCAAACTTATAAAAATCATAACTCCTTCAATTTAATTCCAAATGACACGAAATTTAACTTAAAATTTTCTTCACTCAAAGGCCCACAACATAGTCAAAAATCATAGCACCCAAAACTTTTTAATACCTTAGAAGTCCCCTGAAATTATGTGGTTTTGTTTGATTAGAATTTTTGCTTTGACTTTGCACTTTTTTAAAATGATAACCCCCACTTTAAGTGTACAAAAATCATGATACTACTTTTAAAATCTTTATTTCTCATTATTCTATAGTAATGAGGAACCACTTTGAGAAACCACATAGAGAAACCAAGAAAAATGGAGAGGAGAAAAGAAATAGAAATCAGCAACGTTGAAAAAGAAGATGAAGTAAGGGAAGTTGATGAAGAAGTTGGTGAAGTTGAAGACAAAGAAATAAATTTAGGAGGGAAAAACCTAAACGAAGTTGGCGATGAAATCATAGAAATAGGCAGCGTTGATAATGGAGAGGGAACACACTCTAGCGAAATAAGAGAAATATGTGAGGTTAATAATGAAGGAGTGATGATGGAAATGTTGTTTTAGGATACAGAGGTATTGTCATGGAATAAGCAGATAACCATAACGTCTATGGTGACAAGCTTTGTTTTGAGCCTTTCTTCAATTTCATTGTATGTAAGTTTAGCCTAACTCTTGGGTACATGCCATCCTTACACGTTTTAGCATGGTGTTTATGATTTACTATTGTCAAGTTTTATACTTTCATGCTTGATAGGTGTGGTCTGTTGAAGCTGCCCTTCACTAGGCAAGAGAACACAGTAATCCAAACATTTCTTATTGCGTTTTTCGGAATGGCATTCAACAGTATGTTCTTCAAACTTGTTTTTCTTTTCTTTTTCTTGTTTGTTCTTTATTTCTTCTGCTTTTCGTTTCATGCATGCAAATTCTTCACATATTAACTTAATTGATTATGCATTCTTTTGTTATCTTTCTAGTAGTGTAAGTTGAGGAAAAATGTGACTTGGGCTCTCTAATTTAACTTGGGCTTACTCTGAAATTGGTTACGCCTAATACATTTTGCAAACAAAATCAAAAGCGTTTAGAACATATTTTCAGAATTTTATGAATTGATCCACTTCTCTCTTGATTGGAAGGGGGTAGTTTCGACCACCCCAAACAGCTGGATTGGGGGTGACCCACCACCTCTAAGGGCCCAAATGGTGGTGGCCTTTTGGGTTGCTCGAATTAATTTATTCTTTTTTGTGCTGCTTAGAGGGGAGAAAAGCAGCATTGTTGCTGATAGTAACTAGGTTGCTTTAGCTTAACTTTTTCAATTTAACTTCAAATTATGCCAAAATTGACTTAAAATTTTCTTCATTCAAAGGCCCACAACATATCCAAAAATTGTGACCAAATGTGATCATTAAACCATTCAAAAATTTCATACATTTTGAACCATTTTAACTATTTCATAGCTTGACCTTCCAAATTTATAAAAATCATAACTCTTTCAATTTGACTCCAAATGACACAAAATTTGACTTAAAATTTTCTTCACTCAAAGGCCCACAACATATCCAAAAAGCATAGCAACCAAAAATATTTTAATACCTTAAAAGTCCCCTGAAATTATGTGGTTCTCTTTGATTTGAATTTTTACTTTTGACTTTTTTACTTTTTAAAAATCATAACCCCTTCTTTAAGTGTACTAAAATCATGAAACTACTTCAAAAATCTTAATTTCTCATTATTTTATAATAATGAGGACCACTTAGAGAAACCACATAGAGAAATCAAGAAAATAGAGATGAGCAAAGAAATAAAAATAAGCAACGTTGAAAAAGAAGATGAAAGTGAATATTGCAGTGCACACTCAAAATGGGAAGATGAAGCAAGCGAACTTGATGAAGAAGTTGATGAAAATGAAGCAAGGGAAGTTGATGAAGAAGTTGGTGAAGTTGAAGACAAAGAAATAAATTCAAGAATGAGAAACTCAAACGAAATTGGTGATGAAATCATAGAAACATGCGATGTTGATAATGGAGAGAGAATAAACTCTAACGAAGTAAGAGAAATAGGTGAGGTTGATAATGAATGAGTGATAGTGAAGATGTTGTTTAAAGATATAGAGATATTGACATGGAAGAAGCAGATAACCATAAGGTCTATGGTGATAAGCTTCGTTTTGAGCATTTTTCTTCAATTTCATTGGTGTGCAAGCTTAGTCTAACTCCTGGGTACATACCATCCTTAAACGTTTTAGTAGGGTGTTAGGATTTATTATTGTCAAGTTCTATACTGTCATGAGCCAATTTAAATACATGGGTTATACCACCCGTGGTAGCTTTGCGTTTGCCATTTTCTAGTGGTTTTTGCTAATGCCAACTGATGTGGACTTTCGAACCTTCCTACCTTAGGTTTTCATACCTTTGCAGAGAGGTAAAGTCTTTTCCAATCACTTAAAAGACTTGTTGTTAGTCCCTTAACTTTGTTTGTAAGTTAGAACTTAGAAAGATCGTTGTCTGAAATCTTGACTCTCTCGCAGGTTCAACTTTGATTTCTCCTTGCCAAGTATTGGTGTTGGCATGATTTGCTCTCCCATGATCAATGCATCTTTGCTTATTAGAGTCGTCATCTCGTGGGCAATTATGTGGCCTCTAATTAAGGACAAGAATGGTCATTGGTATAAAGCTAATCTCTCTGCAAGTGATCTTCATGGCATTCAAGGCTATAGGGTACTGCTCCTTTTTCATTTTTCATTTTTAATTATTTTTTATTCAAGGTGCATGGTGTTATAATTTGCCGTTTTATTTCTCTAGTTCATCTAGCTAGGTTTTTATTTCTATTGTCATGATGCTGGGTGACGGTGCTTTTCCCCTTGTCTTTATGCTAATCAAAACTGTAAGGAGTCTCGTAAATGAATCATCTTTCGCTATGTCCCTTATGTTACCAATTACGATGAAAATTGACGGAGGGAGTTCTACTTGAAAGATCAGATTCCCATTTGGATAGGTTTGCTTGGGTATGGTATCCTTGCATTCATATCCATTAATGTAGTCCCTCTCATCTTCCCCTAAGTGAATTGCCATCATCTATTGGTTGCCTATATCATTGCACCACTTTTGGCTTTTTGCAATGTATATGGCTATGGATTGACGGATGTGTCCTTTGCCTCAAATTATGGCAAGGTTGCCATACTCATTTTTAGTTCTTGGATAGACTTTCACAATGGGGGAGTTATTACAGGTCTTGCTTCTTGTGGAGCAATGATGATTGTATTCAATTCTGTTGTAGGACTACAAGACAGCTTATTTGACTTTGACTTCTCATTCCTCCATGTTAGTTAGCCAGGTTATCGGTACAGCTGTAGGATGTATTATGTCACCCTTAATTTTTTGGATTTTCTACAAAATATACTCGTTAGGTGATCCGGACGGATAATATCCTGCACCGGACGGATTATTGTATCGTGGAATTGCAGTCCTTGGAGCCAAATGTATTGATTCACTCCCCAAAAACTGTCTTAATCTTGCTATCCTATTTTTCTGCATTGTTATCGCTATAAATTTTTTAAAGTCCAAGCTGTTGATGCTTTCATCCTCTATCAGCTTGCAGGAGAATGTTAACATGAAGATAGCCAATGTAGCAATAAAAGCCAAAGGTTGCAAGGACTTGAGCGCACATTTAGTGCGATCGAGTGTAGGATCGAGCACAGTTCTAGAGGATCGCAGTAACAAATAGACCTGCATGCGATCGAACGCAGTTCTAGAGGATTGCAGTAATAGACAGACCCGCATGCGATCAAACGCAATTCCAGAGGATTTTAGTAATAGACAGACCCACATGGGATCGAGCGCAATCCTAGAAAATCCCAGTAATTCTAGAAGGAAAGATCACTCATTGGTTGACTTGGACATCAAGAAAGCATACTAGAAAATTTGCTTAGTTGTAAAATATCTTGTAATACTTGATTTTATTTTGTAATGTTCTGCACTATGGTCAAATTGTAGTATATATACCACGATATTGTAAGTGTATTTTATCAACTTTGGTTATATCAGTACAAAGTTTTTCAATTAGTCTGTATTGTATTTTGTATTTTTCTATTCCAACTTAACCAGCCTTATCTTATCATGTATACTTGCAGGTAATGATATTAAAGTACAACTTAACCTACCCTAGTGGTACTGCAACTGCATCAATCATCAACAACTTTCACACATCCAGAGGAGCCGAGTTGACAAAGTACTAAGCATTCACATAAATTGTATTTGTTAAATATATTGTGGATAGTGGAAGAAGGAGAGAGAGAAGAGAGAGAGCGGAAGTATATAGTAGACAACATTATATTATAATGTAGTCCATTCATATCCATTAATGTAGTCCCCCTCTTCTTCCCCCAAGTTAATTGCCATAATCTATTGGTTGCCTATATCATTGCGCCACTTCTGGCTTTTTGTAATGTATATGGCTGTGGATTGACAGATGTGTCCCTTGCCTCAAATTATGGTAAGGTTGTCATACTCATTTTTAGTTCTTGGATAAGCTTTCACAATAGGGGAGTTATCGCGGGTCTTGCTTCATGTGGAGCAATGATGACTATATTCAATTTTGCCGATCTTATGCAAGACTATAAGACAGCTTATTTGACTTTGACTTCTCATTCCTCCATGTTAGTTAGCCAGGTTATCGGTACAGCCGCAGGATGTATTATGTCGCCCTTAATTTTTTAGATTTTCCACAATACATACTCGGTAGGTGATCCGAATGGATCATATCCTGCACCGGACGGATTATTGTACTGTGAAATTGCAGTCCGTAAAATTGCAATCCTTGGAGCCGAAGGTATTGATTCACTCCCCAAAAATTGCCTTAATCTTCTTATCCTATTTATCTGCATTGCTATCGCTGTAAATGTTTTGAAAAAGCTGCTGAAACATTATGAAACAAGATATAAGATGCATAGATTTATACCGAATGCAATGTGCATTGCCATCCCATTTTACCTGGGAGGATTTTTTTTGTTAGAGAATCTATCACCCTCAAATAGATGGGCAGACAGAGAGGGTTAAACACCTTAATAACTTGTATAAAATTTTTGGCACAAATCAAACTTTTGTGCCTTCCAATAAGGGCTCAACAAATTAGGTTGAACACCTTAATAAAAAAAAAATTAAAAAAAAGAAGTAAAAATACTTTATTTTTATTCATTGTGGTTCTAAGGGTGGCAGCAACAATGCAAAATTTGACCTAATGGCTACATCAAACCCATAGGGGAGGAATCGGCTCGGCTGTCTCTGGCTAGAAATCTGGAATTGATAAGTATCAATTAGCTAGGCCGCAACTTAAAGCTTTTATCCAAGAGACAAATGGCTGCAAGGAGAAAACAATGGGAATTATATGCCACATAATCGTAGCAAATGGACAACTCCTGCCAGAGGGGGCAGCACTCAGCAGAGCAAATTCGGATCCAAGTGACTCCTGAGAAGCAAACCCGAAAATAGGATAAATATATGAAAATATATATGTGCAACACGTACGAGTGACTTATATATTAATTGGAAGTCAAGTGATTTGTGTGTTCAATGGAGGGGATGAAAAACCCTACAATGTAAGACAATTAAGACAAAAAAAAACAAAACATAACAGTGATGAAAAATGTTTATAAAACATATTGCTCTTTCAAAACTTGAAATGCTTGAGTGTTACAAAACCTGAAAGACGTACAGCTTGTTGGACTATTTGGGTGGTTGTATTTCTCTCTTCCACCCAGTCGGTGGGAATGGGAAGTGTCACAGTCATGACATGGCTATCAATGGTGACAACAAGGATTTGTCTTACACCCTTGCTAACCACCAAATCTAGGCATGATGGAGGCATGCCTTGGGCCAAGATAAGGTGTTAAACATGCCCTAGACTCAAGAGCAAGCTGGCTGGTTGGGCTTGGACGTGGCCCAGATCCTTGAGAAGCCTTGTGGAAGCCTTGTTGCTAGAGTGACATGTTGTGCAGTCTTACAACCATGCTTGATGTGCCATGGTTACTACCCATGTTGACTTAGTGGAAGGGCAGACGAAAGTGGATTATGGCCTGCTGAGACTTTCCTACAGGGTGTTAGCACTTGGAAAAGGGACCAACCAGGCATTGGTGGAGCTTTTGTTGACTAGATGGGCTGCTATGTGTGGTTTAGGAGCCCATCATGGTGTTGCTCTTGAGCCAGGATGCCAACCATATGGAGATGCAGCACAGCTCCCATGATGTGGTGCTGCTTATGACATGTTGCAGTCAGAGAGCTTGGGCAGGCTGCATAATGCAGTGGACTAGGGCCAGGTGGCAGTCCACTACACCAATCTGTCCTTAATGTTGAAGCTTATAAAAGGCCTGCTGGGAGGCCTCACAAAAAGGCAGACAGTGAAGAGAACAAAAATGTGAGAGCTTGATGATGCTAAAGTGAGTCTTGTTAAGGGAGCTACTGTGAGGAAAACACTGAATGCATTTGATTGTATTCTGGTTTTCTGTTTATAGGCCTTCGTGACCGAGTTTATATTGTGGCTAAGGGTTCCATTGTGTTGTAAGGGCCCTGGTCATTGTCTTTGTACATTTGGTTAGGATGAGTGTAAAAGTTGGAATGTGTTGCTCCTATAAAATCCTTATTATGCTGTGTTGTCTTTGTAACTGCTTAAGGCACTGGTTGAGTGTTGCATAGGGCCATCACGAAGCTGGTTTGAAAGAGCTATTGAAAAAGTCTCATCACTCTAAGTGGGCAGGACATCCTAGCAAGGAATTGATGTTTGCCCTTCTATCCAGATCTTATTATTGGCCTCAATTGATGGATGAAGTGGAAGTGTATGTAAGGACTTGTATGGTGTACCAACAAGACAAAGGGGAGCAAAGGAAGGAAGCTGGTTTGTAGCAACCCCTTCATGTTCCAAACAAACCTTGGGCCTCAGTTTTCATGGATTTTCTTAGGGGTTTCCCTACTGTGGAAGGGATGAATGCTGTGATGGAGGTTATGGACACATTTTTGAAATATGCAGTTTTCATTGTAGTGCCAGGAAGTTGCCCTACTGAAGTGGCTGCCAAGTTGTTCTTTGCCCATGTAGTCAAGATCTTTGGGTTGCCTGAAGACATCGTGAGTGATAGAGATCCCAGGTTCACTGGGCGGTTTTGGACTGCCTTGTTGAACCTAATGGGGTTAGAATTGAAGTTCTCTATTGGCTATCACCCTCAAACAGATGGGCAGACAAAGAGGGTTAAACGCCTTAATAACTTGTAAAAAGTTTTGGTACAAATCAAATCTTTGTGCCTTCCAATAAGGGCTCAACAAATTAGGTTGAACACCTTAATAAAATAAAATAAAAAAAAGTAAAAATACTTTATTTTTATTCATTGTGGTTCTGAGGGTGGTAGCAACAATGCAAAATTTGGCCTAATGGCTACATCAAAATTTACTTTAAAAGTACCCATGAGGAGTAACCAACTTGGCTGTCTCTGGCTAGAAATCTAGAATTGATGCACATCAATTAACTAGGCCGCAACTTAAAGCTTTTATCCAATGAGACATTTGGCTGCAAGGAGAAAGCAGTGGGAATTATATGCAACATAATCGTAGCAAATGGACAACTCCTGGCAGAGGGGGCAACATTCAGCAGAGCAAATCCGGATCCAAGTGACTCCTCAGAAGCAAAGCTGAAAATAAGAAAAATATATGAAAATATATATGTGCTACACATACGTGTTGCTTATATATTAATTGGAAGTTAGGTGATTGGTGTGTTCAATAGAGGGGATGAAAAAGCCTACAATGTAAGACAATTAAGACAAAAAAACAAAAAACAGTGATGAGAAATGTTTATAAAACATATTGCTCTTTCAAAACTTGAAATGCTCAAGTGTCACAAAACCTGAAAGATGTGCAACTTGTTGGACTATTTGGGTGTTTGTATTTCTTTCTCTTCCAGTCAGCGGGAATGGGAAGTGTCACAGTCGTGACATGGGTATCAATGGTGACAACAAGGGTTTGCCTTACACCCTTGCTGACCACCAAATCTAGGCATGAGGGAGGCATGCCTTGGGCCAAGATAAGGTGTTGGACATGCCCCAGACTCAAGAGCAAGTTGGCTGGTTGGGCTTGAACGTGACACAGATCTTTGAGAAGCCTTGTGGAAGCCTTGTTGCTGGAATGACATGTTGTGCAGTCCTGCAGCCACCAGGTGGTGCTTGCTGTGCGATGGTTGTTGTCCATGCTGACTTAGTGGAAGGGCAAATGGAAGTGGATTATGGCTTGCTTAGACATTCCTGTAGGGTGTTAGCACTTGAAAAGGGACCAGCCAGGCATTGGTGGAGCTCTTGTTGACTGGATGGGCTGTTGTATGTGGTTTAGGAGCCCAGTATGGTGTTGCTCTTGGGACAGGGTGCCAACCATGTGGAGATGTAGCCCAACTCTCATGATGTGGTGCTGCTTGTGACATGTTGTAGCCAGGGAGCTTGGACGGGATGCATAGTGCAATGGACTAGGGCTAGGTGGCAGTCCACTACACCAAGCTGCCCTCAATATTGAAGCTTATAAAAGGCCTGCTGGGAGGCCTCACAAAAAGGCAGACATTGAAGGCAACAAAAATGTGAGAGCTTGAAGCTACTTGATTGAGTCTTGTTGAGGGAGCTACTCTGAGGAAAACATTAAGTGCATTTGATTATATTTTGGTTTTCTGTTTGTAGGCCTTGGTGGCCGAGTTTATATTGTGGCTAAAGGTTCCATTGTGTTGTAAGGGCCCTAATCATTGTCTTTGTACATTCAGTTTGGATGAGTGTAAAAGCTGTGAAGTGTTGCTCTTGTAAAATCCTTGTTGTGCTGTGTTGTCTTTGCATAACCTCTAGGAGAGTGTTGGCTGCCTAAGGCATTGGTTGAGTATTGCTTAAGGCCATCACGTGGCTGGTTTGAAAGAGAAAAATTAGCCCCGTGACAAGAAGTCTCGTACAAATCAAGGAACAAAGAAGAAGAAAACAAAAGTTCTTAATGAAACAGAAAGATTTAGGAAGAAGACAAATTTTGGCAAGGTGTGAGATGAAAGATCAATGCATGTAAAGAGAGAATTGGCTTGCTTAGCTTGATGTTCCAGACAGTGACGGAGGGAGGGGTGATTGGCTGGGGCCATGCCCCCCCCCCACCAATTCCAAAAAAAAAAAAAATTGCTGTAATTTTTTTTAAAAAAAAAAAATTATTTCGGTCCCTCCTGGTTTATTCTTAATTTATTATAGCTTAAAAGATTATGTATTTTGAATTTTATAGGTATTAATTAATATTTAAGGTATTTTCTTTAGCAAAAAACGCTAGGATTACAATCAAATTTACAACATGATTATATGGCACAATATGATTGGATTTCTTAAAAGTTGAATTTATCTAATTTCCAATAAGGTAGTAAAACTTTTTTTTTTCTGTAAAATTTGTTTGTAAGCCTAACTAGCTAGCAATATTCCTCTTTTCTACAGTAAATTTCTCTCTGTTCTCTCTCTTTGGTTATTTCAAATTTTTTCAAACTTCTCTTACATCTCACCTTCTCCAGTGACCATGTAAGCTCGATAGGAGCTGTGCGTTAGGGTCCAATGTTGCTGCTATGGAACGGCGGTTTTCCATCGAAGCTAAGTCTTTCTGTTTCTCGACTAAGGATGGGTCCTCTCTGTTCTGGTTGGAGGAAAGGAGGAAAAAATTTGTAGGGTATATTTTTATGAGTCCTCAGTGTTCTTCCTAGTTGGTAGAAACGGTGGAAGCGGCGTGTCAGGTGAAGGAGGATATTGCCAAATCGTTCTGCAAGGAGGACAAGGCTTTGATGGTCCATGGGGGTGCTAATAAGGCAGAGAGGTTCTTGGAGGTGGCCGTGTTTGCAGAGGGTGGGCGTAAAGGTGGTTTATGGCTCCCGGAGGGGTGTGATGGACGGGGCTGGCGGCGCTTTACGGGCGAGTTATGTCTTTTGTTGGCCCCTGATGGTGGATCAGAGGTGTCGGTGATTCGCGCTTTGTTGAATTCGAAGGCTTTACCGAACAAGCTCGCAAAGGTCAAGGTCATTGGGGAATGTTATAAGAATCGTTCTTTCGTAAAGGTTCTGCAATCGAAGTCTCGAGTCCGCGTTGAGGCGAAGAATGGCAGGGATGATCTTAGAAGTGTGGTGGGCTGCAATATCCTGCCAACGGCTGTTGGGATTGACATTTTCACGGGTTGTTCTAAGGAGAGATCCTCGCTCTATATGGATATATTGCTGATGTCGTCAAAAGATGAGATGGAGATTGGTGGGGTTGATTTATGGCGTGTGGTGGACTACTATGATCTGGAACTTTCAGGGGTGGCGGCTAGCAAAGAGAAGAAGAAATCTGATTTGGACAAGAGAAGGGTCGAGGAGCTGGCAGGGTTTTTTCTCTTGGAGTTGGGTCAGGTCATTGCTGGGCTTGAGGGATTACCGTATAGGAAACGGGTTTTTAATGGTTTTAGGCTTGGGCCTATCTTGTCACCCAAGCCTGCTGGGAGGCTACAGGGTTTTCGCAGGCCCCCCTCAAAGGTAAGGGTGGCTTTTAAGCCTTTCAGACCTGGGCAACGTAAGCCGCCCACTTTGAGGCCTCTTCTAGTGCAGCGGGCGTGGAGCCACCGCCGTCGTCGTCGCTAATGTCCGAAGGGTTTGGCGTCGAGGTGGAGGTCCCTGTTCTTTCGCCAGTGATGGAGGACTCTCATGCCAAAGTTGCCAGTGACGGGTTTGGTGCCGGTGATGGATCCGCAAGTGTTGCTTTGATGCCGGTGACAGGGTCTTCACTGTCGGTGACTAGTTCTTCATCCCCGGCATTGTCTGAAGTTGTTGCGGTGCCAACTGTCGATATTGGGTTACCGGCGGTTAATATCTCTGAGATTCCTACTGCGACGTTGGACGTCTCTACTATTCCGTCGCCGGCAACCACCAAACCACCACCCCTTCCCTGCACAGATAACTCCCCGAGTCCCTAACCCCCGGCAGCTCCAAGACAGTGACAGCGACTGGCGGTGGCGATGGGTTTGGCTTTGTGTCGATGGTTCAGCGGCTCTCTCAGGTGAGTTATCCTAATTTCCCCTTTCCTTAGGAGGACGATTTGTCGGTGAGCCCTAGCAGCAGATTCCGGGAAGACTCTGATTCTGGGGTGGTGGTTTCTGTCGATTTGCCGGGGTCGGAGGAGACTTTGGACAAGGCTACATGTGGATCCTCTCAGGCTAAGGCTGCTTGGAATTCTCATCCGGCGAAGAGTTTGATCAAACACGGTTTTTTTGGTCCGAGAGTTGCTTCCCTTCCTATGGTCCTTGCTCCGACTAGTTCTGCCCCTTCCGCTTTGCTGGGGGTGAAAGGGGCTTCTTCTCTCCCTAATGGGGTGGCTGCTTTGGGCAGGAGTCTTAGCCATCCTGTTGCTTCCTCTTCTACTGTCTCCAAGTCTAAATTGGGGTATTTTCGGAGGGTGAAAGAAAAGGTTGCCAAGCAGGTGATTAAAAACAAGGAGATGCTAGCCGAGACTGTGGTTAATCCGGGGGAAGGGGTGGAGGGATTTTCCAAAGAGGTGCACAGTGTGATGAATGTGGCTTCTGTGGTGGGGATGACTTAGGGAAGGGATGACAATAAGTTGGTGGATTTACTCTCTACCAAGGAGCGGAAGGCTAAGGGGATGAGGGAGCTTAAGAATTTGGATTGTTCCATGTCTCCGGTGAAGTCTCAACGTAGGCGGGGGGGTGTTGGGTCTAAATTTGCTTATTCCTTCCCCCTGAAGTTCATTAAGGGTGTTGGGTTGCTGGGTGTTTGTGTATTACCGGTTCTGTTTTTTTATTGTCGGGTGCTGGCTGTAGGTTGTTGATTGCTAGGGTTTTTGGGTGTTCGGTTGGGCTCGCTGTGGGTTTTTGGGTGTTCAGTTGGGCTTCCTATGTATGCTATGAGGCGCTTTGCGCTTTTCTTGTGTACTTAGAGGCGTTTTGCGCTTTTTTGATATATACAACATTACTTATCAAAAAAATATTCCTCTTTTCTTTATAGAAGTGAGTAACACCCTTAATGTTACTATAACTACTTAGTCAAGATTTTATGAAAATATTACGCCCAATTGCAAATATTTTTAAAATAAAATATAGATTTTTAAATAAAATGTATTTTGGTGTATAAACAAGGGGCATATGTCTTATTTTTATCAATTTTTTTAAAGAATTAAATTTTGAATAAACTCCATGCGACATAGTGAGATTTGTAAGCTCAATGCTAATCTAGTTTTTATACAACATTTTGATCCCAAATTTTGGGATCGTGCAACCGTGTGTGTTTTAGAGGGAAAGAAACATGCCAAACGGTCATGGACATTTTTCCTTGTTTTTTTACTCTCTTCCTGTTTTTATTTTTATTTTTTTAATGCATAATATAATTTTGGCATCATATATAGACTCCAAACTACTCAAGAGAGGGCTAGATAGAAATTAAGATGGTTTTTTAATCCTAAGCCTCCTAGGACACACGGTAACATTATATATATGTATATATATGGTTGCAGGTCTATTTGAGTTCAATTGTGGATAGGAGTCTTGAGTTTGTTTTACATTAGGATTAATATATATGGTTGCAGGACTATTTAAATCACGTTCTTCAATCAAATTTAGAGAGAGAGAAAAGTTTTTTTGGTATTGATTGATCGAAGTTGTACTTGCGGTGATTATTGTGTTCGTTTGATTGCTTCTTCTTTCTTTCTTTCTTTTTTTCGGAGTTTGGATATCTTGTTAAATCGTTTACCAATGGTGCATGTTCAAGATTGCTTTTATATATTATAATTGATTTCCCTTACTGTTTTAGTTTTCTATATTTTGTACGTAGAGCAAAAATGGGGTAAATTTTCTGCTGTATTAAAATGGACCAATCAAACTCTAGCTATAAGAGAGTTTTGGGAAGTTTGACGATGTGCTTGAGCCTGGTTGTCACTGTATGCCTTGAATTTGTGGCAAGCAGATAGCTGGCCACCTCACTTTGTGTGTGCAACTACTTGATGTTCGATGTGAATCAATAACAAAGGTCTATTGCTTATACTCTTTATTTTGTTTTTTTCTTTCTTTTTAGTTTTTTTTTTTTTCAATTTTAAACTATATATATATGATTGAAATTGTGATTAATGTGCGAGTTGTGATCTATGTTGTCTTGTTAGGATAATGTCTTTGTTACTGTTGTTGCATCTATTCAATACGGGTTATGTTAGGAATGGGTCTTGAACTTAATTCAATCCAAAAACTAGCTTAAGAATTAAGGTTTTCCCTCACCCTTATAAATGGCTCATCTCCTTAATACCCAAGCTATGTAAGACTTCCAACACGCCCCCTCACGTGTGGCGAGGACATCCAAGCCAACACATGCATCAATGGAAGACGGTGGGCCACAGCCAATTGAGTCAAACTCTGATACCATGTTAGAAATGGGTATTGGATCTAACTCAATCCAAAAGCTAGCTCAAGAGTTGAAGTTTCCTCTCACCATTGTAAATGGCCCATCTCTTTAATACCCAAGCAATGTGGGACTTCCGTTAGAAATGAGTTTTGGGCCTAACTCAACCCAAAAGTTAGCTCAAGAGTTGAGGTTTCCTCTCACCCTTATAAATGGCCAATCTCCTTAATACCCAAACAATGTGGGATTTCCAACACGCCCCCTCATATGTGGCAGGAGGACATCCAAGCTAACACGTGCAACAATGGGAGACGGTGAGCCACAGCCAATTGGGCCAAGCTCTAATACCATGTTAGAAATGGGTCTTGAGCCTAACTCAACCCAAAAGCTCGCTCAATAATTAAGGTTTTCCTTCACCCTTATAAATGTCACATCTTCTTAATACCCAAGCAATGTGAGACTTCCAACAGGTTATAGCCAAAAAGGCTACAAACGCTTTCTACCAACTCAGCAACATAGAAAGACTAATCGAATCCTATGTTTTCTTTTCTTTTCTTTTCTTTTTTATCTTGTACATGTCCCTCCAAAAGGGTCTCTATGATACAACTCATACATATTCATCAAGATCATAAGTTATGCGGGAGATAGTTCATGCCACACTTGGGAGAAACTAACACGCTTGCTTATATCTATGTATGTTTAGTTATTAGGGCATTTGTTCCAACGTTGGAGCTGCATTCTCTTTTTGAACAAAAAGTATGAAATAGCGAAAGCTGTGGTAGTGGGACTAGACAAGGTATTTCTCTGTAACTTACTTGGATGTACTAAATTCTTTTTCCTTTTTCCTTTTTTTTTCTTCTTCCTTTTAATATCTTTGAATTTTACATGCACAGGCCATGTTAGCATATGGGTTTGAGATAGTTCATACTCTTATTGTGGATATTGAACCTGATACACTAATGAGAGCCAAAGCACAAAAGAAATTGGAGATCATGCGTGCCGAGAAAAATGCAAATGAGAAAGCCCAAGCACTGAAGAAACTGGAGTTGGAGATGATGCATGATGCAACTGTAAAACCTTTGGAGATCATCCGTAACAAAATTGACGTGCTAGGGATTAGATAAGGTTGAGTTGGATTGTGGAGTGATATTCCAACTCATTAGGATTATATTAGATTAGTAGTTGAGTTAAAATAGGAGTGAGTAAAAGATGACTAAGATTTATCTCTACCACATCATATCATATATCGATCGAGTTCTATACATGTTTTTACATGATGCATCACATGTCGCTAATGATGAGTTTATCAGCTTGCCAAACAATCAAATTAACAAGAATTAAATAGAAAGAAAAAAAATCATTAATTTAGCCCTTAAACTTTCATTATTTTTGTAATCTCCTTCCAATTAAAGTTTAAAAACTTTCAATTTAGCGTGTCAAATTTTAAAAAATTTGTAATCACACCTCTTTTGTTAGGGTTTGGAGTTAAATTGGACTACTATTAAAGGATGAAATAAACATTGTACCCTTGTAAACTTTATAAAATTACAGAACTACCCTTAAATTGCAATTTTATTATTATTATTATTATTAAAGAAAGTGAAACAGGTAAACAAAAATAAAAAAAAGGGAAAAAACTGTACCCAAAGAAGGAAATCGAAGCAGCTATTTTCCCAAGCCTGACAATATCTCACCAAAATCATACCCAAAATCAAATTACGGTGATCAAAGTTATTTATTACGAGTCCAAAATCTGTTGTTTATTTTACGTGTTAAGCATGGTGCCCAATCTCTTACCTACGATTCTTCTCTTTGAGATGTAGATTACTGGAATCACTTAATAGGCTTTGCTGGCAACCTGCCATCACTACTAAACTCTACCAATTATGGTCTATGTCAGATGATCTAATTATAAAAAGAATTGCTCTCCATTATTTT
Source organism: Carpinus fangiana (assembly GCA_006937295.1). Lineage (NCBI taxonomy): Eukaryota > Viridiplantae > Streptophyta > Magnoliopsida > Fagales > Betulaceae > Carpinus > Carpinus fangiana. Next base: position 20,551,074 of record CM017323.1, on the reverse strand, counting down.
AAGTGAAATAAAGAGAATCACATTCCTGAAAAATATCTTTAATTGGTTTTCTTTATGCAGAAGTTCAGAGTAAATCTAGAGTAATGAGTTCACGTGCAATTACGGAGTTAAGAAGAACATTCTGGAAATGAGCTGTTTATTAGTAGTTGTTTTTAATTTTTAACATGAGAAATGTTAAAAATCATATTTTTATCATATAATTATCTCACAATTCCAAAATGATAGTCTCAACCAACCTTTGGATCAATTCTTATTAAAAAAAAAAAAAAAGATAATCAAGAGTTGGTTGGAATTGTTAGGTCAACACATTGTGAGATAAAAAATGTGGTATATAACATTTTGCAACATAAAAACGTCTTTTAAGATTTAAACTAGTGTGGGGGAGAGAATGCAGTTGTAATTTATTTCTTAATTTGCATGAACGGCTGCTAAACATAACATTACATTAGAAAGGGGAGCTGTCATAGATCTTCCTCTGTATGTGTCTTACCTTGTACATCGTAAAAAACTTGTATATTTACATGGAGTGAGGTAAAAAGAGCATTGATCAAGAGATGAGAGCATCCTCTTACATGTATGATAGAATCTACGGAGGCTTCATATGCCACCAACCATGGTGTATATATGGAATAATAAACAAATTGGAAGCACGAGGCACCAATCTTCCTTGTGCCCTGCCACTGTCAGAAACATTTTGCCACCAAACAATTGATTTCAGATGATGGCCAAGGGTGTTGTATTGGTGGGTATGGTTCCTCCCTCGTGATAAACATTCTCTCTTTTGAGCTAATCTACTTGTAGATCCATTCATCTGCTCGGCCTCCAGACTCATCCATGTCTATAAAAATGCTTACTGCCTGCAGCAAATGACAAATGACAATGTAGACAAATTAAATGAGTAATCAACAAAATTTTGAACAACTTCAGATCAAGCATGTTAGAGTACGTGATAAGGATATAAATCCTTATAATAATGAGATTGGATTACTCTAAATGAAGGGATTTGATTGGGATTAAATTAAATTTGTATAAATTCAAATCATTTGTAAGCTCTATAAATAGAGCCATGTACACAATCATAATCAATCAATAAGAGTACAATGTGGTCCTATAGGGCTTTACCCTAAGAGTGGACGCTAGTGTCTAACACTGAACCCGTAAAATCCTTGTCTCCCCTTTCCCTTTTCAATTTCCTAATCAAATCCCTTTATTCAGGGTAATCCAATCGCATTTTAATCCTAATCAAATCCCTTCATTTAGGGTAATCCAATCCTCATTTATGGTAAGGATACATGTTCTTATCATATATTCTAACAAAGCGACTGACTCTTTTCCGCCTCCCATTAAGCTCCGTCCAATTTCATATATTCTGTAGGATAAAACTCATCTTTTTTAGTGGGAGCTACAGCCCACATTCTTTTTTAGTGTACCTTTCTCCTATACTGCAAATGCCTAAAATACATACCAATATACTAGTTCTTAGCTAGGTCTAAATAAATATAGACGAGCGTTTGAAGCAGGGAGGATGGGTGTGAGGTCTAAATAAATACAGTGATGATATGGTGAAGAAAAACATCAGTCTTATCTCTTGCTTTCTCTGCACAACTTGCTAGCTTCTAATTTAGGACTTTTGAGGCTAAATTTTGAGAAAAACACTTCAGTAGACTAATTTGCCTAAACCAAGCATTGAGGCTTTAAATGAACAATGAATATATAGAAATGAATGGACCATATTTTTACCTTTCCTATTCGAGGCCGCTCTTTCAACTTAGCTAGGCTGTTTCGAATATGTGAGACAGCTCCCCAGCATCTCAATGTGTTTGCCACATCATCAAGCCTCAGTAGATACTCTTCTTCAGTCAGTGGAAACGATCTCTAAAAGAACAAGGTAATTGGAAATTGCCCAAGTAGGAATAACTAACCTCTAAACATTCAAGCAGTTGTGCTATGGATCATATGGTTGGTGCCAATAACTTTGATTAACTATGTTAACTTGAATTATTGAAACTCACAACTTTCAAACTAAAGTCAGAGATTTGGACTTGTATGATGTGTAAGGATGACCCATAGAATGGCAACAAAAAAGGGCTGACTGGAAAGAAACAGTAATATGCAACTTTATTAGAAACTCATCAACAAAAAGGAAATCGAGAGAAAATTACAATCGACTCTCTCTATAGGCAGCCTTTTTAGCAGCTTCCCTTGCACATATGAGCTGTTTTTTTAAAAAAAAATGGATGACAATCCCTTTACCAATTTGGCTATCATTTCATTGACAACCCAATTGCAGAGACACACTACTAAAAGTAATGATGTGGCTTCTAATTTTTTCTTTTTTTGGTATCTTCTTTGCTGAGCTCCAGTAAGATGTTTAAACATCATTTTATTGGAGGTTCATGTTCATATTTATATGCAGTATGCAAGTTTAAGATAAACATCCATACTCTTCTTGAATTTAATTCAACTGAAAACAACTCTTCCAAATTGGTCAAAAAATAAATATAGGAAATCTGAATCGCCTATGAAACAAGTTTAAATATCATTTTATTGGAGGCTCATGTTCATACTTATATGCAGTATGCAAGTTTAAGATAAACATCCATACTCTTCTTGAATTTAATTCAACTGAAACCACCTCTTCCAATTGGTCAAAAAATAAATATAAGAAATCTGAATCGCCTATGAAACAAGTTCTGTGAAGCTCGTCTTTCTCCAAAAATCTGATGTTCTATGCATTTCTTTTTTTTTTATATAAGTAAAATCAAGTTTTATTAAAAGCGCAAGGCGCCCCTACATACACTGGAAGTATACAAGCGGAAACACCTAACTAGAAACAGAAAAGAAAAAGCACTTCTGAAATGATGTTACTTGAATTAAGTGATAATGATGTTACTCTAGCTCATTTCATAAGCATAGATTTGTAGCACAAGAATTTGCATACCTGCTCTGCGTACTTCCACATCACATTCAAAGCAAGAAAGATTTTTCCCATGAACTCCTAGAGAAGATCAAGCAAAAGTAATGTGAAATGCCAAAAAAAAAAGTTGAAAATAATCATCTAGGGGTAATAGGAACATAGAACAGCAGGACTATTTTTTCAAGCAGGAAAGTTTCAGTATCATGACCAACATATGTTCAAAAATCCCCAAAAGATTATACTGTACAGTTTCAATACAAATCTTATGATGAATGTTCACAGATCTTAGGGTGGTTATCTACAAATAAGAACATGGTACCAAATCAAAGAAAATCAAAAGTTAAAGAGCCCATGTAACGATATAAGTTCATTTAATGCTATCATCTTGCAAACATCAAACATTGGTAGAAAATGATAATAATAATAATAAAGACTGTTAGAGCATTTCAATGCCCATGTAACTGAACAAGTTTTAAAGAAGAAACTTAAATACTCTTCTTCTCACACTAGATGAAGTTTGCAAATGACTATTCTATTTTAATTATAAGTAATCGCAAATTTGTTAAAAAGTGCAAAAGGTGTAACCCAAGTACACGGGAAGTATACAAGAGACTAGAAGAAGAAAAACAAGGAAGCTAGAAATTCTATTTTAATTAAACAAAAAACATAACAATGCCAAGATCAAGTGGGAGGTGAGAGCACATATAACACATTATCCATCTAAGGGCATTTTAATATATATATATAGTAGCATAAGATAGATATCACAATTGTCACCAAGTTGATGACAAAAAAGTAAAGGAATAAGCTATCAATTGCTAACCTGACATTTGCAGTAGTAATTATGATGAAAAGACATTAGAATATCAGGTCCACAAAAACAAAAACAAAAAATGTCTAGCAAAATGGACTACATATTCCCAATAACTCCGACCTTTTTCTCAATAAATTAAGTTTTTTTTTTTTTTTAAAAAAAAAAGAGTATACTATTTGTAGTGTAACAACTCCAAATTAGCTAATATCGCGGCAATTTTCAAATACAAAAAACACACCTTCTTTATCAATTGAACATCATAAGACCTCCCATACTTGTTCCTAATAAGGGTTGCAAGGTCTATCCCACTAAAGGTCGAATCATCTGTTCCAACTATTCTTTCAAGATTCTCCCGAAGTATTTCACTGTTCACCTGAAGAATGTAAACAAGAAGAATATTAGTTTGAAATATTTGATTCTTCCATTTATAACTAGGCATAGACTTGAAAAACGACAAATAAAGCTTTACCACAGATACTAGGGAATGCGATGCAAGCAAGACAAGAGTGGATTAGGAGCCTCTCCATTTTCTTTGAAATGTACAAAGGCCAGTTCATGGTTAAGATATAATTTAGACAAATCTAAGGTGTACATACAGCCATGTCATTTGGAATCTCATCCCATTCAAAGATATTGTTTGAAGGGATGGTAACTAATGATAAGATCTTAAATAACGCAATAACACAGAGCTTTGTATGCCTCGAGATTATGAAATTTTAATCTTCACTGTGAATTAATCTCTGTTAATTTCAAAATAAAATGGAGAGATTCCTTATCCAACAAGAATTTACTTATACCAAAAATAATCTTATAGATGTTATATTTCATTTAAGCAATCTGTGTGCAGCTAGTTAAAACCAAGTGGCTCAAAAGAAATGTAGTTGACGAAGAAACTAAATGGTTAAAACAAAACAAATTACATTTCATCTAGAAAATACATCAAGAAGGGCACAATTAGTTTTCCAATCCCGCAATTATTAAACAAAACCTGAAGCTAGTTCATCAATCAGTGCACTCAAATGCTTGCCCACTCCAAAGTTGGATGTAGCATTTTACTGTTTGATGATCTAACTCCTTGTTAAAGTGCTAATATTTGCAACCAGTACCTGGACGATGACGAAAAGATAAAGCAGCCAGTTAACAGAGAGCCGAAATAGCAGAGGACTGTAGATGCCAAACACATTTTTCAAAAAATAAATAATTAATAAAGGCTTCAAATAGTTAAGATTATTGGTTTTTGTTAAGAGTAAAAAATTAAAAATAATTAAACAAAAAAGTGAGAGAGCAACTATGAAGCATCATGCACATTTAATTGTTAATCTATTCATACAGTGAGAGATTCTGACAACCACATTGCAGAATCTGAAATGCAATTGAAAAACCAGAGTCTATCCATGGTTTTTAGGTATTGTCATTTTCACAGCAATGAATTATAAAGAAAAGGGGAAAAGGAAAAGAAAAGACAATGTGAACATACTCCTCCAGTTTCGCCTTTTGTAGATTCTTCGTCATTATTCCCATCTTTTGAGTTATCTGGATCCATGCCATCATCCACCATACTGGAGAAGGCAGGCCTGAATTTCCTAACACCTTGATAATATCTACGAGCAAGGCATTGGCCTTGGGTAAAAACTAGTTTTTCCAATCCTCTAGGAGGATATGGACCAGAATATCCTGGACATGGAGTTTTACTAAATCTTCCTTTGATAAGATGCTCCTGAAATCCTAGTGAGCAATTACAATGGTGGCTCGACACAGTGTTCATCATATCCTGCAAATCATAAAATCATTCTAAACTTTTGTGAGAATCTCTGAGAGAAGGCCATAAGTATATCTAACATCGCATATAATTAGACACATAATAACATAAGATAAACCAAAAGCTGAAACCTTACGATATAAGTTCCTGCCATAGCTAAAAAAAATTAAAATTTCCAATACAAGATTTTCATTCTTTTGAACTTGAAATAACCAAACTGCTGACAGAATTAAAATTTGCAATACAAGATTTTCATTGTTTTGGACTTAAAATAACCAAACTGCCCCACCCACGTGAGTTTTATACAACCACTTCATCAACTTTACTAGAGTTTTCTCTGTTATTTTTTTGCCCAGATCCCAAGATAACAAAAAAACATCAAGTTCAGAAGTTGATTAAGCTATCTCATGATTCTCATCCTCCCATTTTGTCATATCGCAGATGCTAGAATAGTGCACTTTGTACATCCTTTCTGCCAAACAGCTATAACCAATCTTGAAATTAGAGTCTTATTAAATCACCGCTTATCCCCAAAGCTTAAGCTTAAAATGATAGAAAATAATTTATTTAATAATTTAATTAATAGTTTAACACTTTTCTCATATGTAAGTTCAATCTCCTTGTTAATAAGTGAAGACCAACACAAAATATTTAATTGAAATAACTGTGAACACAACGGGAACAAAATTCAAATTCAAGATTTTTACTCTAATACCATCTTAAACCGCTGCTTATTCCAAAAATTTAAGCCGATAAAAAATAACTAATTTTAATCATTTAATTAATAGCCATCTTCAAGAGGGAAAACCCCTTTAGCTCAAAGACTGACAAGACAAATTAAACAAGAGGGTTGGCAAGCATGATGTGTATTGTGTAACGTGTAAGCTGTGCAGTGACAATAATATAGTTAAGATTAAATGCCAAAAAGTATGTGATAATTGCCCAGACTTACCCATTTATCTGGGGAATCTTGAGGTTGATTAACCGAAATTTTCATGATAGATCATGGATTAAGTAGTTTCAAACTTCAGAAAACTTATCACTGATCTATCTGTAATAATGTAATCGTTGATACAGACAACTTTAGCTGATGTTAATGTAAATGAAGGACAATTGTGAGAGAGAGAGAGAGAGAACCTGGTGGTGTGACGAGGCAGAGCTAAATGAGAAGCGGGGGGTACTGGTTTTGGATAGAATAGGAGGGGAGGGAGAAACCATCGGCCATCAATTAGAGTAGTGATTCGTAATTTATGGGATAATAATAACAAGGACCCCCTTCGTTTTGGCGTTACTTTCTGCTCAATGCAAGCCTTACATGCACACGATGCTTGCTTTTGACTCCTGTGATGGGACGTGAGGCTACTCCAAACCTGGAGCCTGGAGGTGGACAGTTAAGACTAATTTTAATAAAAAATTTTACTTCCTTTTTTTTCTTTTTTTACGTGTCCATTTTTTTTTATATGTCCACGTAAAAAGGGATGGAGATTCAAACTAGTAACCTCTGTTTTATTAGACGTAGTCTTAACCGATTGAGTTACCTCTTAAAGACGTTTTTATTAACTAAAGACTATCGTAAAGGCAACAAAAATTTTAATTATGGTTATTCTAGCCAGGCAATACCATACTAAAGGAAAATTACAGTTTACCCCCTCAAAGTTGATAGTGTTTTTCAATTTAAACATCAAAGTTTTAATTTTTGCAATTCACCCTCCAAAGTTTCAAATTTTTTTTAATTTGACCAATTGTATCCAAAACTTTCCATATTGCCCCTAAATTTTTATTATTTTTTTTATAAAAAATTTTTTTAAAAAAAATCAGCCACCCCTTTGGCAATCTGGCCATTTTTACACCCCAAATTTGTTTTTTATTTACAAAAAATAAAAAATATGGGTAATATAAAAATTTTGGGATAATATTGGTCGAATTGAAAAAAATTGAAACTTTATAGGGGTGAATTGAAAAAATTGAAACTTTAGTGTTCGAATTGAAAAAAGCTGTCAACTTGGGGGGGTAAACTGTAATTTTCCCCTATAGTAATGCCTACTAAGACAATAGAAACCTCATAGTTTCACATGGTCAGGGCTAGATAGGGGTGTAAAAAAAAACCGGGGAGCCGGAACCGGAACCGGAAAACCGGGAAACCGGGGTCCCGATTCTGGTTCCAGTTTGGAAAAATCAAAAACCGGGTACCCCGGTTCCGGTACCCGGTTTTTGGTACCCGGTTTTTACCGGGTTACCAGGAACAGAGTTAAATATATATTTTTTATTTTTTTTAGTTAGGGCTTTACATTTTAGTTTTTTTGTTTGTTTACGTACTTGTTTTTACTTTTTATTGTTTTATATTTTTCTTTATGCACCTAATTTAAAATGATTTTTAGGGTATTTTAAAAAAATTGAATTTTTATTTCTAAGGCCCATATAGGCAAAAACATCGATTTTTTTTAGGATTGTTGGGCTTTTTTAGGTTTATTTTTCAATTATTTGGAACAATTACAACAAAGCCCATTTAATTTGGACAAAAATACTAGATTTTTTTTAAAATAACCAACTTATGAAAAAAAAAAAAAGGCTTATTTTAAGCCCAACACCTAAAATAAGCCCAAAAATAATTTTTTTAAAAAAAAACCGGTTACCGGACCGGGTACAACCGGAACCGGCCGGTTCCGGTTTCCCAAAACAAGAAACCGGGGTACCCTGGTTCCGGTTCTCGGTTTTGGCCAAAAACCGGGAAACCGGACCGGGTTGACACTCCTAGGGCTAGAGACAGAGCAAAGTTTAGTATAAGTAAGGGCCAAAGGCCAATAAATTGTGTTGATAGAGACCAATATACCCAAAAAAAAAAAAAAAAAAAAACTTATAAATTATTATTTTACCTTCAAAAAAAAAAAATTTCCTTATAAATTGGGGTGGTCATGCCCTATATGAGCCACCTCCTTTTTCCGTCTCTACACATAGCCTTATTAAGGCGTCAATAAAATTAAAGACAATTAATATTAATAGAATTAAAAATTCCCATTTCGAGAATCAAACTCTCATCCTACCACATGAGCAACCACTTGGAGATTTCATTGAGGCCACTGATTGGTAAAAAATTTTGTTTTGTTTCCTCTACATAAAATCATGTTTGAGGAATTATATAGCTTTTAGGTACATTTGAAAATGTAATGAATCATCAACTATCTAAATTTGAGTTGCCTTCAATCACTCATTCCTTCCTATCCGTTAAATTTCCAGATGAAAATAGAATGAATCTTTAATGAGTCAAGTTCTTTTGCCATCTTCAAATTATTTGGAAAAACAAAAGGCTTACCCTTTTTTTTTAAGAGATCTCCCTTAAGATCTCATGCAATTTGTATGTAATTTGCATTTGTTAATCTAATCTATTTTTCAAGATGGGCAAAAAATAAAAATAAAAAAATCAAATGCAATAAAAAAAAAATAACCCAGAAATGCAGAGTGCTGAAACCGAAAGGAAATGAATGGAATTGCAACTTTCTCTATCATAATTGCATTGCAAGAGGGATTCTCCATCAGCATTGTAGAGCAAGCAAATGGAATTCAGAAATAGGCAAACATTTTTGGTCGTGTGCTGCTATTGGACCAATACAAAAACCATAGGAGACATTCTGCCGCATCAGAACCATTGTTGACAGAATCTATAGTAGGGAAATGGATTTACATATGAAAGAAGATCCTGAACTTGTCTTACTAGTAAATCTCAAAAGAGATTTTAGCAAACACAAAAATGAAGTTAGGATAGAAGCTGTTCATCTAAGTCAAAGTTGCCAATCTATGGGGGCAATACCCATTTCTTCCAGAAGCTGGTTGGTGCGAGAAAAATGCCTGTCCACATCAAGAAAAATTGAGTACCATAACACACTACTTTCTTGCCCATGCAACAGATAGATAAAATTGTATTGCAAGTTATACAGTTAAAAAGTGTGGATAAATTCAAGGTCATGCTTGCCAATAGTAAGAAATTTTGTATTATTAATTTGCATAATAGCCTTGGTGTTATGAATCCCCTCTTCAATTCGTGGTCGACCACATTGTATATAGTCCTTAAACTCTATCATAGGTGTAGTTCTTCTCAGAATCAGCATGTAAATGAAGTTTAGTTCTTATTGACAAATGGCTTAACCTTCTTTCTTTCTTTTTTTGAAGAGTCTGGTACACTATAAAAGTTAATAGGTTCTTCTGGACAATATCTAGGCTCTAAAAAATATGTTCAAGGTGAGAATTGCCAGGAGTCCTTGACTACTATCTACAACCCTACTTAGTAATAATATTCACAAACATTAAGAAGGTGCAGAATTGAGATTATTACTAAGACCTGGATGTATACACTCGAAACTTTTTTTAGCCAACTCAAATAATCCCAAGATTATACACGGAGCTGTTGGTTTGACTTAATGTTATTTGCATTTTTTAGGACATTTGATGCCAAAACTTCTATATGGTTAATTTCAAAAATTACATTCCAGAAAAATATGTTACACACTTGTCACTTCAATCCAGACCGAAATAATATATAAAAGAATCTAGCAGACATGGCATTCCTGCTATCTTTCTGAAATGTAAAAAATGGAGTCATGGAATTAAACATACCTGCAGCCAAAAAAACCTCTGTGTGCAGACAAACCAGAAGGATGTGCTGCTTTGAGAATGTGATGCTTACTCGCATCAATCAACCTGTACATCTTTTAATTAAAAGGTGCAATAACAAAATCCACCCTGCCTCCCCCTCCCACCCCAAAAAAGAATTGTCCTAGGAAACTAAACTCTCGAAAGACAGAACCCAAGTTCTTCTGAACTTATTTATCAAGAGAATGAAAACAGAATTTATCTTGGGTGATTGAATAATAAACAAATAATTCACATGTTTAGTTTGAAATTTCTCCGTATGTACTCAAGCCCATCTATGTGTGTTGATGCGCACGAGTGTGAATGACAAGAGAGAGGGAGAGGGAGAGGGAGAGCAGTACTTTTTCTTTTGTTATTTCATATGAAACTAGGCCTGCCAAATGGTAGTACCTGGATTTTTCTTGAGCAGAGTTCCCCCATAGGAGAAAAACAACTCCTTCCTTCTTTTGTGAAATTGTGTTAATAACAGCATCAGTAAATTGCTCCCACCCTTTCTTTGCATGAGAGTTAGCCTGATGATTCCTAACTGGATACAAAAACGGAAAGGCTGAAAAGAGAGAGAGAGAGAAGAAAGACCCACCCCCTATTTATATATATGCAGCCCTAAAAGCTAAAGCAGATTAAACTAAGAAGCCTTTTTTCTTCTTGCTCAATAATAATGGAACAACTTTAAATTGAAGTTATAAACAATCAATAACACAACATCGGTGCTTAGGTTCAAGAGAAAAATGGTCATCGAGAAAGCATTATATTGAGTAACAAAGGTTTTGATCACAAAATTGTATTGCAAAAAATAAAAAATAAAAGAAAAATAGTCAAACTCATACTAGGATATATGTGAATTTTTCTGAACAACCTAATGTAGGACAAATCCCAAAAATTCAAATTAGATGGCCGTGGCAAACAGTGAAGAAATTTTGCCTGGCATTGTTTGCAAGTAACCAATTTTACCAATTAAAATTGTAAAAACATTTTTGCACTAAGATTTGCTTTCAATAAGTGCAGCACTACGACCAATTTCAATTGCATCTAATTAATGGAAATGAAAGCAAACACCAAACATCAATTTTTCATAGGAAAACTGCTTTGGGAATATAAACGTTATTAACAGTTACCATTCGTTGCATAGAGCTTTCGAAGAACTGCCTCAATCATGCTCACAAACAATCATACAACTTAATATTATAACAATGTTCACAGAGGAAACCTAGTAGATCTAACAATAAGATGACAATAAAATTCATTAGGAGTTTAGAGAAATGAGGAACCCTACCAGTGAGAACAGCATTGAGCAATAGAACACCCTAGAACACAGTTAAAATAAATGTCAGACAATAACTTGTTAGAAAAGAGGCTACTGCAGATATATATTTCAAATAATTCCACAATAATAAATTCAGTTTTGCACATAGAAACAAAATGTATTTACTCATAATGAATTGGAGGAGCACATTGCATATGTTAGACATTCAGCACAATGTCCCAACTGTCAAAAAACTTCCAATGGGCAGCTGAATGGGGCTAAAAAAGTATTCCATTTTAAGAACTTTTTCCTCAACTCCATTCCTAAATAATAAACTTTATGAGAATGGAAAGTTCCCATTTCCTAAGAATGTTGCAGTCCATACCCGTACAGCCCACTTCTGTAGATTCCCATGAGACGGGACTGAACAGCCAAGATCTTCGTGCAGTTCCTTAAAAATGTTAAGCAAACTAGAAGGGAGCTTCACTCCCTCAGGGACAGAGAAGGAAAGGCCCATAGCTTGGCCAGGTCCATGATAAGGGTCCTGTCCAAGAATAACAGCCTTGACAGCGTCGAAAGGGGTAGAGTTGAGAGCATTGAAGATCAAGTGGGGAGGCGGGTATATGGGCACGCTTGTGCCAGAGCACATCTCGTTTTGGATAAACTTGCAGAGGTTCAGAGCATAGGGCTTCTGAAGCTCTCCCGGAAGCGCTCCCAACCACGTCTCCTCCACCAACAGCTCCGACAATTTCACACGATCTCCTTCACCTTCACTTGTTGCCAAATCCACATATATCCCATCACTGTTCGTCAGAATGCCAACAACAACCAGAAGAAGAAGAAGAAGAAGCAGAGCTTACCTTTGGCCTTGGAGACGTTTTTGGAGCATATTTTGAGATTGAGTTTGGCTTTGGCGAGCGATCTGTTGAATTCCATGCGGGCTTTTTGTTGGGCATTGTTGGGGGAGGTATCGTCTTCGGAGCTGAGGTGGGTGTGGGATTGAGACTCGGACTGGCAATGGGGTTTGATCGATTTACAGAGAGCTGAATCAGGTGATGAGGATGAGAGTTTGATGCGCTTGGCCGATGCTGCTGGTTTGAAGAAATCCATCAGGGTTCTGGAGGAACCAGAAGCCATAGTTTCTTTTCTTTTTTTCACCGAATTGGGCCAAAATAATGAGCATTATAGAAGATATATACGTAGCTTTTGTGGCGTTCCCAAGCCCAAGAAACTTTTGGGAGGGAAAAGTGGAAAACGAGAAGCGCTGTATGGAGGGAAATTCAGGATACAAAGGAAAGGATCGAGAGGATGTTTTTCTTTTTTGGAAAAATGCAAATAGCAACGGTAAATACATATTATTTGAGCACCTTTTAAAAACATAACGATAATAAGTTCAACATTTTTTAGGGAAAATTTGAGCTTTTAATTTTTTACAATGTCACTTATTCGTCTATTAAATCCTAATCGGGGATGTCAAAGTGATCAAAATATCTCATTTAAAATATATATATAAAATATAAATATTTAGGCGATAGTCAGGTTTAATAGAATTTCTAAAAATACTCCCATCTAAATATTTGTAATTTTTTTTAGGGTTAACAACATTTTTGCCTATGTAGTTTAACTATTTTCATTTTGTATTGTATATGGTACCTTGCTTATGGCAAAAAATAGATATAGTACTTCTGTCTAATTTGACAAAAATCCATGACACTATCCTTAAAAACTCAATACGTGTCTTTAAAAATTTAAAATAATATTATTATTAAAAAAGAAATTTGGCAAAATGGGGGTGGTCGACAACCTACCACCCCTGACTAGTTTGAGGGCTGGTGAATCGCCCCCAATTTGCAAAATGGGGTAACCAAAACCATTTTATGACTAGTTTGAGGGTGGCCAAATCACCCCCAATAGCCTTAGGGTGGTTTGACAACCCTAGTTTGGCCTGGGGTAGTTTCGGCCACCCCCAAAGGTAACCCTCAAATTTTATTTTGTAGGGTTTAGGTCATTTAGGGGTGTTCCAACCATCTCATTGTTCTTAAAGGTGATTCGGCCACTCCTAGAAGGCCTAAACTCTAATAAAAATAAATAAAAAATTAATGGCTACTCTTGGGGTAGCCAAAACCACCGTAGGGCAAATATGGGTGGGCCCAGCCACTCCCAAGGCTATTGGGGGTGGTTTTAATCACCCTCATTTTGCAAGTTGGGGGTGGTTCAGAGGACCATTAGGGGTAGTTCAGCTACCTCAAACCGGTTAGGAGTGGTTGACCATGATTCTTTTTTTTTCAAATTTATTTTTGATGTTTTTAATTTTTAAGAATTTACATGGATCTCCATCAATTTATAGATGAAAGTTAAATGGAGGTACCATCTTTATTTTTACTTTTTAGCCATAAGTAAGATACCATATGTGATACAAATAAAACGTGGATGGGTAAAAATAAAGTAGTTAAACTACATGGGGTTAATGGTGTTTAACAATTTTTGTTATTACTTTTATAAAATAATATGTATATTTTAGAAATTTTAATATAATTTAACAGAAAAACTTAATTAATCGGTTAAATTAAAAAAATAATAAAAATTAGAAGTTTAATACGGAGAGTTTTTAAATTTTAGAAAGATGCCGTTGAAAGTTCGTGAAATTAACTTAAGTTTTCCTATATATATAAAATGTGCGATTTGGTTTTACACTCGGAGTCGGTATCCTCCCGCCTAAAGGCCCCCGTAAGCAGTTTGAAGTGAAATATGGAGCAAGTGGTGGGCAGCCCCAGAGGGTGGATCGATGAGGACGAGAGCGCCAAAGAGATGCTCGCTAGAGTCTTAACAGCGCGCCCCTTCTTGCTTCTTCCGCCGCTTCATAGGGTTCCTCTACGCGTCGGTAACGTGGTTGAGCTTGTCGGACCCTCTCCTTCTTCCAAAACCCACGTCCTGATTCAGGTCCCAAACAATAATTTCCCATATTTCATCTATTAAAATTTGAAGTTTTCTAAGTGTGTCCAAACATTGAAAAATGCTGAAAATATTTTACAGAAAACGGTTTATGTAGAACCAAAGGGAGCCTTAATTCAATTCAATTTATCACGATTACCCCCAATCATGTACTACATAATTTAATATGTGTAGGCGGCAGTGAGCTGTGTTCTTCCTAAAGAGTGGAATGGGGTGCACTATGGAGGCTTGGACCACTTGGTTGTGTTCCTTGACTTGGATTGTCGATTTGATATTTTGCGCTTTTCAGAAATGCTAAAGCATCGAATAATTGGGGAATCTATTGGTAAGAATCCATGCAACATTCCTTTGTTTTTTGGTCAAAATCTAAGTCTATGCGTCGCTAAGAGCGTCTCATAGTTAAGCTTATTGGCTGCATAATTTGTTACACTATTAGTATCGCCGGAGATAGTGTCCCATTCTTTCACTCTTGATAACTGTTTGACACTTTGTCTGAAAGAGAAACCTTACATGTGGTCACTGAAGTGCTGTTACGCTTTATCCCTTATTTTCTAGCTCATTTAGTTTATCTCAAGCAGAAACTGGTTGTAGGAAATTTCTCCAAGCCAGCTTATTAAATTGACTTATGTTCTTAGAGCACGTTGGGTTAGAAGAATTTCTTAAAACTCAATTTGGAGGACAACTTTGTTATTGGATAAAGGACAAAGAAAAGGTTCTCCAACCCAAAGACCAAACACTATAGGTCAAACCTATGCTCTATGCTTTTGCAATCGTACAGGAACTGGAAACTGAAAGCAAGAGCTTTCGAGAAGGGGTTAATGATACCTTTCATTATAACGTCACTTTTTTGTGCAAGACCAGATGAAATAAATGGTTCATTTGTTTATTGTTCTCCATACTGAGAATGAGAGTACAATGCTAGCCAATTATTCATATGGGAAGGGAAGGCATTGGGGCCCAAAGTTTATACGATGTGTTGATGCAGCCATGGAAAAGGGCTGTAGCTACTATTGTGTGTGTTGTAGGGGGTCCTAATATGATTTTCTTTTGTCCAATAACAAATCTTATCTTTCCATATCTTGTTTTTTTGGAAGTTTGAGCAAGTTAAGCTTTTAATTTGTTATAGTTTGGTTTGAATTTTTTAGGATCAATGAAAATAGATTCGGAGAAGATGGATTTTGACTTATGGAACAATGATAGAAAAAGAAGACCAGCTTATGATGAGGAATTATATGTTTTGTGTATGAGACGATTCCTGTATGTCCGATGTTATGATAGTTTTGAATTTCTTGCCACTCTCAAGGTGAGGTGTGTTTTTTTCCCTCTCTCTCTCTAAGTGCTTATTCCAATAAAAAAAAAATCTAAAGTATCCATTTTATCTCTAATTTATTTTCTGTTTTTTCATGTTGGTGTTATTCTATAGTGTATGGGTTTTTCCTTAAAATGTAATTATCGCTTTTGAAGCCATTACAAGTCAGGAAAAAAAAAAGGGGGGAAGTAGATGCAAGAGAAAAGGGAAAAACCAGACCCACATAGTTGAGGAGATGTAAAGAGCAAAACAATGCTCTTCCTAAAAAGTAAGAACTAATCACAAAAGCATGCTCCCACAAAAATTCTTGCTTTATTTAGAGGCAAATTATACATCACTACAGATACTTCACGTGGAAGTAAAAAATTACCTGCTTAAATTACAGTGATCTATACTTAAATTACAACGATCTACTTGTTATGTACTACTAGAATTTAGAGTTAATGTGGGAATATCAAATCATACTGAATCTACATATTTCTTTTCTGGAGCCTGCTCGAGTTGACAAAAACTTGGTCACTTATCATTTGCTCCCCACGATACCCATGTAATAATTCCTTTTCCTTTAAAAATGAAAAATCCCTTGAGAAGAAACACAACTTTATTCTTATGAATGGTGGGCATAGAGGAGGAGGATAACTGGATAAGGCATCCCAAGAGGAGGGAATAAATGTGCTCTAGAATTTTTTCTAAAAAAAGAAATGCAAAAAAAGGAAAAAAATTAAAATTAAATTAGAGGAAAATGATCTAGATCAAGGAGAACTATTGTCAAATGCCTCTAATGTGGATAAAAGTGTCATCTAGCAAAATTTGCATAAAAGATGTGTTGAAATTCATATACGTGGGAAGCTTAATTTTTTAGGAACCATGTCATTTGTGATTATTCTTTAGACTTGTTGACCTGCCTTCGAGTATTGAGTGACTGCTGAAACAGTTAACTTTTTTTTTTTTTAATTTTTATTATATATATATTGAATTAATAGGAAAATTAATGTGTATTAGCACCACATCCTTTTCTGTCTTTGGGTATTTTGTAATCTCCAAAGTTGCTGCTACTTGATGGGGTCAGAATCATATCTCTTCCACTAGCTTAAATGGGAAATTGAAGCATAAATTTCCACTTATCATAGCTCGTTACCATCTCATGGAAATAAGCATTAGTGATATTCTTTAATTAAAAATCAAAAAAGTTCTAGTTTGCTCATTAATAAGTTCTCAGTGATGAGCAAACTAGAACTTATACAACCAACTGTGTTCTTGTGCTTGTTACAGGTATTAACACCTTGTGACATGAACTTATGATAGCAATGCACCACCTCTGCAACACTTTCTAGGAGACTAATGACAATTCTGTGTGTTTCTCCAAGTATCACTATTGTTAGAGTGCCTTACGGCATCCAATAGTATTTTTTATTTCATCAAATAGAAAAGTGCAGAACTGCTTTTGTTAATTGATATGCAATAACTGGAACAAACTTGCCTATAACTTGAAAATGTGGAATTCTATTGAATGCAATAAGTTCTACCATATGGAACTTATTTATGTATTTTGCTTTGAGAAAGAGGGTTGGGGGGTTCACACGGCTTATTCTCAAGCATTATCAACTATGCCAACAATGGCCGGTATCACTTCATATGTCCATCCATGAACAAAGTTTTCTTTAATAATCCAACTAATCTAAATGCATTTTGGTGTCCTAACAATCGTTTATTCCATAAATTAGGTTTATTTGCTCAAATTCCTCGTTAAAGCTGGTGCATTAATTTTGTCCATACTTTGTTATCTTTTCCTTGCTAAAGCTTATATTAGTTGTGGAAGATATTATATATTTGATTCTTTTAATTTTTGGATAAAAGACATTGCACTATCGGATTCAGAAGGAAGAAGAAGCACATGGTACTGGTGTTCATATGCTCATGATCGACAGGTTTGTCTTGTAATATGGAGTTTTATGTTTCCAAATTGTTTTTCTAGGAATTTCTTAATGGCTTTACCAATTCTTTTTTCCTTTTGGGGTTCATATTACTTTTTTCTCAACTTTGTACTTAATGTTATGCTTGATTATCTTTAGCCTTTTTGGCATTATTGGTTTAGGCCATTAATATGAGCATTTTTTTTTTTTTCATAATTATTGTCATGATCATTTTTATTATTGTTATTTTCATGATCAATGCTATATATTATCAATATACACTCTTCATATATTTACATGACATTGTATCCCTACTGTCTCAAAACATGCCCAATCAACCATTCCTTTCACATTGTATCTTCTTGTGCTTCATAACTTTCCTTTCTTTGCTTTTGGCCATCAATTGGCCTAATCATAGATTTATCTGATTCTATGTGCTTATGGCTTTCAGTTACCAGGAAATTGGCTGTCATCTTTTTGTAGAAATCTCCATGATTAGGGGTTTTAATTCTTTGACAAGTGACTGGTTTTCTATAAATGATTGGCGCCACTAAACTAGGGTGTAACCTTAGATAAGACGGTGTAGAGTGAGTGTGAGAGGGGTATCTTCCCCTTGTCAATTGTCAGCCGGTTCCTTGCCAATCACCAACAACCCCCAATTGGTCACCAGCTGCTCCTCCTATCATTTCGAATTACCCTACTCCATTCACTAGTCATATCATTGATCTTGGCTGTTTCCCTAGTTGCTAGGTTGACTGCCCAACCAAACCCATTCAAGTTATTGCCTAACCCTCTGATCACTCACTGTCACATCCTTACCATCTAATATGATTCTGACCTGTTTGAAATTGATACCAATCTCTGAAAAATAATGAGAATATAGAAAATTTTCTGTGCATGCTAAACATAGGAGAACTGGTAGATAACAAGATGTATTGTACTGGACATAGTTTTTAGCAGGAAGTTATTTACATGAAACAAATGGAGCCTGTTCACTATGGTAGAGTTAGGCCTGATAGATTACTTAAGAATAACCAAATTTTGCACCTTATTATTATTTTTTTAATATTTGTAATGTGATTAAGAACATGTATGGATTAGAATCATAATAGAATTTCCTTTGAAAAGTGCTCAAGGATGGTTTTCTGGTTTAGATGTAGGATTCTCTTTTTACACTTAGATATGAAAAGTGCTGATACACATTTTACATTTCCATGCTTCAAATATATGAATATTTGAATCTTTTAAAACTTACAATGTTTCTGTGATGTTTCTTCCCCATAGCATGATATGCATTATGAATTAATTTTGATTTTAGAAGTTGAAGTTGGTTAGTGCAATTTAATTGTCAATATCTGAATGTGGATGCCTTTCTTAACAGCATTGGAGCTTTTCATTGGATAGATCGTGCCTCAACATTCATGCCAGTAGGGGGTAATAACAGGTAACAGTATAACAGATACAATTGAGGCCTAAAAAAAAAGAAGAAAGAAGATACAACTGAGGGACTTAGAATTGTGTACATAGCATAGTTATGTTTTACACATTGAGTGAGGTCATTGTTTTTTTTTTCTTATAGAGTTATTGCTAGCTAATTGAAGTATTCCCACCTTCACATATTCTCACCTTCATTGGGGTATTGGTGGCATTTGAAGTCGCTGCTAGCTTTGAGAGGGGGAAGGGTCTCCAACTGAGATTTGGAATTACAAATTTTTAATTTTGTTGTGAAATCGGACTAATGGCTTAGGGCATTTGTAACTGGATCTTGAAGCCAATTCCAAGGCCAATATAAAGATTCAAACAATGGATTTGGC
Organism: Carpinus fangiana; assembly: GCA_006937295.1. Classification (NCBI taxonomy): domain Eukaryota; kingdom Viridiplantae; phylum Streptophyta; class Magnoliopsida; order Fagales; family Betulaceae; genus Carpinus; species Carpinus fangiana. The sequence continues at coordinate 20,531,709 of CM017323.1, read as the reverse complement.
ATTGGGCCCTCCAATTCCAAATCCAAGACCCAGTTCAGGGTAAAATCCAAGCATCCAAATACACCCAAATATAATTGATGCAAAGTTGATTATAGCTCTTTTCTGCCACAATCTTGTTCTTAAGATCGGTATATAATATGAACTTAGCCAAAATAGGGGAGAGTTCAAATAAATTGTTTTTCATATACTGGATTTGTATGATCTAGTATATTAATTTGCTCTAGGTTTTCTGTTCCTCTAAATGTCCTAATTGGTAATCTTCCTCACATACATGCATTCAGCTTTTGATTATTGTTAGTTTCTCTATGTATGCTGAGAAATTTGACAGTTAAGATTAACTTTTTTATTTGGAGAGTCGGATCATTCTCAGATTATACCTTATCTCAATGATTTAATTGTTTGGGTTGTAGGAAAAGCCATTCTCTGCAGACTGTGTCAGAAACTGTAGTTCAGGAGATTAGAAAGCTTCTAGTGCTGCATCCCATGCTTGTCATAGCTACAAAAGCAACCATTTTGGGGGATATATATGCTATGAATGATGCCAAATGGTAAGTCCCTGAAAGGCCAACCATCAAATTCTGAACTGCCAACTCATCAGGAGCAAGTTTGTATCATTCCTTCTGACACCAATCTGATGCTTATGATATTGCCCTTTCCTAAGCAACAACTCAACTACCATCCTTAGCATCACCTGTGAAATACCCAATCACTAAAGGACTAGGGCGTGGGTTTAGGCATGTACTAGGGAGTGGGTTTGAACCTCCACAATGGAGAATCCTCACATATGCTTGATTAGTATTAGCCACCTTAGTTCCCATTGTTGCCCTAGTGGGGCTGGGTCAGACTATGACTCAGTCAGACTTGAGGAAGCGCTTGCAATTTTCACCGTCTAGGCACCTCTTGTACGGCTCCTAGCGAGTATGTGCTACTATGGTCATGTTCAAGTAGAATAGTCACAATTGGTCTTCCCGGCCTACTCTTTTGTTCAAAAAAAAAAAAAAAAAAAAAAACTAAAGGACTAGCAACCAACCCTGTCTTTCAAGTGCATGATGGTGAAGGCAATGGATCTACTTACCAACACTCTCACGCCGTGCTTGATGCATGATTTTTGGAAATTCTGCATTTGATTAGGATTCTTGATGAGTTCTTGATTGTTTCTTAAATGAAAGAAAGAAAGAAAAAAAGATGCAGGAAATTTTTTTAACTTTCTCTAAATCTTGACAGATTAAATATGTTCCTTGATATTGGCTATTGCTCATACTAAACCGTACAAGGACTAAGTGGGAAAAGTGTTGTTCTTACTTCAATGACTAAAAAGTCAGCTTTTGCTTTGCAAGTCCCTAGTCTACCTTAGGTTCTTGATCTATTGCGCAATATGTTAACAGGAATTTAAGAAAACCGGATACCTCAAATTGTAGAAGCGGGAACATTACTTCTCAGCAACTTCCATACCGTGAGTATATGCCTTCTATCTGGCAGGTAATGTTTCATGATTAGTTGCTTGATAATAATATATTTCACCATTATATTCCCAGAGAAGTTAGTATTCAATTATTTCCCGCATGTTATTGCATATTTTACCCATTGCAGCACGCCATAATTGAAACTTGTGTTTCAAGAGGAAGATAGCCAAACTTGGCTTTTGTTTGTTAGTTATCTAAGATGAAGTTATGCTGTATATTAATGGGGATTGTTCATTAGTTACCTTAAATGTGGTTTTGCTGCATATAACTGTTGTGGATATATCTTGTGGAGATTAGAAAAAAAGTATAATTGATTACACTTTCTTAATTGAATGTCTTTGTTGTATAATGTACTGAGGTGGGCATGGAACATATTGAAGTATATTATCGTTATACTAAAAACTTTCCACAAGCACTTTTCTCTTGAAATTGTTATGGTGTTCATTCCGTGTTAAAGCTGTACTGATTGCTTGCTTGTATCTTGAATCTTTGCAGAATTTTGTTACGCACAGGATACTTCTACGAGCATCAGGTTCAGAATTTTTTTTGTGGCGGAAATTATAACGAATTTTGCCTTACTGATTGTTTTAATAGCAACATTAGCCATTAACTTTCTTTATCCTCAACCATGTATTTATGTTGTTTTTACTGCTTCCAGATGATCATCTCCCTGTAAGCAATGATCAAAATCATTCGCTCTACTTTTCAGAATGGCTGCTGCCATCACTGAGTTTCATAGACAAATTTATAGTGAAAGAGGTACACAACTGCCTATGCTAGTCAGCAATTGTGAATGTTATTAAAGGAATTAAGACATTTAGCCTTTTCTATTGGACATCTCTGGTATTTTGTTTTGGAACCTGCAGGCTGGCATCTTCATTGTTTCATGAAGTGCGTAGAGACTTGTGGTGCAGTCTTGCTTCTTATTTCTTGATCTCTCCCATTATGCCAGGTCAAAATGAATTCTTACTCCCCACCTCCTCCCTTCCTCCGTACAAAAAAAAAAAAAAAAAACAAATTTTACATGCCTCTCATTTTTATTGATGCAGATTTTTCTTTTTTGGTGTGTAAGTTATTCTTACCAAGCAAAAAGAAGTAAACAATTTATTTACTCTGCAAGTAGAAGTCTACCATACTTATTTGTTGTTATTGTCTTTTTAGTTATTCGGCACATCTTATATGCCTCAAACTTTAATTCTAAAATTCATAACAAAGTAGTTTTTTTATGTTCACCAGTCTCATACTATTCAGTTAAAATTAGGATAACAAAGGGTCAACAAAATTTCAAGATATTGGCAATATCTCAAGGGTGTAGCGATGGCCTCCTCCAGGCCTTCAACAAGTCATCTTTACTTGAGCATGAGACTGGACATTGAGTGATTGTCACTGTTTCAGGCCTCCTAGTGCACAAAGGATTAATTTCAGTGCGTTGGAAGTCAGAGCAGCTCACTCTATCATCCACTAAATGTGACCTAAATTCTCTCTCTCTGGCACTTGAGTTGGATTGTTTTCTCTTTAACAATGAAGGTTAATGACAGGTTTATGGTGACCTTGCAGCAGTCTATAAAAGGCAGTATCCCCGCTTTAGAAGTACTGGCGTTTTAGGTTGATGATAGGTTGTGTTAGTACTTGCTGTATATTGATTCATAAAGTTTATTCTGCTACTTGATCCCTAGAATGTATATTTCTTTTAAAACATTGCTAAGATTTGTGTAATTTACTCTAGCTAGTTATAGCAGTTGAAATTCTGGCCTTGAAGTTTTGTTTAGTAAGAAAGAAGATGAATCTCATAAGCCCCAAGCTCATCCAAAAAAAATGGGGGATAATTCCTAGGATAGCTTTTGACAAGTTTGGCTGAAAAGTGTTGATTCTCGTTGATTACAAATATCTTTATAGAATAATAGGGAGGAATGCAGAATATTTGGAAAGAGTACAAAATTGATAGAATACAACTGCTATATTCCTTGCCTGTTGTTAGATTCTGGCTCTTATCAGGTGTTGTGTGAGATTGCATGCTCACTTGCAGGCTAAGGATGTTACATGGTTTCTTGCTGAGAATAATTGGACTGCTAAGACCAAGTAGTGGGAAGCTATCCTCTCCGCCACTTCTTATTATTTGAGCAGTTGGCATGTTAACTCTTGCGGCCCGTCAGGTCTTGTGATTCGGGCTTGGCCCCTCGAGCCCGGACCTGTATTCTTAACCGGGGCAGGTTGGGTGGATACTAAGTATATCGATTGCCCCCTATTCCCATGTTAGACTTGTTCATTTGATCGGGAACCCGATTATTCAATACCTTCTATTCTTGGAAATTTTTTAGCAATTTCCACCTTTGTTTAGTGAGCAAAGTCGTATTGAAACACTTCGGGTCTCGGAATCTCAAGCCACCCTGAAACTTTGATATACCCATCCTCTCATCCATCATAATTTTAACGTCACTGAATTTATGTCCATGCGTAGTGATTTAGGCGGTCGACAAGCATTCATACTATAAGTAGGGATACTTTGAATGACTACTTTCAGAAGAACCTTATTTCCTATTTAAGAGATAAATTTTGCTCTCTAATTATTCAACTTATTATAGATTATGTCCTTAATGCTTTTGAACGCCAAACCAACACTGGTAATCCCAAGCACTTCTCATAGCTTTGGGAAGAGTGCACCCCAATAATGTCAAGAATTTGGTGTTTGATTTCCTAACTGGCGTTCTTCTAAACAAGATGAAAGTCTTGTCCTTACTAAGTTTTTGACACGATGCTCATTCATGTATTTCCAGCAAATATTGTAACATGCATTTCAAGCGAATTTGCTTCACATAATATGAGACTATCATTTGCCAAAAAATAAATGTTTAACTTTGTTCTTCCCTTAGTTATAAGAACTTCTGATAATGCACTTTTATACTCCTTATACTCAATAAGATAGTTAAATGACTTCGCACAAAGAATAAAACGGTAAGGAGGCAATGAATTCCTTTACCTAATTCCTCTAGATTGTGTTATATCACCATGTGGTTGCCCATTTATAATGACATAATAAAAGACAAATCTAACAAATGCCATAATCAATTGTACCCATCTATCAACAAAACCAACTTTCTTCGCCACTTCCTTTAGAAAATTCCACCGCACCTTGCTTATATCGAGTTTTACCCTATTTTTCCCTTCGTACTAGTATTCATGGTAGGCGGAGTTTTATATGCTTCCAATATATTATGAGTAGTAAGCTTGCCGGATATAAAGGCACTTTGATTATGACAAATGATGTTAGGAAGAACTTTCTTAAGCTTATTAGCAAGCACTTTAGAGAAAAAAAAAAACAAAGTTTATGAAGAACATTATATATAAACTAATAAGGCCGAACTCAAACACTGTAGATGGTTGCTTGACCTTTGGAGTAAGGGTTATATGAGTAACATTTATGGAGCCATTAAGAGCAACTATTGCCTAATATTCATGGTAGGGGAATGCTAGGCGTTCTCTTAGTGTTTTTTATTATAGTATCTTCCTAATCTCAGATGAATATTATTATTATCATTTTAAAAAACATGTCTTATTATTCTCACATGATTTTTAAAAAATAATATCCACTTAGGATTAGGACGACATTAAAATAATATTAAAAAAACACTTTTCATTTCTTCTTTATGTTTTTAAGTTTGCAATTTATTATTTAAGCTTTTTTTTTAAAAAAAAAAAAAATTATTCATAAAAGTTAATGTGAATCAAAATTCACTGAAGATCAAGAGGAAGTTTTTTTTTTCTACCATAAACTTAAAATGAGATAATATTTTCCAAAAAAGCAAAAGGAAAAGAAAAAAAGAAGAAAAGAAAGAAAAGAAGAAGAAGAAGAAGAAACAGCTCCCTCCCACTCTTCTCCTTTCTCTTTGTCAAGTCCAGCAAATAGAAAGGCAGAAGCTCTGAAAACCCTACACCCACACTATATTCCTGAACCAAAAAGTCTTTCATATATACCACCGGCAATACCCCAAGCTTAATTCAAACAAACAGAGCATCTTCTACTTGCACTCTCTACAAAACTATGCGACTATTCTTTTGTCATGCAAGGCATTACAAATATGCTGAAAAATGATCCCCTAATCCAACCATAGACAGTTCAGAATGATTGATGGTTGCGACGGTGATGCAGCAGCAGACTTCTGCAGTGGCGTCGCAGCCAACCAATCCCCAGTCTTCTCTTAGATCACCGCCACCACCAGCCGCAGCATCAGCGACCCCCACGCAGTCCCCCCACTCGCTCGCACAGCACCGCGAGCAGCCGCTGGATCATGCTTTGGTACCGATCGGGGCCGCGCAGCGGGCGGGCGAGCCCGCGGCCCTGATGACGTGCCCTCTGGCGAGGGTCCGGCTTTCGGATATCGCGCCGTACGAGGGGGCTCCGGGCGGGCCCTACGGGAGGGCGGTGGAGGTGCTGGCTGGGTCGCTGATGAGGCACAATGCGGCGCTGATTGAATTGGGCAGCGGAGACGCGGCGCTCATGCGTTGCGGCTTGGAGGCGGCCCGCTTGTACTTTAGGAGTAGGGCTCAGCAGAGTGTTGTTGGCAAGGGAAGCCGTGGAGTTTACATGTACAGAGCTGGAAGGTATCTATTTTATTTTTATTTATTTTTTTTGGGTATGAATTTTCGTTTGGCTTAGAGAAGGGATGGTTGTTTGTTTGGAGCTGAGAATTTTCCTATTACTTGGAAGGTATTTACATATTTTTTGTTTAATATGTTAAAATTAGGGCAACGTTTTGTGTGTAGTGTAGAATTCATGTGTGTCAGTGCAGGTTCTTTGTATTGCATGCTCTGAAATGAGTTTCTATGATATATGAGAATTGGAATGTGTTTATTTATTGGGTTTGAAACATTATGTCTTATACATCTTTTTGCTTATAAGAGTTTTCAACGTGACAGCAAAGAAGAGTTTGGACAGTGATTTAGAACATTTAGGATCCATTTGGTTTGTGAGTCAATACTAGGTTTTCTGAAAACTGCATTTTGTTACTGAATATAGTTACCACAAAAGATTCTGGGGACCAACTATTTTCTAGCTGTTTTCACTGGTGGGAGGGCCGCATTCCTTCCCAAAGAAGTCTTGGAAAATTCCCTGATGAGTAAAATTTTTATGCCATTTTCTAGTTTTTAATATTTCTGAAAATGGTTTTCAAACCATTGACAAGATGCAACCCAAATATTCTCCTACTGCATTTTTGGCAATCCCTCTGTAGCTAGCCACGATTAAAGGCACAGGATCCCGGTATCTGAGTTAATTAATGATGTCAAATATTGATTTTCTAGAGAGTGAGATTCTTTGTGCCAAATATAGTATTTTGTACGAAGTAATTGTACGAGTGTTATACTTTTGCCTGAGTGTTTTCATGTTTAGAACTCTAATGAGGCAAATCACTGAGTAGTGCAATATATAGTGTTTGCTCTAAATATTGTTCACTCTTTTGTTATTGCTTTATGGTGCTGTCCCCCTAATAAATTAAACTCCTTGACCTTCATTAAGTGGATTCACTCTTGAAAGTACCTGATCTAGACATTCCTGTACACCATTGAGACTGAATCTGTTTGTCTCAGTTGTAGGAGTTCTGCCCCAAGTCAATTATTGTCCTTCTTGTTGTTATTGTTATTACTACTACTGCTTTTATTCTTTACAAATTAAACATTTATGAGCTTACCTTGTTGCAGGGCTTTAGAAGATTGGGACTCATCTCCCCCTTGCATGGCTGATATTTTTAGGTGCATGGGAAAGGCAGCTCGTGCTGCTTTATCTGCAATAGCAAGGCATCTTCGATTGCGAAGCGAGTAAGTATTCTGATTATTGATTTTAATTCTTGCTTTGGTAGTGGTTTTTTCTGTATTCAATTTTTTTCTATATATACCTATCCACTTACAACAGCATATATTGTTCAGTGTTTTCAATGATTTGCTTGATGATACCCCATTGCCTGCAAATGAGGTGTCCTCATCGGTGCTTGTTGTGACCTACTTGAATGCTTCTTTGCAAAATGGAAAGGGTGCTATTGGAGGTGGGAAGCCAGCAACAAATGGTGAAGTTGAGAAGGGATTGGTTACATTGATTTCTTCGGACAGTCCCGGTCTTCAGGTGTCTTCCTATTGCTTGATGGTGACTCTAATTTTAAACAATTGTGATTTTCTTAGTTGTTGGATTGGAAAATAAACCAGTAATAGTCTTCAAATGCTTTCTTGTAATTCTGCTGCTGTACCTTATTATCTGGGTTATAAATTTGCATTACTTGTTTGATGTGTCTGTGCTTGAAAAAAAAAAAATTGTGGTATTTTTGATTAATGTGCACCACAAATTATTTGTGTAAGCTATTTTCTTCAACAGGTTTGTGATCCCAATGGTCGGTGGTACCTAGCAGATGGTGGATCAACTCCTGGGGATCTTTTACTGCTTACAGGCAAGGCACTTAGTCATGCTACTGCAGGCCTTCGTCCTGCTGCATCATATAGAGCTGCTCCTGATTATTTGTCAGGCACTAATGGCAGTGGGAGGTACAAGTTAATTTATAGCAGTTTGTTCTTGTGATGAAATGTGGCAAAACAAACCTTTCAAATATTGCATTCGACTTCCCAAGAAGTTCATTTTAAATTTAGCTTTGTTATTGTAGGACATCACTTGCGTTTAGGCTCATGCCGCAGGGTAACGCTATATTAGATTGTTCTCCAATTGCAGCAGCTGGTCATGTCATTCCCCAGAGCTATGGTCCAATATCTGTAAGCCAGTTTATGGATGAGCTTTCAGCAGAGGAAGATGTATTCTGCAGTCGTTCTGATAATACTTACGTAAGTTCTATCCTCAAGCAATCCATCTTGAGTCAACAGTGGAACTGGAAATTTTGATGTCTCAAAATAAAATATGCAGGATATCTCAAGGAAATAATTAATAGGTATAAACCTTATACGTTTTAGGTTGTATTAATACAGTTTTTGTTTTCTGTCTTCTTTGTATCAGAATTAGGGTTCTGATGCATTAGACAACCAAATCCATCTAAATTCTAAATTCAACTGCCAAGTTTGAATAGCTTTCCACTTATTAGTGAAGAGTCATTGTTTACGCCTGTTGAAATGGAGAATTTTGTGTTTTGTGGCAAACTGGCATGAACTGGGAACCGTGAAAGTCCAGTGCCTTAAAGGGATGATTTTTAGTTGATTTTTTTGTGGCTCAAATAGAAAACATAGTGACCAACATAAACATTTTGAGTGGTTATGATTGGAAAGGTATCTTGTTTGGGCTTGGCTTGTTTTTTTACAAGGAATTATTCCCTTTTATTTCTTGTTGTCTTACTCTCATGCAGTGAGAGTCATGGGTAAAAAATAATTCTACACCATCAGCTAAAATATGAAAAAAAAAAGAAAAGAAAGAAAAAAAGAAGAAGAGACATTTCTACTTGATGTGATGTGCCCAGTTGAGTATAATCAAACACGATTAATATTCAATTAGTAATATCTCACTGGGTGAAGTTCTCAGCAGTTGCATTGTTAATATCTTTTTAGTCAACCATGAATGATACTGTTATTTACCCCCAAAAAATGATTGATATTTGATTAACAAAATATTTTTTAATGATGAGAATGGTCAGTTGTGTGTGCTCATGTGTGCATGCTTATGTTGCTAGTTGCAGTATTTAAAACTAATTATGCTACTGAGGTAGACTGCTAAAGGATGGTTCCATCCCTAAGGGTAAATGCGCTTTGTCAAACATGATTGTGGAGCCCTATGTTCTTATAGACTGAGTTTCGGGACTTAAAAAATGATTTAATCCTACATTTGCTAACTACGATCTGAGAATGTTTATCTTGGCTACATTCGATATGTGGAAATCTCACATGGATATTGGACTTGCAGGTAGCTCAAAACAATTTGAATAAGGATTTGTCTTTAAGAAGTGTTCTCTCAGATCCCATATCGTGAGTTTTTCTCTATTTGCTCTTGGTTCCTTTTTTGCGAAGTTATTATACTAGTTTTTCCAGTTTTTGAGTTGTAGTTTGACCCTCATCATATAAGAGTATCAATAGTGTGTGCTATATATATATATCTGATAAGTAATCAAAATATCATTAAAAGCATAAGGCGCCCCTAGTATATAAGAAATATACAAGAGAAAACACATAACTAGAAGGAGAAAACAGAACAAGAAAATTCCGATAACTAATCACCAAAACAAAAACAAAAAGCAGATAAAGAAACAAAGTTTTGAAGAAAAAAACCTTAATCTACTTTAATGTCATTTCACGGTCTTCAAAACTTATGTAATTTCTTTCTCCATAGATACTACAAAAAAACACGAGAGCACCATCTTTCACATAGCATCACTCCGAGTGATGTCAGTGGTCCGCCAACAAGCATACAAGTTGATTACTTGTCTAGGCATAACCCAAGACAGCCCTAATCGACTAAAGAAAACATTTCATAAGGCACTGACGACCTCACAATAGAGTAGAAGATGGTCCAGAGACTCTTCAATTCTTTTACACATACAACACCTATTAACCACAATGATATGTTGTTTACTAAGATTTTCATGAGAAGGATCTAACAATGAAAATCAACTTGTCTTCTTATCAAGGGATGTTATTACTTGTATATCTTAAGTTTTCTTTGTGCCTTAGTAGGCTTGCTGGAGATGGTGGTTGACTATTACTTATCAAAAGAAAGTTTTCTTTGTGCCTTAGTGATAATGGGGCTCTTAAGTAGAGTTCCTGGTCATTTCTTCTTTACTACCCTTTTCACTTGGGCGGCAGCTTGGCTTGCCACCACAGTGATCACTTTTTCTGATTTTCTTTTTCTCTTCTCTAACCCTCCTTAGGCGCTCTCTTGTATACTTCTTGTGTACTAGGGTTGTGCCCCTCTGCACGTTTTCAATATAACATTACTTATCCAAAAAAAAAAGTAGAGTTCCTGGTCACCAATCACCATGTTATGATTAAGATGTTAGGAAAAATTCATAGGCTTACTATGAAATCTCAATTTCCGTTATGAACTTATCACTAGATTGTACTTTTAATATTGGCTATTTCTTTTTTGTTTTAACTTTATGTTGTTTAGAACTTCACTTTCTGACTGTAGATTGATTTTACTTTCTTCCTTATTCATCTAGTAAGAAAAATTGGCATGAAAATGTTTGTGTACATTAGTTGGGGTACTAAATTTTTTGTTTTGTTTTTTATTTTATTTTATGCTTTAGTGGTTTATTTCTTGAGGATGCGATGGTTGTTTCATGTGGACATTCGTTTGGTGGTCTGATGCTGAGAAGAGTCATTGAAAGAGTAAGTATGACTATCTCTTGTTCCTTACAAAAACTATGCCCAATAATTGCTTCGTTGAAAAGGACCTTTGGAGTTAAATATGTGCAATAACAATCAAGCCCTTTTTGGGTGCGGAAGATAATTCAATTGTTTATTGTTGATGATATATGAAAGGGTCCTGTCTTTGAAATCTCTTTTTACCAACTTTTACACCCATTCACTGCATAAAAAAAACAGCCTTGATTCTCAATAATACTAATTTAGAAGAAGAGGGGGTAGGATCACCTTATAATATAATATGAAGTTTGGAGAGAGACTGCAGAGGGGAGCAGGTAAGGGATCATGCTCATCCACAATGATTGAGAGATAAATGCTAAGAGTTTACTTGGATTTGATTGGTAAAAATAATGATAAATTGTTTGGAATAACTTATCAAAAAAAAAAAAAATTGTTAAGAGTAAAAAGAAATACAAAGAAAAATCAATTAAACCTGGTACCCTCTCTGCCCAAATTTCCCTGATTTTGTGGAATAGTAAAAAGGGGCTTTGAGGAAGCATGGTAGCCCTCTACTCCTCTCATATTCTCTCTCCCTGCCCCTCAAAGATACATCCAAACAGGGGAAGGGTAAACCCCACCCCTTCCCATCTCCTCTTCCTCCTTCCAAACTTGCCCTTAAGATTGAGGTAACAAAATGAACAAAATATGACATATATTTAGGACCTTATGTTAAATGCTAGTTGTCTGATTTACTCTGATGGATTACACAATAGTAGCAAAGCATAGGTTAATGTCTATTTTAATGTCCAAATTGAGAAAAACTTAAGAACTTAAAAGAAAAAAAGTAAGGAAATATTGGCTACCACTGTTTCAAGGACTTCCCTCTTCTTCCTCTTTTCACTCACCTTGTCGTGGATTGGTTGGTGGTGGTGTTCCTTAAGTGTATTTTTGTCTTGTCAGCTTCTACAACTGGCTCTTCCAGTTCAATGACCTTCGCTTTCATCTCCTCAACTTGGTTTGGTAGACTTTCATCTTGATCATAGCATCAACAAACCTGTCGAGGATATACAATGGATTTTTTCATGCTATGAAGTCAATTGCCAATGGTTTCCTCCATTTGTTCAAGATGTAGATTCCATTTAGGATGCTTTGCCTTTGGTGCATTGTGGTGTTGCATCTCTTCACCCTATGCTAGCGACTTAGTACAATCTTTTGCTGACCAGTCACACTCCACATAAGAGCATTTTAGATCTAATTGGGCCTGGTAGAGGAAACGTTCAATATGCTTGAGCAAAATGTCTTTTTTACTATTGTAGTAACATTTTTCTCAAGGAAGCTGCTCTAAGCTACTTAGTTCAGTCTATAGAGGTACGTTTGGTATACTAGAATGATGATTTCTTAGGAATAGGAATGAGTATTACTAGGAATACAAGAAGCTGGAATGGAATGACCATTCCTATTATTTTGTTATGACCAAATTTTCTAATTGGAATTGAATCATATTTCAACCAAACTTCCTCAAATACCATATCTCTAAAAATCTTTTCCCCAAAAAAATCATTAATTTTTTTTCGTGGGCAGTAAAAAAAATGTTTTGTGCCCATGGGTGACCACTCACCACCCATGTGAACAAGAACACAAATGCCCAGAAGAACAAAGAAAAAAGAATATATTGGGAAAATAATTCTTAGGGCTATTCCATTCATGGGGGAATAGCTATTCCATGGGAATAGTAATTCCTTGTAATGGGGGCGCAATCAAACTATGAAATAGCTATTCCATTCTAGGGTATATTCCTGTGTACCAAATGTGGCCTAAATTTGCCTTGTAGTTGAAATAATGCTATATGTCGGATTAGGTCACACAGCCTGCCCATTCACTTACATTTATTATAAATTGTATTTGGGGGTGAATGCATGTCAGTTATAATTGAAGGTGGTAAAAGGAGGCCCAACACGAATTAGCAAGACAATTGAATGTCTCATTTTTCAATTGGCTCTGATTGGTTTGATTGGATGGTGTATTATAAATAGTTTTGACCGTAGGCACCCACTATCACATACACATGCAGTGTATGATCTCAAGCGTATGACCAAATTTAGGGATTATTTTTATTTTCGTTTTTCCTTCTGTCCTTTTGTCTTGGTCTTTCTCTTGTTCCTGCGACTTTTTGTGCCACCTCTGTCCAGCTGTGTGTATTATAATTAGTTTTGACTGTGGGCACCTACTATCATGTACACATGCAGTGTATGCTCTCATGCGTATGACCAAATGTAGGGATTATTTTTAATTTTGTTTTTCTTTCTTTCCTTTTCTCTTGGTCTTTCTTTTGTTCCTTTGACTTTTTGTTCCACCCCTTTCCAGCTTACATTGCATTCTTGATCATTTATGTACATATAGAAATAGGTATCCATGTATTTTTTTTATTTATTTTATTCCTGTTTATGTTTTTTATTGTTAAAAGAATGCTCCTCAGTCGTGTTTCATGTTGTATGGTTATGAGATTTAAATTCTAGTTATGCTCTCTTTATTACTTCTAGATGGGAAGAGACAAGAATCATAATTACAGTTATTGTTTGCATCACAGTCAAGATGTACCCTTTGCAATGCAGAAATTGAGACCGGGTCTTTAGTCCCTAATCTTGGTATATTCTACATCACCCTTATTTTTTTCAGAAAATAAATTTATTTATGTTTGATCTCTCTCTCTCTCCTCTCTCGAACTCTATTGTTTTCATCCAACATATAACTATAGTCACATTACATTTTAATCCACTTTTCTGAGCCAATTAATGATTTTTGTCATTTTTAAATTTTAATGTGGATTGATTTCCTCCCCAGCACTTCGAGCAGCAGCTGCTGCAGTGAAGCATGAGGATGATCGGCGGTTATTTCATAATGCTGCTCTCCGGAAGCGTCGGAAAGAAATGGTTGACCAAACAGATCCAATGAGAAGATCAAACAGGGTATGGTTAAAAAAAGTGCCAAATACTTTTCCTACTTGATCTATGTGGTCTTTTGCACATGTTATTTACTTGTTTTGGGAGCTCAAATGTTAGAAGACATCAAACAGATTTGGGTATGCAACAATGGAGACGTGTGACAGTTAATAAGGAGAATGATAGTCTGTGAAATAAGAGCCACTACATCTTTGTATGAAAAAGTTTAAATTTTTATGTAATTTGGCTCAAATATACTGGAAGCATTCGCCAATTAGCTCTAGCTTACACTTATTTCCCTAAAAAGAATGGGTAAAGGGTGATGTCATGGTTCAAAGCCTATTAGGGTGTGTGCAGCTTACCAATAAAAAAAGATAAAGAAATCATATTGGACAATTTACTTATGTTTCAAGTGCAGCATTTCTAGGAATGATTTTTTTTGGAAAATTATTAATTTAGTCTCTGGGGATTGGCCTTGTAATAAATCCCTAGGATTTCAAAATGATCAAATAAATTATTGTGGTATGTCTCTATCACCCCCATAGCCCTTGGAGGTAGGCAGCTTGGCCACCCCTAACGGTTGGTTCTAGGCTCAAACTCAGTTTTTTTTAAAATTTTTTTTTTTTTAATTTCAACTTTATTATTTTGTTTATTTGAGGGTACAATTGTAATTTTATAAGGCTCTATCATAAAATTTTGATACAAAGGCATATCACAGGACTTTATTTGATCATTTTGAAACTCCAAGGATTTATTTGTTACAATGTCAAACCCCAGGGAACAATTTAGTAATTTTCTCTTCTTTTTTTATTTTTTGGGTCAGTGTTTTATTGGAAAAGGATCTACTTGAAATTTTCAGAGGTTTATGTTAGAGTATGGAAACAAGGTTTCCCAGAATGTTTGTTTAGATAGGGAAAGACAGTTCCTTGTTACTTTCGTACACTATTAGTATGATTAAAATTGCAGTTTCTCTGAGTTGCTTTCCTTCAATCTCTCTTTTTGGGCAAGTTGCTTTCCTTCAATATCATGGAAAGAAAACATTAACTTCTCTCCCAGTATCATGTCTTTTAATATGTTTAGTGGAGGCTAAGTGGCAAATTATTTTTGCTATTGTTGATAAACTGCTTATCGAAATGGTTAACACCATGTACATTTCAAATGTTTGATAAGGTTTAGGCCCTGAGCATTATTTAATTGATCGATATTGGAAAGTGTAATTTTTACAAAACTTTAACTTTATAAGACAAACTGACCTTGCCTTTTCAACTTAATGTACAATGAATAGATTTTGGGAAAGGCATTTACAAGTAAATGACAGTAGTAGTGTTTCATACAAACAATGGTTTAGGAATTTGTAGTGTAATAAACAACTCACTGCCTAATGTTATCAGAGTTTTTAGTTTCTAATGAATAAAATTTTAAGGACATTAGCCGCGTGTTTGTCTTTAGGAAAATGGAGATATTAATGTTGATGATGCGCTCCATCGGGGGGTGCAGTATCCATTTTCAGAAAACGAGAAAGTGGTAATTAAGGTGAGATTTTTACGACTTATTTGCTATTACCTATTGGCCATGACAGATTCCACTTACTGGATAGACATTTCAAAGGCAATACTGAATTATGCAGGGAAACAGGAGGACGCCAGAAAAATTTGTTGGGAAGGAAGCGATCATCACATCCCAGTGTCTCAATGGCTGGTGAGTGGGCAGGACCTAATTTCATTCACTTTTATGGCACTTTATGCATTTTGATTTGTAGATACTGTTGCTGAATCATGGCCACCGAAAGGTAAAAACTAATGTACATAGAAATTGGTCCTATTTCAACGCTGAACGCTTTTTGCAAGTTAATAGAATCTGCACATTTGTATCCATAAGGGTTGATGCATGAGAACTCCAGGTGTGCTTGATAGTGATGCTAGTTTCTGTTTTTCTTTTCTCCCTAATTCTTATTTTATAACCTGCTTGGATTCTCCCTAATTCTTACTTTATAACCTGCTTGGATTATCATAAGATATTGGATAGTGTGCTGAATTTTATGAATGAGTCCTGAAGGACCACACTTAGATTATCATAAGATATTGGGTTTCCCTTTGGTGGCAATGCCATTAGCTTGCAACACCCCCTGGCAACACCTCCTCTTTCCCTCTATAACACATTGCAAATCATAATAATAATGGTAAAATAAAAACCCTAGCGGGCGCTTCGGAATTCAGAACCAGCTCTTTTGATTGTGATTTGACCATCTTAGTAGGTATTGGAAGATTTGACTATTTGAGCGAGTATTGGTAAAATTTTGCATGTTATTCATTAACCAAAACACTAGTGCAGTGTAATCAAATTTCCTTTTTTATTTCTTATTTTTGGTTTCAGGTACTTGCTTAAGATTATTGGAACTGGAGAGAATGTCCGCCTGCAGTACCGTTCTCTTAGGAAGATATCGAATACACTAGCCATTGAAGGCAGATGTGCATCGCAGCCGATGCAGAATAGTAGCTGATAAAATTAAATTTCTTTTTAGTGCGATACTCAAAACCCTAAACCTCTCATAGTGCATAATTAAGAATCTCTCACCTCTTCGGCTCCTATTTAGGGAAGATATAAATACAAGTTTTAGTGATTGTAATTGAATGTAGTCTATGTAGCCAGAGAAAGGTAGTCTTGCTTGAATGCTAGAGTTCCTGACACCTGTTAAAAGATCTTGTACATTGGAAGGAAAAAAAAAGAAGGAAAATATGATTTAGGTAGCATTTGAATTTAATTAGAAACGCTGAAAATGATATGAGAATTGATTTTGCCAACCTATATTTTTCAGTATAGAATATGTTATGGATATTTTGTACCATCAATGTTAAGACTCTCTTTAATGATTACCAATTTACCATTGCTTCATGGAACTCCTGTCACGCTCCTGAATATTAGTTAAATATAAAAAGATGAACACGATTACGTCAAGGTTGCTAATTCTACAAAAAGTAACGATAGAAATCAGATTTTTATTGCATAATTATCTGACAATGTCTAGTCTTAATCATTTTTTTTTTTTTAAGAATGATTTATCTATTGTTGTTTAGTACGAGATTTTTGGCATTAATTTTCATTGATACCCTTGAGGTTATTGAAAAAAGAAATGATGTGACAATTATATTTAGCGTTAAAGTGTCTTCTATAACAAGGCATTTTTGTTGTTATGTGACAACCTTGAGGGAATGGTTATTGTCCCGACCTAAAAGTGTGATTGGATCATACTAACCATTCTCAAGGAAGTTACCAATGATCTTTTTATCCTTGAAGAGTGTAGTAGGCTACCTTAAGGGTGTTGTTAGAGTGATTTAACTACCTCAAAAGTATCGTTGCAGTGGACTAACCATACTCACATTTTGAAAGGAGGTTGGCCAACTCACCCATAGGAGTGGTTTAGGTGAGTTGATCATCCCTAAAGGGTTTAGGGGTAGTCGCCCACCCAACCATTACCTTATAATAGTCGGACCACCCAAAGGTGTGATTTGAGTGAATCGACCATCCCCCTTCAAAAGGGTTTAGAGGTGGTCGGCTCACCCAAACCATTACCCTATAATGGTCCGACCACCTCGGTCATTCGCCAAACACTTCAAAGACTTAGTACGCCTACTCCTTTACTTTGTTAGTAGACTCATTCCATGTCATTCATTATGAATGAATCAGCGTCAAATAATTGTATACGAGTAGCTCACTAATTGTAATTGATATGGAATTTGTCTCAATCTCAAAGTTAGAAGCTCGTAAACTTTGTGATTCATTAAATTCCTTGTAATACATGGAACATTTACAAGCCATCCCAACTTGCTTGAACATTGCTTTAGCTTTTGGTATCATTTTGGTGGTTGCTTCTCTTTCCTCTGCCCCACTCTAACGTTCTCTATCACGCCGCCCCTACTACACAAAACCGTTTGAAACATTCCGTTCACGCCGTTACTCAAACGGTCCAAACCCTCCGAGAAGACCTCCGTCGCAATCTTCAGCTCACCCACGGCACCGTTTAGCCTCTCCCTCCCCTTGTCCTCCTCCGCTTCCGCCATGCCATCGATGGCCTCACGGACCTCCCTTGTACGCGTCCCCACGTCATCCAATTCCTTTACAAGGAATCGCCGAGTCAACTCGGTCGAAACAGAAGACTCGAGAGCGTTGAACGAATCGGCCCACGAAAACTCGGCAGGGACTCGGACCGCGGCCATCTTCGGCGATCCGTACAGAGCCGAGACCAGCACGCCGCCAAAAAACACCGTCAGCAATCCGAGGGCGTGGATCGTGCGGCGCAAGAGCTTATCGGCAGACGAGATCTTCCCGCGTGGCGCGTCGCCGAGGCCCGCAGCCAGATCTCGGATCAAATCCTCGGGGCTGCTCCGAAAACCCCGTTTCTCGAGGCCGACGGAAGGCTTTTCCCAGTCGGAGAGCGAATCTCGCGCCCGCCTAAGCTTCTCCGGCGCGGGGAAGCCGGAATCGGAGGGAGCCAGAAGTTGAAGAACGAAGTTGATCGAGAGGCGACGGAGGCGCAAGCGTTCGATGAGGGACGTGATGGAATTGCATAGATCCAAGAGCTTGAGAGCGCCGTCCAAATAGCCGGCGAGCGAGTCATCGGAATCGGGTGAGAGGTGGAGATTTGAAAGGAGTGTGCGTGCCTCGGTGTGCGCAAAGGAGAGGAAATCGATGGCCAGGGAGAGCCAGGACAAGCCGATGGGCGCGGACGCCGGTTGATTCAAGGCCTTGAGACGACGGAGGATGGCATCGTCGAAGGAACGGGCGACGACGTCGTAGCGGACGGGGGGCAGAGAGTGTTTCTTGGGGAAAGAAGGAAAGCGGGGGACTTGGGTGAGGAACATGGTGAGCTAGTAGGTGGGTGGGTGGGTGGGTCGGATGGCTTTAGGCTCGCTGGTGTGCTGGTGAGGCAAAATGCCAAAGCAACGCAAATTATATTTATAGCATACCATCGGAAGTAGCGTCTAATATTTTTATATTTATATTTTATTTATTTGACAGTAAAATATTTTTATTTAGTAGGAAAAGCCTAGGAAGGACGCAGCACGCGGTTCTGACTTCGCTTTTTCTTTATTCGGGTATATATATATATATATATGGGGGGGCTTTTTCTTTTAAGCCATTATTTTCAAGTAAAAAATTATTATTAAATTTTGGATTGAATATTTTACATTAATGATAATTTTTTTTACTGTAAGTACTTGAAAGTAAATATTTAAAATATCTTTGTCAATTATATTTTTGAGCGTAACTTTATTAAAAGTGATTAGTGGTTTGAACATACGAGAAGTGTATAATTTTTTTTTTAAAAGAATAACTCCAATTAAGTCATAGGGTAAACATCGTGTTTTTCACCCTTTAATAAAAATGCAGACACATCAACTTGAAACATTAAAAAATAATATAATTCTTCGCATCAAATAATTTTTCATTCATACCCATTGATAAAATCATTAGAACCACCGTCTTGGTTAGTTTTAGAGACTCTAGTGTCAGGAGCTTGGAAGTGGATAGAGGGTTTGGTGGTGAGCGTTGGGTTAGAATGAATGGAAAAACTTATGAGATTAATTTGAATTAAAAATACGGTATTTTCATTTTCATTATATTTTGTGTTTTTACTTGATACACCAAATTTTTATTAAAGGCTGTAAAATAGAGTTTTACACCACATCATAATAGAATTGACTCTATTCTTTTTATTAAATGACACATGTCATTTGTATAGGTTAGTTTGCAACTCAATTTATAAAAACTTTTGTCCATCTTACTATTAGTTGTTTCTAAAACATTATCGGCAAAAAACTTTGATATTTTCTTATTCAAGTATGAGGGGACTTTTTCTAAAATGTCTTTGCCGAGAATTTATCTTTGTAGTGGATCATCTCATCTACTTATTAGTTGTTGCTAAAATATTATCGCTCAAAATCTCCTCATACCTGAATAAGAAAATATCAAAGTCTGTGCCGATGATATTTTAGATCTATCTTTTGTAGTGAACTGCTTCAATCATCTACTTAACCTACTAGCTGTTTCTAAATATCATCGGCAAAGACTTTGATATTTTCTTAGTTAGGTATGAGGAAACTTTTTTTTAAAAAATATCTTTCGCCGATGATTTCTTAGACTTTATCTTTGTAGTATATCACCTCATCTACTTAGTAGTTGTTTCTAAAATACCATCGCTTAAAATCCCCTCGTACCTGAATAAGAAGATACCAAAGTCATTACCGATGATATTTTAGACCTAACTGCCTCATCTATCTACTAGCTGTTTCTAAAATATCATCGGCAAAGACTCTAATCTTTTCTTAGTTGGTCTGTACGAATGAACTTTTTCTAAAATATCTTCGCCGATAATGTCTTAGATTGTAACTCTGTAGTGTATCGCCTCACCTACCTATTAATTGTTTTTAAAATATCATCAACAAAGACTTTGATATTTTCTAATTCGGGTATGAGGGAAAGTTTTTTCTAAAATAGCTTTGCCGCAATGATATTTTAGACCGTGTCTATTTAATGGATCGCCTCATCTATCTATTAATTGTATCTAAAATATAATCAGCAAAGACCTTGATATTTTCTTATTCGGGTATGAGGAAACTTTTTCTAAAATATCCTTGCCGATGATATCTTAGACCGTATTTCTATAGTGGATCGTCTCATCTACTTATTAGCTGTTTCTAAAATATCATCAGCAAAAGAATATGATATTTTCTAAAATATCTAACCAATGGTATGCATTTGTGTTTTAGACCTATACGAAAAGGTTGTGATTTTGCTTGTTGATGCACGTAGTCATAAATTAGTATTCAAGTTGGGAAAAAGGAATTCTCATATGAGGATGGGCCTATCACACTTTTAGTTAATGTTCGGCTTAGATGCTCAGCATTAGCAATAAAGCGGCCCAAATATGCTTCCATAATTAGCACATGATTGGACTTCACAAACATACATGAGATTAATTTGGTAGAAAGCCCTTTCAATAACAAACACTTTATTTCCTTTTTTCGCATTGCTCCGAATCCTTTGATGAGGATGGGAGATCTAAGCTCCGTTCAAGCTTTGTTCATTTCATTTGATTTTTAACACGAACCGAGCTCGAGCTTTTCACCTAGTTAGATAATTTGTTCAAGTTTGATTGATTTATTTTTTGAGCAAACTCGAGCTTGTTCACCATTGTCATTGAGTTAACTTATTCATTCCTTATATAAAATAAATATCGTGATCATAATTTTTCTTTTCTTTTCGAAAACCCATATTAATTATTCGTTAATATTTTATCATTTGAATTAATTAAACAAATTAACATGAATCTTAAATAATATAATCTCGAGTTTATATGTATATATATAAATTCGTTATGCATACACATATTTACATATACACACAAACACATGTATCTATATTTAGCTTAGCTTGGCGGTCAAATGGGTAGGGCTATATAGAATTAAAAAAATATATAAAAATCATAAGTAACAGCAACTGAAATAAACTAACTTCTTCCATGTGTATAATTAGTTAGTTTATATTGTTATTCAGTTAAGATGGTTAGTCGGTTAGCTCGGTTGGTTGATGATTAGTTGAATACTCTGTTTTATTCTACGCACAAAATGAAAATCTTTGAGAAGGTTTATTTAAAGTTAATAAAAATTACAAGAGTATTAGTGTAGTACATATAGTACTACAGCTAAACCTAATACAAAGGTAAAACCTAATACAATCTAAGAGAATCAAAATCCTTTTACATTAAGGAGAGTGAGATATTTTGCTTGCTGTCCAAGGTTTAGTTTCTTTCCTTCTACAAACGGCTGAATTAAACACATTGGTACTCCTAGGGTTTCCTTCCATGCTGTCATAGGATGTTGAGGGACATAGAGGATCTTTCCATATTGAGACTCAGCTTTCCTACAGCAGCGAGACTGGGCTTTGCACGCGTGTGCGCTCGATCGCAGAACTCTTCTACTTTCTTCATTCGATTCTGTTGGAGCGACCGATGCTGCGATCGAGCATGCGCTCGATCGCAGAACTCTTCTACTTTCTTCATTCAATTCTGTGTGAGTGACCGATGCTGCGATCGAACCTGTGCTCAATTTTGCGCTCGATCGCACTGAAGCTTGATATCTTTTAACTCAAAACAGGGTATATATATTGTAATTGAGAATAAGTCATCTTCTTCATTTCCTTCTTCTTATTAAAAATGTCTTATACTCTCTCGTGCTGTAGAAAAACATTTCAATTTTATATATTGATCAATTAGAGAAGAATTTTAAAGCGTACGTACCGTGTGTGATGTCTTAAACATATTGAAAATGTGGAGCGAGGCCTTGCCCGACAAGAAATGGAAGTCAGTTGTGGTACTTCCCATTTGATTAGGCAAAAGATATAGTAATTGAAGTAAAGCCATGATGTAATAAACCAAAAGACCCTACAGCCCCTGCACGCAAGGGAAACCCCTTAAGTGCATTTCCCCGTACATGCAAATTGCATATGATTTTGGTATTTCTCATCTTATTCATTTTTCATTTTTTATTTTTTTATTTTTTACAAGTCCACACAATAAAGAGATGGAGGATTCGAATTAATGACATCTGCTTTATGAGGCGTGGTCTCCAGCTGACTGAGCTATCCCTCAGAGACTTTTGATGGCCACCTTATAGAGGATCAAGGAGGGGAATGTTTAATTGCTAATACCATATTTGTAGAAAAGGATCCTCTATATTTCAAATCCCCTTCATTTACTCTATTTAGTGCATTTTGAAGGGTGGTGCATTTATTTATTTATATTCTAATATTTTGGTATGTTTATTGTAGTTCTAAAAATTGATATCTTTTTTTTTTTTTTTTTTTTTTTTTTACATGTTCACACAAGGGAAGGGGGAAAGGGGATTCGAACTAGTGACCTCTGCTTCATAAAGCATAGTTCATAGTTGACTGAACTACCCATTGGGGACTTAAAAATTGATATCTAAGGAGATGATGATGTGCAATGTGGTGGAATGGTGCAGACTTAGATAAGGGTTCCTGAAGTAGGGACAAAGGTGTAAGAGACAAAGGATCATGGCATTAGCACAAATTGAAGTCTCTAGACCGGGAGCAATGGTGCATTGCGTCAATAAAGCCCACATAGAACACAAGTAATCATGGGGACGGCCCATAAGATTGATTAAAAAAAAAAAATCCTTTTGAGGAGGACTTGAGAAAGAGATTGTTGAGTATACACGTGTGAAAAATACGCTATATTATCTTGGAATATATGGAACCAGCCAATATGCTATATTATCTTTTCCCTTTCCATGGCTCCCCACTTCTAAATTTCAATTATATTAATCATACCATAAGTTTGGTGTTTCTTTATATACATCAAATATATTCCAAACTAGGAATATATGGAACTAGCTAGATGCAAAATACTAGCCCATGGCCATGGCTAATAATTGAAATCATGTAAATGGAAGACAGATGGTCTGGAAATTTATCTAAAAGTGTGATTGGATCATACTAACCATTCTCAAGGAAGTTACCAATGATCTTTTTATCCTTGAAGAGTGTAATAGGCTATCTTAAGGGTGTTGTTAGAGTGATTTAACTACCTCAAAAGTATCGTTGCAATGGACTAACCATACTTACATTTTGAAAGGAGGTTGGCCAACTTACCCATAGGAGTGGTTTAGGTGAGTTGATCATCCCTAAAGGGTTTAGGGGTAGTCGCCCACCCAACCATTACCTTATAATAGTCGGACCACCCAAAGGTGTGATTTGAGTGAATCAACCATCCCCCTTCAAAAGGGTTTAGAGGTGGTCGGCTCACCCAAACCATTACCCTATAATGGTCCGACCACCTCGGTCATTCGCCAAACACTTCAAAGACTTAGTACGCCTACTCCTTTACTTTGTTAGTAGACTCATTCCATGTCATTCATTATGAATGAATCAGCGTCAAATAATTGTATACGAGTAGCTCACTAATTGTAATTGATATGGAATTTGTCTCAATCTCAAAGTTAGAAGCTCGTAAACTTTGTGATTCATTAAATTCCTTGTAATACATGGAACATTTACAAGCCATCCCAACTTGCTTGAACATTGCTTTAGCTTTTGGTATCATTTTGGTGGTTGCTTCTCTTTCCTCTGCCCCACTCTAACGTTCTCTATCACGCCGCCCCTACTACACAAAACCGTTTGAAACATTCCGTTCACGCCGTTACTCAAACGGTCCAAACCCTCCGAGAAGACCTCCGTCGCAATCTTCAGCTCACCCACGGCACCGTTTAGCCTCTCCCTCCCCTTGTCCTCCTCCGCTTCCGCCATGCCATCGATGGCCTCACGGACCTCCCTTGTACGCGTCCCCACGTCATCCAATTCCTTTACAAGGAATCGCCGAGTCAACTCGGTCGAAACAGAAGACTCGAGAGCGTTGAACGAATCGGCCCACGAAAACTCGGCAGGGACTCGGACCGCGGCCATCTTCGGCGATCCGTACAGAGCCGAGACCAGGACGCCTCCAAAAAACACCGTCAGCAATCCGAGGGCGTGGATCGTGCGGCGCAAGAGCTTATCGGCAGACGAGATCTTCCCGCGTGGCGCGTCGCCGAGGCCCGCAGCCAGATCTCGGATCAAATCCTCGGGGCTGCTCCGAAAACCCCGTTTCTCGAGGCCGACGGAAGGCTTTTCCCAGTCGGAGAGCGAATCTCGCGCCCGCCTAAGCTTCTCCGGCGCGGGGAAGCCGGAATCGGAGGGAGCCAGAAGTTGAAGAACGAAGTTGATCGAGAGGCGACGGAGGCGCAAGCGTTCGATGAGGGACGTGATGGAATTGCATAGATCCAAGAGCTTGAGAGCGCCGTCCAAATAGCCGGCGAGCGAGTCATCGGAATCGGGTGAGAGGTGGAGATTTGAAAGGAGTGTGCGTGCCTCGGTGTGCGCAAAGGAGAGGAAATCGATGGCCAGGGAGAGCCAGGACAAGCCGATGGGCGCGGACGCCGGTTGATTCAAGGCCTTGAGACGACGGAGGATGGCATCGTCGAAGGAACGGGCGACGACGTCGTAGCAGACGGGGGGCAGAGAGTGTTTCTTGGGGAAAGAAGGAAAGCGGGGGACTTGGGTGAGGAACATGGTGAGCGGGTAGGTGGGTCGGATGGCTTTAGGCTCGCTGGTGTGCTGGTGAGGCAAAACGCCAAAGCAACGCAAATTATATTTATAGCATACCATCCGAAGTAGCGTCTAATATTTTTATATTTATATTTTATTTATTTGACAGTAAAATATTTTTATTTAGTAGGAAAAGCCTAGGAAGGACGCAGCACGCGGTTCTGACTTCGCTTTTTCTTTATTCGGGTATATATATATATGTGGGTGCTTTTTCTTTTAAGCCATTATTTTCAAGTAAAAAATTATTATTAAATTTTGGATTGTATATTTTACATTAATGATAATTTTTTTTTACTGTAAGTACTTGAAAGTAAATATCTAAAATATCTTTGTCAATTATATTTTTGAGCGTAACTTTGTTAAAAGTGATTTGTGGTTTGAACATACGAGAAGTGTATAATTTTTTTTTTTAAAAGAATAACTCCAATTAAGTCATAGTGTAAACATCGTGTTTTTCACCCTTAATAAAAATACAGATACATCAACTTGAAATACTAAAAAATAATATAACTCTTCGCATCAAATAATTTTTCATTCATACCCATTGACAAAATCATTGGAACCATCAAGACGCTTGATTGGTTTTAGAGACTCTAGTGTCAGGAGCTTGGAAGTGGATAAAGGGTTTGGTACTTTGGTGGTAAGCGTTGGGTTAGAATGAATGGAAAAACTTATGAGATTAATTTGAATTAAAAATACGGTATTTTTATTTTCATTATATTTTGTGTTTTTACTTGACACACCAAATTTTTATTAAAGGCTGTAAAATAGAGTTTTACACCACATCATAATAGAATTGACTCTATTCTTTTTATTAAATGACACATCTCATTTGTATAGGTTAGTTTGCAACTCAATTTATAAAAACTTTTGTCCATCTTGCTATTAGTTGTTTCTAAAACATTATCGGCCAAAAACTTTGATATTTTCTTATTCAAGTATGAGGGGACTTTTTCTAATGTCTTTGCCGAGAATTTATCTTTGTAGTGGATCATCTCATCTACTTATTAGTTGTTGCTAAAATATTATCGCTTAAAATTTTCTCATACCTGAATAAGAAAACATCAAAGTCTATGCTGATGATATTTTAGATCTATCTTTTGTAGTGAACTGCTTCGATCATCTACTTAACCTACTAGCTGTTTCTAAACATCATCGGCAAAGACTTTGATATTTTCTTAGTTAGGTATGAGGAAACTTTTTTAAAAAAAATATCTTCGCCGATGATTTCTTAGACTTTATCTTTGTAGTAGATCACCTCATCTACTTATTAGTTGTTTCTAAAATACCATCGCTTAAAATCCCCTCATACCTGAATAAGAAGATACCAAAGTCATTATTGATGATATTTTAGACCTAACTGCCTCATCTATCTACTAGCTGTTTCTAAAATATCATCGGCAAAGACTCTGATCTTTTCTTAGTTGGGTTTGTACGAATGAACTTTTTCTAAAATATCTTCGCTGATAATTTCTTAGATTGTATCTCTGTAGTGTATCGCCTCACCTACCTATTAATTGTTTTTAAAATATCATCAACAAAGACTTTGATATTTTCTAATTCGGGTATGAGGGAAAGTTTTTTCTAAAATAGCTTTGCCGCAATGATATTTTAGACCGTGTCTATTTAATGGATCGCATCATCTACCTATTAATTGTATCTAAAATATAATCGGCAAAGACCTTGATATATTCTTATTCGGGTATGAGGGAACATTTTCTAAAATATCTTTGCCGATGATATCTTAGACCGTATTTCTATAGTCGATCGTCTCATCTACTTATTAGCTGTTTCTAAAATATCATTAGCAAAAGAATATGATATTTTCTAAAATATCTAACCAATGGTATGCTTTTGTGTTTTAGACTTATACGAAAAGGTTGTGCTTTTGCTTGTTGACGCACGTAGTCATAAATTAGTATTCAAGTTGGGAAAAAGGAATTCTCATATGAGGATGGGCCTATCACACTTTTAGTTAATGTTCGGCTTAGATGCTCAGCATTAGCAATAAAGCGCCCCAAATATGCTTCCATAATTAGCACATGATTGGACTTCACAAACATACATGAGATTAATTTGGTAGAAAGCCCTTTCAATAACCAACACTTTCTTTCTTTTTTTTTTCTCATTGCTCTGAATCCTTTGATGAGGATGGGAGATCTAAGCTCCGTTCAAGCTTTGTTCATTTCATTTGATTTTTAAAACGAACCGAGCTCAAGCTTTTCACCTAGTTAGATAATTTGTTCAAGTTTGGTTGATTTATTTTTCGAGCAAACTCGAGCTTGTTCACCATTGTCGTCGAGTTAACTTATTCATTCCTTATATAAAATAAATATCGTGATCATAATTTTTTTTTCGAAAACCCATATTAATTATTTGTTAATATTTTATCATTTGAATTAATTAAACAAATTAACTTGAATCTTAAATAATATAATCTCTAGTTTATATGTATGCATACACATATTTATATATACACATAAACACACTCATTTACACACAAATACATGTATCTATATTTAGCTTGACGGTCAAATGGATAGGGTTATATAGAATTAAAAAACATATATATAAAAATCATAAGTAACAAATAAACTAACTTCTTCTACGTGTATAGTTAGTTAGTTTATATTGTTATTCAGTTAAGATGGTTAGTTGGTTAGCTCGGTTAGTTGATGATTAGTTGAATACTCTGTTTTATTCTACGTATAAAACAGGGTATATAAATTGAAATTGAGAATAAGTCATCTTCTTCATTTCCTTCTTCTTATTAAAAATGTCTTATACTCTCGTGCTGTAGAAAAACATTTCAATTTTATATATCGATCAATTAGAGAAGAATTTTAAAGCGTACGTACCGTGTGTGATGTCTTAAACATGTTGAGAATGTGGAGCGAGGCCTTGCCCGACAAGAAATGGAAGGCAGTTGTGGTACTTCCCAATTCCCATTTGATTAGGCAAAAGATATAGTAATTAAAGTAAAGCCATGATGTAATAAACCAAAAGACCCTACAGCCCCTGCACGCAAGGGAAACCCCATAGTGGATTTCCCCTAAAGGAACCATCGCACATGCAAATTGCATATGATTTTGGTATTTCTCATCTTATTCTCTCTTTTTTTTTTTTTTTTTTTTTTTTTTTACATGTCTACACAATAGATGGAGAAGGATTCAAACTAATGACATCTGTTTTATAAGACGTGGTCTCCAGCTAACTGAGCTATCCCTTAAAAACTTTTGACGGCCACCTTATAGAGGATCAAGGAGGGGAGTGTTTAATTGCTAATACCATATTTGTGGAAAAGGATCCTCTACATTTTAAATCCCCTCAATTTCTTTTATTTAGTACATTTTGAAGGGTAGTGCATTTATTTATTTATATTCTAATATTTTGGTATGTTTATTGTAGTTCTAAAAATTGGTATCTTTTTTTTTTACATGTCCACACAAGGAAATTAGAAGAGGGGATTCAAACTAGTGATCTCTGCTTCATAAAATATGGTTCATAGCCAACTGAACTACCCCTTGGGGACCTAAAAATTGATATCTAAGGAGATGATGATGTGCAATGTGGTGGAATGGTGCAGACTTAAATAAGGCTTCCTGAAGTAGGGACAAAGGTGTAAGAGACAAAAGGATCATGGCATTAGCACAAATTAAAGTCTCTAGACCAGGAGCAATGGTGCATTGCGTCAATAAAGCCCATATAGAACACAAGTAATCATGGAGACGGCCCATAAGATTGATTAAAAAAAAAAACAAAAAATTCCTTTTGAGGAGGAGTATAGCAATGTGGTAATGGATGAACTTACATGTGAAAAAGAGATTGTTGAGTATATACGTGTTAAAAATACGCTATATTATCTAGGAATATATGGAACTAGCCAATATGCTATATTATCTTTTCCCTTTCCATGGCTCCCCACTTCTAAATGTCAATTATATTAATCATACCATAAGTTTGGTGTTTCTTTATATACATCAAATATATTCCAAACTAGGAATATATGGAACTAGCTAGATGCAAAATACTAGCCCATGGCCATGGCTGATAATTGAAATCATGTAAATGGAAGACAGATGGTCTGGAAATTTATCTATACAATAAACGACAGAGCCTGTACAATCTAACAGCACAAAACATATTCTCTGATTCAGTCAAGAAAGCAACCTTGGTAAACCCGAATGATGCATTGCATTCTGAACTTCCACTGAAGTCCAATTGACCTTTCCAGTGGACAACAATATCAGTACACTTGGAATTAATTTGTCTCTGCCCCATTGGTGTCAAATGCAATTAGGTTAATCTCTAATAGGCCAGCAAGTTTTAATTGGACTATTATGTTATCCATCATGGCATATATATCGTTTGTTTCCAAATGCGATTTTT
Organism: Carpinus fangiana; assembly: GCA_006937295.1. NCBI lineage: Eukaryota > Viridiplantae > Streptophyta > Magnoliopsida > Fagales > Betulaceae > Carpinus > Carpinus fangiana. The sequence continues at coordinate 20,502,482 of CM017323.1, read as the reverse complement.
CAAAGTTGGTGAACTCATGAATTACACCATTCACTTCTATCCAGCTATATCCAGTTATCTTTCCCACCCCGGCTCCTTTCATGAGCTTCCTTACATGAGCAGCTGCTTCCCATTTGTGACATGTTGAGTACAGGTTTGCCAGAAGTGCGTATCTACCGCTGTGATCAGTCTGCAACTTGATCAGATGCTTTCCTATATGTTCCCCCAGCTCAAAGGCCTTGTGGATCATATAGGCACCAAACAGAGCTCCCCATACAGCAGGACTAGGCTCCATTGGCATGTCATCAATCATTTTCCTTGCTTCCTCCAAGTACCCTGCACGACCGAGCAGATCAACCATGCAACCATAGTGAGACACATTAGGCTCCATATGATAACCGCGCCTCATTAATCCAAAGAGTGCGCGCCCCTCATCGACAAGGCCTCCGTGCGAACACGCACTAAGAACACCGATGAAGGTAACTTCATTAGGTTGAACCCCACCCCTTAACATGCAAGAGAATAGATTTAAGGAGCTTAATGCATCTCCATGCATAGCAAACCCGTTAATAATAGCAGTCCAAGGGTAGACATCCTTAACAGGTAACTTCTCAAAAGCTGATAAAGCCTCGTCAATGCATCCACATCTTGCATACATATCTATCAATGCTGTGCCAAGTGTTGAGTTCACTTCTACGTTATTCATATTAATATACTCATGAACCCACCTTCCTTGGTCTAATGCCCCCAAGTGCGCGCAAGCTGTGAGAATACTCGTCAGCGTAAATTGATTCGGCTTGATCTTCTCTAAAAGCATGTCATGAAAGACAAGTAGTGCATCTCGATATTTGTTACATTGCACATATCCGGCTATTAATGCACTCCAAGAAACCACATTTCTACGTGGAATTTCATCGAAAACTTTATGGGCATCTTCACAGTAGCCACATTTGGAGTACATATCAACTAGAGCACTGCCTATGTAAACATCCCATTGTACTCTCCCTGCTTCTACGTAAAAGCCATGAACCGACTTTCCGAACCAAATATCACCCACCATTCCAGCCGCGCAGAGTAGACTAACGACGGTCACCTCATCAACTCTAATACCCGTCGATCTCATCTCCATAAAACACCTCAATCCTTGTAGGGCACAGTTATTTCTCACATACCCATTAATCAAGGAAGTCCAAGCAACCACATCCTTCTGCGTACTCTCACCGAACACCCGGTGTGCATCCTCCATATAACCACAATTAGCAAAAGCAGAAATCGATGAATTCCTCACAAAATGATCAAAATCAAAACCAAACTTGACAATTTGAGCATAGAGCTGAAACGGGTCTTCGTTTTTTAACTTGGAAAACACCTTGAGAAGCAAAGGGAAAGTGTGCTTGTCCGGAAGGACACCATATTGGCGCATTCTTGCATAGAAAGCGAGCGACATATGCGGTTGTGAGCTTGTAGAGAAAGCTCTGATCATGGTGTTCCACAGATTGGTGGTAGGTGATGCGATGCCATCGAAGAGGAGCGAAGCGTAGGAGAGATTGGTGGGTTGACAGAATGTGAGGCATTGGAGGAGTTTGGCGAGGAAGAAGGTGTCCTGTGAGAGGCCACAAGTGATGAGGACGGAATGAATGTGCTTCAGATAGTTTAAGGTTACGTGTTTATGAGAATACAAGGAAAAGAGGGTGTCACGTAAAGACTTGACCTTCCCGATGCTGCTTACAGACATTTCACTTCGGACAAAAATTGAGGAAAATCTCTGGATGTGCCGATGTCCACTAACCCGACGGCACCATCTCCTTGCAAAATGTGAAATGAAGGGAGTACTTATAACTTCTTTCATCAAATATTGCTTCTGGCTTCTTGTTTTAGAAGGCTGACTTTGCAGTAAAAATAGGCTAAACGACTCACCAGACAATTATTTATTTATTTTTAACATGTCAACTCAAGGAAAGAAGAGTGGATTGATCGAACTACTCACTTTCGCTTTATGAAACATAGTTTACAAACGATTGAATTACTCCTTAAAAATACCAAACAAGTTTTTAGATTTTTTGATTAGTACACTAATTAAGCAAAAGAATCGAAAGACTACTGGAAAGCCCAGATATCAACGAACCTACAAGACAAATTTAGATTCTTATAGTTTTATTAGCACACTAATCAACTATAAGAATCAAGGAGAAGGATCCTCTCCGGTCTGTTTGTTTCCAGTCCAAACAGACCGGAGAGGATCCCAGTCCAAGAATCAAAGGATTATGAAAAGCCCAAATACTACATACTAGCAGGCCTTTAAAGCCTGACTGCTAAGAAAGCCTAAAAAGATGCACACATGGCTAAGCCCACGCCAAGCCGAAGACCAACAGCAAGATGCCCCACCGTCTCCATGGGATGCGCCACATGCGATCCCTTCTCTAGCCTAAGGATTCAGGCGCCCTCCTGTATGTCTCTTACACGCTACCACGCCTACGTGAACTCTTTTACTTATTTTTATTAGGCTTAGCTCTCTTTCAACTAGGGTTTCTACTGACTTGAGCGTTACCTTCTGTCTTTGAACCAACAGCTTTCTGACAACCGCTTCCTGATTTTGTAAATACTTGCCAATGAGCTTTTCCTTGAAAACAGCTTGGAGTCGCCGTAAATTAATTATTTTTTATGAACTTAATCTTTTAAGATAAATGATGATTTAATGTAATATTATAATAATGGATTGGTTAAGGGTTCTTTCCCTAGTGTTCTCCTAACGTTCTCTCAGTCTTATATAAATACTTGTTAATGAAGCTTTTCCTTGAAAACAGCTTGGAGTCGCCGTAAATTAATTATTTTTCATCAACTTAAGCTTTTAAGATAAATGGTGATTTAATGTAATATTATAATAAGAGGTTTGCTAGGAATTCTCTCCCTAATGTTCTCCTAACGTTTTCTCAATCTTATGTAGAACATGATTTAAGAAAAAATAAAATTGTAGTATCATTTTTTTGCCAACAGATTAATTTTTATGAGTTAATATTTAGGTTTTAATGTTTTAAAAGTTATTTTTGGATTCAAAACTAAAACCTAATGGTGAAAGGTTAACCCTTTAGGGATGGTATCACCCAAAATGGATTTGATCATCCTAAATTTAATGCTAATACCTAAAAAAACCGATGGTGGAGGCCACTACAATTTTATTTTTTCTTAAATCATATTATACGTTAGACTGGAAGAATACTAAGGGGAGAACCCCTAACATTTTCCTTATAATAAAGGTTCTAAATTGGAAATTGACTTGTGTTGTATGTTTAAGGTATCTAAATTATATCTTCGGAATATTCATTATTCAATGGATACATGCCATACTTTTTAACAGTAAACCTGGCTACAAAACAATTCCTCAAAATTATATTCTAATTCACAAAATCATACTTTCTCAATACAAACATTTAGATTGGAAACGCATACAATATCTTCATATATATATATATATATGAAAGAGGTATATATATTCAACAAAGTCTGGGCAAAGATCTGCTGTGACCAGGAATGGAGGTCAGCACATTATGCCTAACCAACCTTGTCATCTGACCCTTCATCTCCATACACACTTGCTCCAACTCCACTACCCTCCATTGCATCCGCTGTAGGTTCAGTGTCATATCTTGGTTCTCTTCCGACAAACTCTCCAGTCCAATGCTTGTGGTCCGGCTCCCATAAACCAACTCCGGATCCTTTGTCGGTATTTTTGACTGTTGAGATATGAGCGCTTGAACCGCGATCCCAGGAGGAATTCTAGGCTTCTTTGCCAGCTCTTTACACGCTTCAAGGCTCAGCTTCTCATAGTTAAGGCATCCACATATTCTTGATCGTTCCTCAGATGAAAGGCTGGGGTGTGACTGATCAGTTTATATATCCACAAAACATATCAGTTAGGAAAAAGATTATCCCAATAGAAGGTGAATGAACAATAATTATTTAATTTATATTATAGTATAAACATTGTGGGTGGTGAGCAATAATGGGTTAGTTCTGGAAATTCAGTCTGAATAGCCGTGTGGGAGCAAGAAGATAAAAAAAATGAGTTAAAATGTGGGTGTCTGTGTGTGTGTGAGAGAGAGAAAGAGAAAAATAATGAGATAACGTCAATTTCAACCATCAACTACTAATCACAGGTTTTGTTTCTTTGAGTAATGACAATCCAATAGTTTGTCGATGGCGCCAGCAAGTGTGGACAACCATGGACTACACAGTGCTTCAAGTGGGAAAGAAATGTACAGAAAGATAGAGAAATAAGAACATGCCAAAACATATGAATAGTGTTGATTCTCGATACACTCCCCTTTTCCGGGGGGGAACTTCCTTATCTTGTCTCTCTCTCTCTCTCTCTATCTCTTTCCCCCTTCAGTGCCGCTGGATTGGATATTGATATGCTCAGATGTCAAAGAAATCATTTGTTTGGGGAAATGACTTTTGGATGCAGGTATCACTCACTGCCATAAATGGCACTCATTTTCAGAACAGATGGGAAAATTTAGTAGGGTGGAGGGTATGGTAGTTGCATAAAAAAAGGATTTTGACAACTATAGAAGTCCAACAGTGAAATGAACCAATTACCGCATTTTCTGAACTGGAATGAGTTGAAGAGTATTATTAGGCAAATAAGAAGACAAAATATCAAACACAGAATCCTTACCAAAACGATTCTTGTCACCTAGAAAAAAAAAATTAACAAATTTTTATACAACTCTTGTGCAACCAATCCAAAAGGTTTTTGTCTGATGTACTATGTTTTTGTCTTTGTTTCAATTCCCTGTAGTTTCCCTTTTTACCTAACGTGTTCAATTATATGGCAATGATGGGTGAGTAAGGAAAAAGAGAAAAGGGTATGCGACATTCACCTCAATATAGGTATCAATGGCTCTGTAGACCCCATCAAAGCAGTCTCTGGCAGAATCTGGCAAACTCTCAGCTACTCCAAGAAACTTAGAGATCTTAAGGTTTTGATCAGGAGATATCTCACCCAAATACTTATCAATCAATCTACCAACTTTCTTCATCTTGCATATAGACATTTCATCATTACTAACAAATATCTTAATCAATCTTAAAACTAGATTAACATCATAAACACCCCTGTCATTCCCAGAGACCAGCAAGTCATCTAGTGTTGCTTGGTCAAGCATACCTCCAATCAATTTCTCCAACCCAACTCTGTAATCTTTCTTTAGACCAAAACCAGAGACAACCCTTAAAACCCAAAGCAGGCTTCTGCAAGAAAATGCTTTTCTTCCCACCATAATAACACCATGAATAGCTGTATCTGCAAGAGAACTATACTCACACCTTGAGTATGCATTATTATCAGCTTTGTTTTGAGCTGCAGTTTTCAGGTAATGAAGGAGAAATTTTGTGATTACTAAACTGTTGTTATCAGTTCCATAAGCCCCTAGACTCTGAACGACTTTTTCAATGATCTTTGGGGGTAAAATGGCCAGATCATCAAACCACCATGCTCTGCTTGAGGAAGATGGCTTGATTGAATCAGGGGTGGCTTTGGATGAGGAGGATAATCTAAAAGATGAAGTATCAGGAGAAGACGAAGATGAAGAAGACGAAGTGATGAAGTTCATATCTGAATTTTGAGCAATCTTTGCTAACAGTGCACATATGAGCTTTTGCACAAGCCCAGATGAATCTGCATGTGTAAAGAATGAACCGCAGCTATTCAGGCCTACAAGTACATCACTCCACGACCAGTCAAACATTCCCTCTAGAAAGGATTCTGTTTGCTGCAAGAGATTGCAGGTAGAAACCTTTTCAGTCATGCCAAGAAAGACTGCACAGCAGTAGAGAAGGGATACATTTGAAATTGTGATTGAGATTCTTCCAGTGTTGTAACAGAATCTAGAAACCAGCTCAAACCCGTATGCACCTCCCGGGAAGTCGTAGATTTCGATACCCGATTTCTTGATCTGGCTTCTTTTCTTTTCTTGGTTGATGATTTTCTTCAACTTTCCTGAATATGTAGATAGAATCTTCTGCAGAAGTGAAACATGGATACTTAAAACAGATGGGATTAAAAAAAAAAAAAAAATCCAATAAAAAGAATCAACCAATAGAGATAGAGCTTCTACATTACCTCATTCAGAAAGAATGTTTGTTCACCCTTGATGTGGATTGGCAGATTACAGAGCTCTGGCATAGCTGCTTTGCATTGAATGAAACCAAGAAAACTAAGTTTCTATCACGGACTGAGAAGTGCTCCAAGTAAATGTTGAGGAGCAGGGGTACGTCTAGAGAGCATTCAAAGCATCAATGCCAATGCTTAGTCTAAGTCTAAGCAGCATAATTGTTTCTATCATTTTTAGCCCTTTTGAGTGAGAGGTGCGGTGAGATTAATAATTATTTTTTTTTGTCTTTCTTTTTCGGCCTACCCAATCAAGTGATACTTCACTTGAAAAACAAGCACAAAATCTTCATTCTTCAAACAAGAGAATTAACAAGTTGGTACAACGAACAGAAAAATATAATGTAGAGGCTTTGTCTCTTGTGGTAACACAGCTCTGTGACTGTAAGTCAAGAAGCGTTGCTTTCATAATATTTGTAAAAAAATTGTTGTTCCTTGCGTTGCGTCACGTACGTAGCTTTGGTTCCCGGTTAGCTTTGGACTTTCATGGGCGTTGCGGTTTTCGGACATGTGAAGAAGGGGATTAGCTTTGGACTTTCATGGGAGTTCCACTTTCGGGACATGTGAAGAAAGGGGGCCACAGAGGCAAGAGAGAGAATATCTCATGTGGTATTAGTCTCCAACTCTTTTTTGACACGTGTTTAGCCATAATTTTTTTTTTTTTTTTTTTTTTAACACCCTCCAATCACAACATACCAATACGCGTTTAGCAAGTTATAAAAAAAAGTAATATCGGTGGTAGGTCTTAACATTTTACTAAAAGAAATAATGCATAAAGAGATTGAGGAAAGAGTTGGCAAATGATGGGCCTATGGCATTATGCTTGAGCAAACAAAAGGTTATCTTCAGAAGAACCAAATATCCGTGTCCATCGAGTTGGCAAATGATGGGCCTATGGCATTATATATATATATATAGGCTTGAGCAAACAAAAGGTTATCTTCAGAAGAACCAAATATCCGTGCCCATCCACGAAAGGAAGCTTCGAATCATCATCATCCATTTATCAATTGCAGGATGCATAGCAACACTGGTCAAGAGCAAACATTCATACAATGAACGCCATTTTGAGAGAGATATGGTAGAAAAAAAAAATTAAAAATAAAAATTAAGGTGATTAAAAGTTATCTTAGCATAATGATTAATAATTCCACGTCAGGTTTACATCCAAATACTACCTAAAGGGATATGGACAACAAGTTCACATGAAGTTTCAAAAACTGGAAAAGAGGCAGTCTCATATTTTTAGCATACAAGATAAAAATGCCATGTCAAACGGAGTTCAACTCCAATGCCATTCTTCCCAGTAAGGAAGCAAAAGACCACTATCTCAGTAGTATCTCAAAAGCCAGTGACAAGACCAAAACAATGCTCAAAAGTCAGAGAAGCTGCTGCAATTTTTCAATAGCGGTGCCTGCTCCGGTCCCGATCACGGTCCCTGTCCCTGTCCCGGCCATATTCTCTATCTCTATCATGATCGTAATCCCGGTCGCGATCTTTTGCATTATCTCTCTCTCTACTTCGACTCCGACGCCGGTCCCTGCCATCTCGTTCTCTGTTCTTGCTACTCTCCCTATCATCCCGATCCCTTCCTCTGTCTCTGCTTCTCTCTCGCCCATCTCTTTCTATCACGCCTGCAAAAAAAAAAAGAAAAAGTACATGTTGAACAACACATGAACGAAAACATTCATAATGTTTCAGTACTAACTGCAATATTTTTTACAATAACAGATTGATTCCATGTCGTGCGGAAAACCTACATAGTTAAGCTCTTAAGAATGCACCAAGTTACATTTAACAGCATATAACTACAAGCAAAAATATTTACAAAAGTGGCATCTAAAACAAGTGATTACTGATCACAGGTTGAACCTTTACAACATTAGCAGTGTGCCAGCCTGTTTAATCCATCAAAGGAATTTTCAATAAGGAATTTCAAAAGGAAAATAAGACCTCATAGCAGAAGAGGGGGGGGGGGGAGTATTTGGCCCATGCTACCATTTTATTAATAAACAGTAATATAAAAACAAAAAGATAAAAAAAATTATGCTCACCAATATATTGCACATTTGACATGAACAAACAGCTGAAAGAGGCCCATAAACCAGGATGGCAATGTCGGCCAAATTGCCACAAATGAACTTGAGCAAACTTTTGCAAACAAAAGACCAACTTGTTTTTCAGGAAGAGAATGGAAGTATGCTCAATAGCATTTGATTGAATAATTAGGTTAAAAAAAGAAAGAAAGATAAACACTGGTATGCTTCAACTCAAATTGCCTTGTGAAGGGCATCACATGCAAAAAAACATGTCTTCTAATATGGACACTTGTCATTTAATCTCAAAGAATGCACTAAAGAGAATCAGGTGTCCTTAAAAATGTAGGATATACCTAGTTCCTCAACCTCCCATCCAGCACGCCCAGAACCTGGTAGTGCTCGTCCAGTTTCAGCTTGTTGCGCTTTAGCACGGAACTTTTTCTTCAGATTGCCAAACTCGTCATACAACTCACCGTCATCCTGAGATTAAAAGGGAATGAATGTCAAACGAGAATAAAATAGGCAAGTTCATGTAATACGGGCACAAATTAATCTTACGTCTTCGGCCTCCCGCCGACGTCGCTTAATTTCCGCTAATTCTTCTTCATCAAGTTCTTTGTAACCTCCCCCACGTCCTCCTCTGTTTAAGTAATGTATTATTTCTAAAATATTTTGAGGCTTATGCATTGAAGCAAAGGTTAAATTGTGATACAAACACAAGCCAAAAACAAAACAAATAAAATAATCAATTCCAAGCAGTACGGGGTGCCCCTGCATAACTTCCTGAAGTATTTCCCATACAATCGACTCTTTTTCTCGAATTTTACTCTTAGCAACTCCTATGTTCGAAGCAAGATGTTGTCTAATTAGACCACGAAAATATGACCTAAATNACAGAGTATGCATCTTTAGCTCCAATGATTTGCCATGTTACACATAGAATGCACTAATGTAGGTTTTAATCTATTGCTAGATAATTACACCCAACTCATTGAATTTCAAAAGCATAACATTTCTTTTCTACTTCATCCCATGTTTTCATTTTCTTTTTCTCTCTTTTGTTTTTAAATATATACCATCACATATTTACGTTAATAACCATGAGAGGGTGCACCACAACTCTCTTCTGGTCTCTTGATGCATCGAAAGAGTTGCTTCAGTTTATTTTAATAGGTTTCTGTTCTTGATTGGCACCTAACAATTACATAAATCCAAATAACCATCGATCCATACCTGACACCACCCTCACTGACACCGGGTTTATTTGTGTTGCAAATATTGCATTTTGTGCGCTTTGCCCAGTTGATATTACCACACCTGACCAATAAAAGCAAAGGGCATAAGCAACAAGAATAATGAATGATACACTCATTTCAGCACATGACGTTATATAACTGATAGTAATGATAAATTTCTCCAACATTCATAATAGATTGAAGTGCAATTAAAACAATCTAAGAGAACTTTCTAATCAATATAGCTTAGTGCCTACCAATAGACACAATATATATACAATAGAAATACATATATGCACAACATGTGCTATAACAGTCAGTGATGGCTTTGTTTTTAATGGCAGTTAGTGATGGCTTTTTTTTTTAATGGCAGTTAGTGATGGCTTTACTACATTTAACCAAAAACTTCAGATGTTAAGGAAAATAATCATGTGAAAGCTAACCATGAGTGATGGACAGCCACTAGGACAGACATTCGGCCAAGGTAAGGTGGCTAATTTTGGCTTAAGCACAATGTAATACCTCAGTCCTACATTGAGAAGATGAATAACCTATAGAGTGGGTAGATTATAAAGACACTCATGGGTGCTAAGTCCTACGTTGGTTCCTTATTAGGAGGGAGAAAAGATATGTGAAACACGTAAGCAAATTGGAACACAGCTAAACTCTGACAAAAATTAGGCCCGTCAAATCAATAGGACACACCCTTCTGACTCCTCTTCGAGCAATACGCATGTAAATCAATCTTGACAAACAATCATCCTAAATCTCGATTCCATTCCTATTCTAAACCACTCTTTTCCTGAAACTAAAAACTCATCAAGCCAAGAGGTTTTGCTCTTTAGTTAATTAGTGTAATCTCTACAAGATACTACCATGTAGCTTTAAATATGGATGGACTGAAAAATTACCTAATAAAAAAAACCATAATTGAAAGATCAGGATGACAAAAAGCATTCAAAAATTACATGAAAACATAAAGAAAACCAGGGAAAAAAAAACTTTAATATAAAAATGTATGGGATTACATTGGACAAGGCCAATCATTTGGACCAAATAGTCCACCAGTAGCAGCACCAACTACACGGTTCTGCCCCCCTGAGTCAGGGCCACCACGTCCCCTGCCACTTCCACCAGCCCCTGCACCACCACCAGAGGCACCAGCAGGTCGAGCACTTCCACAGCGGTTGCACACACCACGAAATGCAAAATTCACATTTGTACAACTGCTGCAAAAATATAATATCAAAAGTCATTTGCACAACAATCATAGGAAAATGAAAATGGTGAAAAGAAGAGCAAGAAAGAGCTGCTCACCAATCTCACATCACAGACCTTGTATTCGGACACAACCAATCCCCCTCTTGTTGCCATGCTTTTCCTGAAGCATCACCCCGACCTCTTCCTCTTCCACCACCCCCATTCATATTCCAAGCATTTTCCTCTGATCCACCAAAATCACCAGCATCACTCGGATCTCCCCCTGAGTTATATGTTTGGTCATCTTTGCCTTTTGACTCTGCTAAATGAACTCCAATGATATTACCATGAAAATCCTTGTTGTTAAACCATTCAATAGCAGCTAATGCAGCATATGGATCTTCATATGTTACTGTGGCATCTCCTTTTGGCTCATCTGTCACTTTGTCTCGGTATAACCATATCTTTGGACGACCTGTTCGCTTGTCTTTCTGTGGAGTATGGAGCAACAATAAACAAACAAAAAAAAGGTGCACAACTACTAAGCTTCTTATATACATCAAGAAATTATATCATTGATGGTAAAACAGGGACTAGGCACAGTTCTATAAAATACCAGGTCAGACTCCATACCTTCACTAACCCTATGGTGCCAAAATGTTCAGCCAACATATTTTCATCAGTTCCATAGGGCAAGTTGCATATATACACAGATCCATTTGAAGGGGCTCCTTTTCCTGAATAGCTTGCCATTGTGCTCCAATTTCATGAAGTTAAAGTAAACAGAACAGCCACCAAACTCTATAAAAAGACATAATGGCTTAGCTGAGATAAATTGTTCAAAGAAATTACAATAGAAGAAACATATCAGCAGAAAAGGAAATTCACTTCTAATTGGTACTAAAAAAGCATTGATCATAATTATATATATGTGTGTGTGTGTAATTGGCCCCAAGGGTAAGGAGAAAGCGAAAAGGAATTGGTCATAAGTAGAAGCCCAATAACCAATGAAAAAAATTTAGGCCTTAAACAATACACATGCAAGCAGCAAGCACATAACATTCAGACTCAAAAGATGGCAATTAACCCCTTTTTTTTTTAGAATTTATCATGTCTGTCCAGTTTTGTGTCATATTCATACCCATGCCTCACTCAAGTTTCTTTAATTATTTCTAATGTAGGTACTGCAGCAGAACAAAACAATTTTTTTTTTTTCTGGTGCGTCAAACATGCATGTAATGGGCCTTGTAAACCCAAAAAATTACTCTCCACCCCATTCTTGTGGAGGGAGGAAGTGTCATTTAAGGTATTTAGAAAATTAATCTTACACTTATATTTTTGTTTTCACACAAACTAATGTAGAAGTCAATCTATTTAGATTTTTGGGAAAAAAAAAAGTAACAACATACCCGAAAGCAATGCTTCAATGAAAAGTATAGCCTATTTAAAGCACAAAGCTGCTGCAGCATTCAAAAATCGAAGAATACAACTAAATAAGACAAGCAGATGATACAGATGACACATACACTAAGAATCAAGACATTTTGAGGAGTAAAGCAATTGCAGGCATATTTCTAGCTCTTAGCAACGTGGATAGTTTTAGTGGCTCCAAAGAAGGTTAAATTTGTGGTTTATTGGTCACCATATATTACATATAAAAATGAATTCTAATTTTCAATGATAAATATTCTGAAAAATCTGTGGTACGAGTGCATCAACCAAGCCTTTACAAGTGACCTTAGTTTAAGATTATTTTATCAAATTTTGTGCAACACATTCAATTAAATGCATATGGTTCATTTAGTACTACTACAAGAAGTTCCAAAAGAAAACAACATTCCATTTTGAATTCTTTCTACAACTATATCTACAATAATATGATATTTTTCAGCTATCTATTACTTGATTCGTAAGCTTTTTTCTCATTAATATGTTATAACATAAATGTAAGTAACAATTGAAAAAAAAACATAAATTAACTTTAAAACAGCACCAACAAACCAAATCTAAAAATCCAACCACATAAGTAGACCAATCACACAGATGTTTTTGGTAAAATCAGTCAGATTTACAGGATAACGTCCAAAAGACAAAAAAGTAAGATAGGATGAAAAAAAATAACTTATATTCTTAACGCCTAAAAAAAAATGTAAAATCAAGAAGTTCAATTTGATAATAAATATGTATATATCAACTGAAATCTTAGAAGATTTAGGCTAAAATCATTTATGAAATGACAAACCCTAGAAGTTAATCTTGGCTACTAAAACTAATCTCAGTGCTTTCAAACAAAATTCTGAAGAGGGGGATATGGTGGAAGGTAATTGTAAAACCTAAGATTCCTAATTATTCATGACATGATAGGAGTGCTGGCATGGGATCTGGGCGGGAGAAGAAGAAAATTAGAAGAAAGACCTCTGCTGAGGATGCATTCCTCGAGACTCTTGGTCCGTCGCGGTTCGCTTCAGAGGTTCAGCTTCAAATCCACAGGTGCGAACGCAGAGAAGATGAACCGAGGAGGTGGGGAGAACCAGATTCGGGGGCTAGAGCGAAGAAGGGTTAGGGGATTTTGTTCGAAACAACATACATGAACGGCACCGTTTCGACATTGAAGTTAATTCGCAGCTGCGACTATATCCATTTGTTTTCGTTTCTTTTTTTAAAAAAATAAAAAATAAAAATTGTATTTCTCACATGCTAAATAAATGTCAATTTTAGAGGGCAATTTATATTATTTTTCTTTTTCATCTTGACCGTCATCAAAAACCCTCCATGGTACAAATGTTTTTCTTTTTTTTTTAAAAAAAAAACAGGACGTAAATTTCTTCCAAGAGAAATGTTAAAGTCACAACATAGATTCAACAAAGACTCAACTTCTCTCTTACGGGTCATTTGAAGAAATAAATAAATAAATAAAGTTCGATGTTTTGAATTCAATTTTGTTCTTTTTTTTTTTTGAATGATACATAAGAGAAAAGTTGAATCTTTGTTAGGTTTATATTGTGGTTGTATCACATTTCTTCTTTCAAATTAGTCTGATGGAAATATCTTCCCATCCATTTAAAAAATAGGGAATAGATAGTGCCATGTGTTGATAAACATTTATAACGTACATTAAATTTAGTCTAAATTAGTAAACTATTATTAATGACATTATAAATTTAATATGTCTTATAAATGTTTATGAACACATAGCACAATTTTAAATTGTTTGGTTTGTAAGAAATTTCTGTCATTTTAAACATGCCATGGTACAAATACTAATGAACATAAAGAAGCATAATTAGATTTGAGGGAACAAAATAAATAGGGATAATCTATTTTACAATTACAATTTCATTTTGTTGCATTTAACCAAATATATGGTACCACATTGACCAAATTGAAGGTTGGCAGTACTTTTGAAGCAAATCTTCTTCTTTTTTTGGAAAATGCTAAACTTACCAATACATTTTACAAAAAAAAAAATTACAAATTGATGTGGCACAACATAATAGGGTTTCTCAAAATTTGAATTTATCTCATATCCAATTATATTGTACCACATCAATTTGTAAAAGTTTTTTTTGTAAAATGTGTTTGTAAGCCTAACATTCCTCTTTTTTTTGAGTGATTATAGCAATTTAGAAAATCACAAAATAATATCTCTTAGAAAAACACATGCATATTAGAGCAATGATAATCCTTAACACCCAGTGAAGGAACTAGGGTGGCCGGTGTAGGCCAACACAAGGAAAAAAAATTGGATTATTATTATTTTTTCCTATTGGCTTTTGGCCCCTACCTATACTATAGTCTGGCTTCGTCCCTACTTACACCTATTTATCATATTCATTTTACACCAGCTGACATGTAGTGTTTAAAGTGACATAGAATTCATTTGGGCTTGTGATTACAAAATGTGCAAGTATAAACGCGATTTTTAAAAACGTAGTTAAACATTTAGTAATATTGCAATTTAGACTTTAAAATTGCAATTAAACATTTAAAATCTTTAATTTTTAAAAACTCATCACCTTGCAATTTGAAAACATTTTCAAATCATAATTTTTTTTAAAAATGCATTCCCAGATGATACATTACACCTTTTTTTTTAACAAGTGGCTAACATGGAAGCCAATTAAACACGTTATGTTCCCAAGAGATAGCTCAATTGGCTGGGACCACGCCTAATGAAGCGAAGGTCACCACTAGATCGAATCCCCCTCCCCCCTCGTGTGGGCATGTAAAAACAAAAAAATTTAAAAAAAGTGCCATGTTAGTCGGTGTGACATAGGTGAAAAGTAATCTTATGGTGCGTTTGGTATGCGATTTCGCAAGAATAATCTGTGTTTTTTAAAAATATTGCAAAACATAAGGCGTTTGGCATTACGATTTAAAAAACACTTGATCTAAAATAGGAAAAAAAAATATTCGATTTCTATAAGCAAGTTATGGGCTGCTTATTTGAAAATGCATGAATTTATACCAAAATCACAATTTTTACATAACAAATATTTGATAAAAAAATATTTTTTAACATGTTTTAACAAAAGTATTTGTGATTTTAAAAAGTAAAATTTTTTAAAATTGCACTTATCAAAATTGCAATTCCAAACAAACCCTTACTCTACATCTTAAGAGGTCTTTATAAAATAAAATTACGACTAATATTCAATGACCAATACTTTGCTTGTTTTGTAAGTAATTACTGCTGAAATTACAGACACTTTGACAACAATCATTACAAATCATAGTTGCTAATATCCAATGATGAATACTCTTACCACCAAGGTGGTAGTCAAGTTAGTAAAGCAACAGGGGATAGGATTCAATTCTCTCCCTCCTTTCTTCCTAGTGGTCATGGGTTCGAACTTGCTTGCGGTAGTAGTCTGCGAACCAGATGCTACTAAGAATGGGTTTTACCAACTTGCACTTTGGTGGGACTGTGGTGACGGATTCGCCTTCCCAGGCAGTAGCTATGGCTCAAACCGAACATTCCACAGCGAGTGGAAACCCCGATGGTCACTCCCAAGGGAAAAAATTACACTGGTTGCCCCTTCCAGTCTTTTTGCTTTAAAAAAAAAAAATGATGAATACTCTTCTTCTTTTTTATTATTATTATTGCAAGTAATTAAGCATGAGCAATCTCACGTATTGTGTATACAGCCTTTATTAATACAAATTATCCAACGTTTAAATAATTAAAAAAATATACAAAATAAACAAAGAATACAAAGTATCCAAACACGTCTCACTTTATTTCTTACATAGGAAAGAGAACCAACTACTCATTCTTATTCTCCCTGCATCTTTCTATGTATCTTTGAATGGAGCCTCCTGCTTTATCCGAACCTATCACAGCAAATATATATATAAAGAAGGCTAGAATATTGGACAACTATTTTAGAAATTCATTTTAAATTTCGAAGAAAATAAATTATGTTTCAAAGTTAAGAAAAAAATAAAAAAAAAGAGAGAGAGAGAAAATATTATTATTATCTTTCTTAATTATTTAATCAATTATGAACTGCTATATCAATTTGCAAAATTCTTCTACGAAATTTTATTTTTTTGCACAAAAAGATAATTCTTGATGTTAGACTTTCTAGCAGGCTCGATATATTTTGTGGCCAAGGCCATAAATTTCATTGAACTATTTTCTTTTACATTTAAATTTTTAGTTTATATTTTGATTGCTTCTTGCTCTTAATTTTTTCTAAAACAATATATACAATTCATCTCAACTAATGACATATTTTTTGTTGAGCTACATATAATTGAATTTGATTTTTGCAAAACAAAATTTAGTTGATTCTAGATATCATTCCAATGAACAGACTTAGAACATGTTTGAGATTGTGTCAAAGAAATAGAGATTTTACATCGAAAACCGCTTTTAAGCAAGAACTTCATTTTCAATTGAGTTGTTGTCAAAAGTCAAAAAAGTATTTTTAAAACTTCTTACTAAAAAACATGTTAGCTTTTATTTGGTTTACCTTTTTAAGTTTTTAAGCTATCAAACGCAATCCCAAAAATACTCTTAGCGTTTGTTTGGAATTGCGTTTAAGGGGCTTAAAAGTGTTTTTAACACAAAAAGAAGAAAAAAAAATTGTTTGATAAAAAAAATAAATTAAAAGCGCTTTTAAGAATTCAAAAAGCCTAAAAATTGTCAAAATATATTTTTGGCAAAAACTTAAAAATGAAGCTTTTTTTCAAAAGCATTTTTTTGACTTAGAAACTCTATTTATCAAATACAATCTCAAACAGTCTCTTAGTCACTATGCTAATTTGAGATTCAATTTTTTTGTAAACCATAATTGGGCCTTAATAAGTCACTCTCCTTAGAGAAGATTTTTTTGTTGGGTTTTTTCCACCTCCTCAGTGAGGTTTTTCCACCGCCTCTGTGCGGTTCTGTCCGGGGGAGGGGAGAGAGATTTTGTTTTCTCCTTCCTCCCCTCTTCCCCTCTGCCTAGTGCAGCCATCTCTCACCCCCCCTCCGTTGCCATTTCTTCTTCTTTTTTTTCTCTCTCTTTTTTTCCCCTGAGCTCCGGTCTCGTTCAGCCGCCTAGGGTCCGCTTCGCTCTGCCTAGTCGGCCTCCTCTGGCCTGTTTTCACCCCCTGCCGTCACGTCGTTCTTGGTTTTACGGTAGTGTTCAGCTCTGATTTTTTCCAAGCCCGATCAGTAGATCTTCGTTCCTCCACAACTCCAACGCGCCCCCCCCCATCGTCCCAGCTACCAGTCGATGCCTTCACCGCCCCGTTCCAGCCACCACGCGCCGCCATGTGATCCGCTCGCGCGTGGATCTCACACTCCTGCGCATGCATCTCACGCGCTGCCGTGTCCGCCTCGAGTTGGTGCCAGAAGCTCTCCCGCCAACCTCTGTCCACCTTGTCCTCAACCGCTGCTCAGTGGGCTTTTTTACTGCTTTTTTTATTTCCTCTGTATTGTTATTTTTCTGTATTTTTTTTTTTTTTTATGGGCTTTTATCTCCCTTACATGATGTGGTTTGATCTTGAGGAGGATATTGTTGCTGGTGGTCGTCCTTCGGCTTTCCTTAAGTTCTTTGTAGTGCCTGCTTTACAACCATCATTTCACAATGGTGGTTGTTTTATCCGCATTGGACTCTTCACAGAGTTTCTTTGCATTTTACACCGCCTTGTGCGACCCTGGAATAGGCCCGACTTGCTTATGATTTGTTTTTGAATCACTGACAATCACCATTGCCTGCTGTTCGGTCCTTTTGGACTGGATCTAGTATTTGTTCTTATATTTGTACTACTTTTTACTATTTGGGTTTGTTGTTGGGGAGTCCACCCCATGTTTGTTTTCAGGATCTCTCACTTCTTTTTCCATTCAGATCAGAAGTGGGAAAGATTCTTCCCTGTAGCCATTTCCTTGTTTGCTTAGAGAAAAAAAAAATACCATTTTTTTTACCAAACGAGTACTTTTTTTTTCGAACGGGTTTTTTAAGTGTTAAACGTACTTTTAAGCCCGCTAAACGCATATCCAAGCAGACCCTTAAGAAAGGTTTTCAGAGGTCATTGTTAAATTCACCAAGGAGTAGTGTTTGAAAATTCCATTGAATTTACATCACTCCATGCATTTTTCATTTGAGAGAGAGAGAGAGAGGAAATAAAATTGATACCATATCCAAAGGCGGTGGTCATGGAAAGGAAGACAGCATCTGCACGCCATGGACGGCATTTAATCGGCAAACAGCCGAA
This sequence comes from Carpinus fangiana, assembly GCA_006937295.1. Taxonomy (NCBI): domain Eukaryota; kingdom Viridiplantae; phylum Streptophyta; class Magnoliopsida; order Fagales; family Betulaceae; genus Carpinus; species Carpinus fangiana. Next base: position 20,484,153 of record CM017323.1, on the reverse strand, counting down.
GAAGCAAAGCAGGTACATTGGGTAAGGGCTTGCGGCTTTGCATGTTTGGTCTCACTCCATAACACAATGGCATAAACGTACGTAGAAGCCTTGGAGGTAGAGCGAATTTATCCATTTTTGGACTCCAATTACTGCCAAGTGGAGAGGGAGAGGGAGAGGGAGAGGGAGACGTAGCCACAGACTTTTCTGCAGCTTTCACTGCCATCATCATCATCATTCTTCCCATTCCACCCGCATTAACTCCCCCACATTCTCTTCCACTTATTTGTTATATATGCAAAATTTCAATGCCCAACGGTTATTTATAAAGACATTTGAGAGTTTCAGAATGATTTGATATATTTCTTAACTGTTTCTGATCTAATAAATAAATAGATTGTTTTAAAAAATTGGCGCTTTTAGAAAAGTTGAGTAGCTTTTTGTTAATTGATTATGTGATTATCCAATGATTTCTGACTTTTAATATAAATTAATTGGTAATAAAATGATATATTAAAACGCCCATTGAAGGTTAATTAAGTGAGTTTATGACCTGAGATCCAATCGGCATAATTCAAACCTACCTCTTCCCTTCTTCTTGTACGCATAGATTTGGTGTAGATGATTATCTGGTGCATGTGCTTAGAGGTCACATTTAGTTAGGAATTAATTGATTAATTGGTTAATTAATTTTGTCATTGCTAATTAGCATCCTCACAACAGAACCAAGAATCTATTCACATATATAATACTAGTTATAATTAGAATATAAAATATAGGGTAGAGGAGGCAAAGAGAGAAAAACAATGATTTTAGATGGTTTGGCCTTAGAAGCCCAAGCCCATTGTATAATATAATAACACCAATAAAACTGCATTGTTTATTGTATCACTTTTGCATTTTTTTTTTAACAGAAATTTGAGGATTTCTTTTATCAGAGATCAAGAGCATAAAGCTTTTATAGAGTAGAGCAAAATGCTCTTACAACATAAAGTATAAAGCTCTGCAAAAATCATGGCCACATACTATGAGATTACAAAGTCATATATACAAACAAAAATTCTTATAATCAGGTACTATCTATAACTTCAATCTTATGATAATTCATGCACAAATTCAGTTAAAGATCAACTCTACTCCTAGCAAAACGATAAAAGAAAGAAGAGAAGCATGAGTCCTTCGGGGAGGGGATCCCAGGGTGGTGCGACCAACCCCCATGGTTATGCCATGGTCGGCCACCTCTTAAGTTGGCCACAAATAACTTTTTCCAATTTATTTTTTTTTAAAATATATATATATAAGGAATATGAATAGTTATTTCATTCTTAGTAATTGTTATTCATTTTTTTAATAGAATAGTTATTATGCTTACCAAACATGCTCTAATAGTAAGTTTGGAGTTGTGTTAAAGAACTTAAAAAATATTTTTAGTACTTTAAAAATTGTGCAAAATAAAAGGCTTGTCCATTTGGTAAAAATACTCAAAAAAAATATTTCTATTACTTTTTTGCTCTAAAAAAAGCCAATAGTACTCTTAGGAAAAGCTTACAAATGAAATTTTTTTTCTAAAAAACTCTGTGCCTCAACATAATTCTAAAGAGACTCCTAGTCATTTTTGCAAGATTACTTGGTAGAAGAGCATTGGTCACTCATGGAATACAAAGTTAGATGATGCTTTGTGTGTAGAAAACCTTTAGACACACAAAGTGAGTGTTAGTCAACTTTGTGATTTAGATAACAAAAACAAGTTCTGTTTCAAAAGAAGTGTCATATTTAAGGAAAATGGAGAGTACCCCTTTTTTTTTTTTCATATTTCAAATGGGAAAAAGGAGAATTACAAAAGATAATTATTAGGAATGCTTTCAAATACAAACCCGAAAATGAAGTGTACTTGTTTAAAGGTATCATTGACTTTAGCTGGATAATTTCTATGATTTGTCATCTAACCAGTGAAAACTATGGCACCAAAGGTTAAGAAACATTCACTTTAAGACCTAGTTAGAATAACCAATCAAAATTTGGTTAAGGGCATGCCAAAACTAGAAAAGCGTACATGGTGGGACATAAATTAGAATGGTTTGTAGGTAATTCATACAAGTCGGTCTAATAAAGTGGCATATGTTCATAAAGCATGTGAGAAACACATGTTTTATTTTTAATCGGGTAAGTCGGGATACAGGTCGCCAACAGATTTTGGTTGGAATTTGGGTTTTTGAAAACTTTAAGGAAAGACTGAGTACTGATGATTTTAAAGAGAGGAGACATGGCAAGCTATTGGTGGCCCACGCCCAGGGACGGAGCCAGAAAATTTTATGGGAGGGGGCCGGCCAAAAAAAATTTATTGTTCCTTAGAATTTTTTTATTAAATAAAATTATTTTTGTTGTTTTTTAAACTAAAAACTACCTATGGGCCAAAAAAGTGAACATTTGAAAGTATGAGCCAAAAATAAAAATAAAAACTTAATGGATATAGCCCAAAAAATTAAGAATAAGGACAAAAAATTTTATTGGATATGGCCATAAAATCTAAAAATAGGCCAAAATTTTTATGGGAGGGGGCCATATAACTAAAATTATAACCAAATTATACATTTTTTTAAATTTTTTTTACTTCTAATTATTTTTTTTCCTTATTTTGGGGGGGGGGGACCATGGCCCACCCCGGTCCCCCCCTATCTCCGTCATTGCCCACGCCCAACCTAAATTCGGTCTAGCCGTTGAGTTTCAACTAAGTTGCATGAGGCTGAAACTCTCCCTCTCTTCTTTAGAGAGGGAGAAAATGTACTTTTGGTTATTTTGGTAAAGTTGCTAATAATGCTCTATCAAGTATGTTAAACATGACAAAACAAACACAAACTTTGGTAATTTATGCTTCACATTCTTGTTGAACAAACCAATACAATAGATGTTGGCCAAAGTAAGCATGAGCAATGTCATGTATTAATACAAAAAAAACCAAGAATACAAAGTATCCAGCATGTCTCACTTTATTTCTTACATAGTAAAGAGAACCAACTAATTAATCTCCTTGCAATTTTCTATGTATCTTTGAACGTAGCCTCCCCTTGCTTCATCCGAACCTGTCACATTACAAATAAACATAAGAATCTTGTAGGAAGTATAATATGTAGAGTAATACTATTTAGTAGACGGTCATATATATAATTTGAATGATTTGATAGCGAAAATCAACTATTAATTTTTATTAGTGTTGATCAATCTAATGGTTGAATTTAATTATCATCACGTCATCAAGTTGAATAATAGTCATATAATAATATAGTAAATAGTATGAAATTCAAATAAACTAAATTAAATAACCCTCATATGCAGTCATGCTGTAAAATGGGTGTTTTGCAGCACCCAATAGCTGCAAGACACATTACATCAAGCAAATAAAATGCACAAAAATACTCTACAACCTAATACACTTGATTTTATCTTCTCTCCCACCTTCTCTTCTTCTCCGGTTCTTCATCGAAAATTTGCAACACTTCTCTTCCTCTCCCACTTTCTCTTCTTCTTTCTTCTCTGGGTCACACCGGCCGTGGGTCTGCAGACCCACGGGGCTCCTTTCTCTAGGCAAAGGATCCTCTCCATTTCAAATGAAATGGAGAGTATCCATGATTTGAAATGGAGAGTGTCCATTTAGCGTATTTAGGAGAACAAATTTGTCGAAAAAAATTTCTCCAAAAAGAAAAAGACAATATTATCCTCCTAAATGCACTAAATGGATACTCTCCATTTCATTTGAAATGGAGAGGATCCGTATCCCTTTCTCTAGCTGGCAACACTCTCCGGTAGATCCCTTTAATGTGATTAAATTTCCTAAGGGTTAATCTTCCCCTCTAGGTATTAGTTTTAAATCCAAAAACGATTTTGAAGTATTAGAAACGAGTTTTGAAGCATTAGAATATGATTTTGAGGCTGGGTTTCGCAGAAAAAGGTGTCGGAGATGGTGACCCACGACCGAGTCCGACAAGACCCAACGTGGGTCTGGCCACAACCCGCCTGGGTCTGGTGACCCACGGTTGGGTCTTGGCAAGACCCATGCCTGGGTTTAGCCTAGACCCACGATGCATGGGTAGTCGGCCGGTGGGTCTCTCTCCGGCACCGGTGGTGTGGTTGTGGGTTTGCTGCGTCGATTTGGTTTTTGGTTTGCTTTTTGATTTCATTTTGTCAAAATGAGCTTAGTAATGTGTCACCACAAGAGTAAACAATGCAAAACACCTTTGCAACATGACCGTATAGTAGGAGCTCCCAAATAAATTATGTTCCAAAGTAAAAAATCATACGTATTGGAGTCAGAAATAGATATATCCCCGAAGTACTCACTCCATTTTCATTTCCATGTTTGATTTTGTGTATATCTAATACCGTAAATTTGGTCAAATAATAACAATAATAATAAAAAGATCAGGAAAAGAAGAAATGAACTTGATAATGATATATACCACATCTAAAGGCGGTGCTGATGGAATCGTAGACGTCGACGACATCAAAACGCCATGGACGACATCTGATTGGCAAACAGACGAAGAAGCAAGCCAGTTACACCGGTAAAAAGCCTGCCGTTTTGCATGTTTCGTCGCAGTGCATCACACAATGACATAAACTTAGAAGTTTTGGAGGCAGATGCCTTTTTGGGCGTTTTGGTTTTTCAGCAGCATGCAGTACTCTTGGAGACCAATTATGTGGAAGTGGGGAGGGAGAGGGAGAGGAAACAGGAGGGTTTTCTGCAGCTTTCACCGCCATGGTGATCATGACCATGCATGTATTGATCAACGCCATCATCATCCACACAACCTTCATTCTCCCATTAATTCCAACCCACATTCTCTTCAACTCTTTTTTATCATGCGGAATTTCAATGCCAAACTGTTATTTATAGAGAATTCGAGGATTTCAAAATAAATATATTTTATCTATATATAAAAAAAAAATCGATTTAATTATTTTTAGAAAGTTCTGATTAAACGAAGAAAAATGTTTTTAAAATGAGGCTTATAGAAAAGTGTTTTTTTTTTTTTTAACGAATTATTTCTTCATTAATATAACTATTAAATGAAGCAAAATGGTTTGGACAATGCCAAAGATACAATTTGGAATCTTTCCAACTCAAACATTATCTATGACATACACAATAGCCTATCGGGCTATTATAAGATAGTATCTATGAGAAGTTACCGTCTCAATTAGTTTCAGATATACAGCAAATTCCGATGAACCACAACTCAAAACATTTTTTTTTTAATCTTTGCTACTAATGCTTTATCAATCACAATCCTCTTTACTGCATCTACCATAGTGACAATTCTTCTTTATGCATGATAACTCCTCCGTCATCGGTTTATGGTTTACTCCCAAAAAAGGAATTATAAGAAAACAAAAGACCAACCGGAAACTAATTCTATTATTCTTAACGATTCGTGAAAATGAATAAAAATTTCACCCTGGAGATCGCTACTAAAAGACGATTTAGGGAAAATATATTCTTATTTAAAAACAAAGAAAATACAATAATAAAAACCCAATACACCCTCACGCGTTCTAAAAGCCACCTTCGGCCAGCCACGCATGGCTAGAGAGCACCCGAGGACCATTGACACACTCACTCTGGTCAATCTACTGTAGAGGCAGAAAAAATGATCGAGGGGAAAAGGGGAAGGAAAAAGGGGGTGGCCATGGGGATGAGGGAGTTCTGGCTTTTAGAAAAGTTAAGTAGCTTTTTGAATTAAGTAATAACATTATTATAGTCTAACTTTGTAATATATATCATGCATACTTATAACAATAAGATTCAAAGAGGATTGGTATCCAAAGATAAAATACAATCAAAATCGTAACAAAATGATATATCAAAACACCCATTTTGCAATTATATATGAAGGTTAATTAATATTAATTTAAGTGACCTTGAGATACATGCATAAGTCGGCATTCAAATCTACCTCTTCCCTTTTGGTAAGCATCATTAAGATTTTGTCTAGATGGTTATCTAGTGTGCTTAGGGGGTCACATTTGGCTAGGAATTAATTGCAAATTATTATCCTCGCAACAGAACCAAGAATCAATATATATTATTAAAAATAGAATAGAAAATATTGGTGAGTGAAAGTAAAGAGATTGAAAGACAAAGATTTGAGGTGATTTGATCTTAGAAGCCTACGTTCATCGTTATAAAACAAATAGGACTATGTTGTTATTGCATTACTTATTTCAAACTATGTTACAATTAGGTGTATTTGCAACCCAAAAAAAAAAAAAAAAATCTCAAAAAGTCTAAATGGAAGCTGGCAGGAAGCGACAATTTTTTTTCCCAGGTTACCTAATTGTGGGTGTTTTTTTTTTTTTTTTTGTTCCCACACGTCCCCTCCCCAAAGGGGACATATTATTATTCACTCATCCCCTTTGGAAAGGAGACTTGTTACTATTTACACATCTCCTTTGGAAAGGGAAAGAGCAAAAATGTCACATTGTAGAAACATTTTCACTATTCAAACGTCCCTAATTTTTATTCTAATCATTATATTTAAGAATATTTGTAAAATGTCACTATTCGAACGTCCCTAATTAAAGAGAGACCTTTTTAAACTTAAAATATCACATTCAACGTGTCACTATTTTGCCTAATTTTTGTGGTGACATTAAGTAATTGAGGTCACTTAAGAAAGGTGAGGATGCCCTTAACTATATTTGATCTTGTGAAATCATGTGCATCTTTACAATCTTCACTCAAGTCCTCGAGATTACTAACATGCTCTTGGGCTTGGCTGTGAACTAAGATCTACATATAGAGGATTTCTAAGAATTTAGATTTCATGGAATGTGACTAAATTCGCGTTTGAAAATGATTAATGATTAAGAATTTGATAGGATTTTCATGCTGGATTATTCCTAGGGATTGTGTAGGAATATTTGTGCTTCCAAAAATATCATTATGTTTTATCTTTTCAATTGCATAAGGTTGTTTGAGACAAAAGTAATTAAACAAAAAATGATAGGGAGGAAAATTATATGGAATGATTGGATTATGGTAAGGCCTAATCACTTTTCTACGCAATTTTTTCACACTCATAAGTGGGTTTTAAAATTACAATTGGATTAAAATCCAATTAAAATCCATCTCATATACAATCAGAGACGGAGGAGGGGGGGGACCGGCTGGGGCCATGGTCCCCCCAAATCTGGAAAAAAAAATATTTCAGCTGTTAAAAAAAAATAAAATACTACACTGGTCCCCCCATAGAAGTAAACCAAAAGACTGTCCCCCTTCCCCCAAAAAGAAAAACGGTCCCAGTCTCCCAGGCTCTCAGCACCCACAAAATAAAAAAATAAATAATCCCCAAAAAAAACAAACGTCCCAGGCGCTCCCACAAAAAGGCAAAAAAAAAAAAAAA